>RJWH01002390.1:0-237634 GCA_004363575.1 Solenodon paradoxus | reverse complement strand
GAGGGAGGGAGAGGGAGAGAACCTCTCTTGTGTTGCTTTCCATAAGAGCACAAATCACAGCTTGAGAGTTTCACCCTCATAATATACTCACCTCAGTGGACCCCACCTCCAAATACCATTTTGGGGTTTGGGATTCAAGGCATTCAGTAGAAGGGGGCCATAAACATTCAACCGTAACAACTCTCCTACCTTATATCACTTCTGCTCTTATCTTTTCTAATCTCTTTATTGTGCCACCTCTTACAGCATTTCTTTTGTGAGTGATAGAACTGAATCATAACATAGTTTGTCATGTGGTATAAGATAAGAGTCTTGCTATCAAGGAATCGGATTTACAGGAGAAACAAAATACAACAGTGCGATGCATTTATTTATAATAGAAGAATGTATAGGGTAGCCAGGAATATGTTTATCACTGAGAAAGGGATATATGGATGCTCATTCAAATGTGTTTTCTACCAGGTACCAGGTACTGGGTTTAGGAAAAGGGAGAAAGGATTGTATCTTCCATGACACCACTGAAGCATGAGGGCACAAAGCTGTTATAATAAAGAAGAAAATCCTATTCACTTATTTCTAAAGTTGCTTCATGTATCTTCTGTCTCTCTACCCTGCTGAACCAAACCAAAATAAATGAGACATTTCATCTTTAATACCTTTTTTTTTGAAGGAAAGGTGTAGGCAGGAATGAAGGTGAAGAAGCAGGCAGAGAGAGGAGGAAGAAGTACTGTATTCATTCTATTTAGTTGTTCATCTTGGTTATTCCCCCAGCCCCCAGACAAGAACCTAGGTCCTTGGGATGTGTGTGGACTGTGTCCAACTGCTGCTCCACCAGGGTGCGCCATCATCCTTAGTACTTTAGCATAAATGTTTGAAAAAAAAAAATCTAAAGACCTCTTAGGTAAACACAAGACCACTGTCACACAGAACAATGAACCAGACTTCTCTAACCTACGATCCAGCTGTGTTTTATGGTCTCTTTACTCTCCACCTGCTTTATTCACCTTTTCTAATGCGCTCTGAGTCCCAAGAGAGGCTGACTTGTACAGGCTGCCATAGGCGGGATCCCGACTGGATTTAGCTGATGGGAGACACTTACAGGTACCAGAGGCCAAGAAGGAGCATCAGGAAGAGATGAGAGTTGGGGACAGGGCCTGGGATACTTTATCTCTGCTCCTCTCTGCCATGTTGCTGACCTAATATTGACTGAATCTAGCATGGAATGTCCTGTTAATCAGTACCTTCTACCGCTCCAGCTAAGCATGGTCTCCCATAACTTCTCCTCCGGGTCTAAGAGGCGACCATGACTTCCCTGTTAGGCCTGTGCACGTGCCTCACCAGCCCCTGTGAATTCCTTGCACCCCGCCCTCACATCTCAATAATCTCTTCATGATTAAACCTTTTTGAATTTGTCATTAGCTTCCTGCCAGTCCCTGCCTGATATATGAATAATCTATATTGAAATGTTCACCACTGGCCCCAAGTATTATTAAACCAAAATCAAGAATCCTGTATTGGAGTTGGTTCTGTCTCTTTAGTCTCTAAATGTACATCATTTTTTCCTTGCTATTGTCTTTTCTTTCTACCTTTTCCTTTCTTTCTTTTAAGGAAAGGTGTAGGCAGGCATGAAGGTAAGTAGGCAGGTAGGCTGGAAGACAAAGGAAGAAGCATCTTTATTTATTATATTTATTATTGTTCATTTTGTTTTTTTTCCCCCGAGGCCAGCATGTTAACCCAGTCCCTGGGATGGATCACGCTTGGACAGAGTCAGCAGACCAAATCACTATACCACCAGGGCATGCCTGGCATGTTTTTAAAAGAGACTAGACAAGTCTTCTTTGGGAAGCCCCACATTTAGAATGTGTCCAGTTGCCTCCTCCCAATGTCATGTGACTTATTCTTCTCTGCTTTGTATTTCCTTTAATTTGACTCTAATCAAGCCTTCATATACAACTTCTATTTTAAACATTTGTTAGAATACACAGGATGGTATATAATTTTGAAGGCACATCTTAGAAAAAGCATCATAAATAGTGGAAAAATTAGTAAGTTCAATGACCAAGTGACATTTGCCATATTTCTCTGTTGTAAAAGGTACTTTTTCCTCCATCTGCTATTAGCAAGTAATCTGTTGATAAGGTATTTGGTGAATGAATATCTCATTTTCTGTCAACTATTCTGCTAATAGTTGCAGCATTCATTATTGATCCTTGCCTGGATTGACTATTTCATTGTATCTTACAAACTTACCTTCTTCTGTAATTCATATCTTTAATGAGAGAGGCTATTTCATTTACCTGACTACAGTTGTTACAATAAAAGCAGGATAAGCCCTAAATTATTTCCTTTTCAATTCCTTATTCTGATATCAGGTAATTAATATAGTACTAATACAGTGCTATTACTCTCAAAACTATATTTCATCAGTGAGGTCTTGGAATTCCTTATAATTAAGCTGGAATTGGTTATCAGGGAAACTGAATGCTCCATCTTCTGATCCAGAGTAATTTCAATTCCATCCTCTTCTTACTTGCAGTTAATGCTGCAGTGGTGTCCTGGCCAGCCTTGGTCACCTGTATGGTTCTAGGACTCTATGGACAAGGACCTCGGGTGGCACAAATCATGGGAACAAACCATCATGAAGAGTTGGCAATTACACACAGTTAGATTGCACATCTCATAGGAGCACTCTAAATGCATTCAAAAGGACTGTTATCTCTTTTTAGTTTTAGCTATTAGTTTCACAAATCTTTCATGACCAAAGCTGGAAGCTTTGTTCTATTATCACATTGCTTTCTCTATGTGTGTACTGAAATAAGTCATTTTGTTCCCCTAGGAGATTCTTTCTGGAAGAAATAATGGATCTTTTAAAGCCACAGGGTGAGACTTCTAGTTCCATTTGGATTTTTTGTAAGTGATCCTTTGGGGGCTGGCCTATTGTTGTCCACCAGCCTAACTTTGGATGCTATCACAGCGTTCATACCTGCTGTTACAGGCATTTGCTATGGGTATTTACCAAGTTTCCCATTGGGAACACACACTGCTATCTATCTGTGTGACTCTGGGCTTTTCTTTGTGGCCCCCACTTCTTAGAGGCTGTTCCTCAAACACAAACAACAGAGCAGAGGGAGAGAACTATTCTGAACAAAATGGCTGCCATGATCCTCATCAAGGAACAGTCTTTCTCTGATAAGACTAACAATGATTAGCTGTAATTTATAACATCCATGTAGTCATCACAAATAAAGCTTCCTTCAATAGGTGACAAAATCTCTACAGTCATTGGAAAAACAATGAATGATCCATATATGTAAAAAGTGTCTAACCTACAGGATGGTCTCAAAAAAACCTATGATATGGTCTATCAGGCCCTTGGTGCCTTGGTCTCAGATCCATTCTTGGTCTTTCCTCTGTCTGCTCCCTGGTACAGAGGCTATTACAAACCCCAATTCCCAGTGTATTCATTCCCTATTGCTTATACAATGAATATCACAAACTTAGTTGCATAAAATAATACCAAATCACCATCTCACAATTCTATAGTTCAAAAGCCTGTGTGAGTTTGGTTGACTCTCTGCTCACATCTTTCAAAGCCCACCCACATCAAGATGGCAGCTGGGTTCTGACATAGAGGTTCAGGGTAGAGTTCACTTCCTATTTCATTCAGGTTGTTGGCCTGATTGAGACTCGGGGATTTTCCTTTTCCTTGCTTGCAGTCAGCGGAAAGCTAGAACTTGCTCAGTCATTGACTGGGGCAGCGGGGGTGGGGGTCGACCCAAGAATAGTACGACCTGGGCTCCAGGTAGAGGTGTGGACCCTGACGAAGCTGATAGCACCTGGCTGTTGGATAATCCTTCCTTGCAGTCGGGCAGTGAGTCCTTTCTTACAGGAGGATCTGAGCCAGGGGCTGGCAAATGTGGTTGACCCATGGGCTAAGTCTGGCCTGCCACCTGCTTTTGTCCAGCCCTGCAGGCTAAAAATGGTTTTTATATTTTTCATGGTTATGTAAGCTCATAATAGCTCAATTATTTTGTTGCTTAGCCCATAAGACTAAAGTATTTACTGGTTCTTTATAGAAAAAAATTAGTAGAACCCTGAATACTGTGCAAAATCTTTATTGTCTGCTCAAGCTAGGCAGGTGAGAAGCAAGGGCTGGTACTTGGGGAAGGGAGAAGAGAGGAGACACTCCTAAATAGAAAAGAACCAAATCTCATAATCATGATAGCAGGGCAGGCCTAAAAGTGAGACTGTCATTTAAGTCTCCCTGGAACTTGCTGTAATTTTTTAAGTCTTTGCTAATATGTTGCAAGAAAACTGTTTTTGTTTTAATTTGCATATCATTTGGTTACTAATAAATTTGGAGTTACTTTTTTATATGTTAATCTGCAGAACTGCAAACGATCGCTACAAATAAAATGAACAGATTTTTAAACTAAGGACAAAACTCAAATAGTTAACATTCATAAAACTACAATAATTTATAAAATGCAAAATATATTAACATCCCAACTAAAAGAGTTTACTCTTTTAAATGTGCTAATATTTAAAGATAAATTTTGAAGCTTAACTTCTGAGTCTAAAACTTTATAGCTGAGAATTTTGAAACACTAAGGGTGGTTTCCCAGTACTGCTCCCAGTCCCATCTCTATCAAGTTGGCTCAACTGAGTAACTGTATCCCTAAGATTTGTGTCATTAAAGAAGCAGGAGAAAAGCTCAAAGGAAAAATGGAGTCAAGACTACTGAATTTAGATTTTCAGTAAGAATGTTTTCTCTGGCAGAAACTGCAATAAGAAAAGTTCTATAAATATTAATGCATAGTTAGAAAATTTATGTCTAATCAGACATACCCAGCTCTAGTTCAAAATCCCCTTTAATAAGCAAAAATTGTTATCTTAAATTCCACTCCACTAAAAGAAGCTCCTTTTGAGAAGTTGGTTTTAGGTCCACATCAGGCTAGTTACAAAATGAATCAGACATGTTTTTGTGCCAGAAAGCAAGGAAACAATCAGACTCAAAAGAGGTCACGTCAAGAGTACACAGAAATAAACCGAAGCACTCTGAACAAAAAGGAATGATATCAGTGCTTAAAAATTCAACATATAAAAATGTAGTAGTTTACAGTGATACTCAGGGAATGATCTATCTGCCACCATCTGAGTCTGCTTGGGTACCAAATCTTTACTCATATTGATAGAAGAAAAGATTTCACTTTTCCTGAAAGTGTCTCAGCCTCTTCAGGAGTTGATGAGCTCAGGTTTTTCACACCCAAAAAATTCCAATTAAAAAATACAGAAGTAATAATATAAATCACCATTTTTCAGTCTCAGTGAAATTATGGACCTAGGAATTAATGGCTAATAAACTGTGAAGTGCAAAGTTGATGGGAAGGTATAACGGAGAGGCCTTGATGCCTCCTATCCATTAATCAATCTTAGCATCACTAAAATTGGCCTCAACATTGTCCAAGACACAAGACAACAGGATTTGCAACAACAGGGATGGCCCTTCAGGGTATTATGCTGGAGAAATAAGTCAGACAGAGAAAGATAATCATTGTGTGATTTAACTCACATGGAAGAAAAAGAAAAAAAACTCATGAACCAACAAAACAAAACAAAGCAAACTGCTAGACACTAAGAACAAATCATGGTTACCAGAAGGGAATGGGGGAGAGATAAGGAGACACTCAAATGGTGAAGGACAGAAACTAGACTTTTGATGTGAACACAGTAGTAGATATAGATGTTTTATAATGCTGTTCATCTGAAACCTCTAAAATGTTATAAACCAATGCTATTGCTTCAGTAGAAAAAAGTTTTTAGAGACATGGCAACAGAAACTCAAAGCTCTATTTATGAAGTATTCTTACCAACAAAATTGAGCCTAACTCAAGCTTCATGATCTAATAACCAGTTTATAGGTAAAAAAATAAATAAATTAAAAAATAGAGAATAAAGGAACTACTCAAATATTTAAAAAAAAAAAAAAAAAAAAAAGAACCCACCAAAATGTAGACTATGCCATAAAATAAAGGACTGGTTTCTTGAACAAATGAATTGTATTCAAACTGGCCATACCCGTATAAAATAAAAGACGTCATGGCTAAAACAACCACATGCAATGTATGGGCCTGGGATGGACCCTAATTTAAACAAATCAACTATTAGTGCATTTGAGATTATTAATGGGTATTGAGTGAAATTTAAAAACCTCTGTTGATTGGGTTTGGATTGATCATAAGGCATGAGTAGGAAAAAATGTTCCATATTATTTGGAAATGCTTTAGGCAGTGTGAACTTCCCTCTAGTGCAGGAGTCCTCTCTAGAACAGAGAAGAAACGACAGAGGTTACAAAACAGAATTGTCCAATCTGAAACAACTCTTGTTTCCTCTATTGTAAACTTCCTCATAAGTCGCAGGCAAACTTGGGAGTGAAGACTGTGATGCAGAAGTTATGTGGATGAATACATGGGTTTCGCCAACTCGTCAACTGATGTGATCAGGGGAAACTGTCTTGAAGGTAGGGAGAAAGCCTCAGATATATATGAACATTAGGGAAAAGGCTATAGATCTGCACAAGGACTTCAATGAAATTATGGGTTTTGAAGCCACTAGACCAGCCACTAAGTTTTCCAGTATATTAAAGTATCTGGAGAAGCAGTGAGTACAGATGAAGATGCTTTAAAGAGGCCTCCCTCTGGATTAAAACCCAAATCAGATTTCCAAAGTTGATGAAAGTGTTCCTTAGTGTCAGTGAATGCCCCAAGGTCAAGGCCCTGCCTTCCTAAGAAGCCTGAGCCCCAAGAGAATTTGCAAAGGACCGACCATGGTGCTAGGTGCAAATAGAGATATAGTTGTACTAGTATTTCTGTTTGTTTTGCTATGTTTTAGTTTCTTATTATAAAGTTTTCTGAGGCCCAATCTCACTTCTTCCATAAGCCCTATCATTCTTGGTTCACTCTGTTGCAACTGCAAGGCCTTTCTTTTTAGGAATGTACGTGGCCTCAGGGCAGAAGAGTTGAAATCTTGGTGGCTGATTAGAGACCTGATATTTCTAGATTTCTCTGGACTGCCTGACTTTTCAGTTTCACAAATTCAAACACCACCTGACTCTAAGGAATGCTGAGTGTGTGTGTACAGTATCTGACATGTCATCTAGTACACGGGAGACACTGAGTAAAGGTCACGAGTACTACCCAAGGGCAAACTTGGATGGTCTACCTACCCCCTCTAAGCCAGGAAGCTCAAAAGTCGCCAAGCCAACCAGAATGCAGAGATTCTGATAGAAACACTCAATGGTTATCTATGGTCTCTCCTCCCATTCTGACCAACCACATAAATACAAGCAGGTTTTCATTATCCTCTCCTCTGGCCTACACATTAAACCCCAAATGGAGCAGCCACACACTGAGTCACGGTACTGATGGTTACAGAGGAGCCAAGCTAAGTTCAGAAAATTGTTCAGTTCCTGCTTCTGGCAGTGGTGACTTGAGTTAATACTAGATGCTGAGAAGCTGCCCGGGGAGCCCACCAGTGACTTTTCCTGGCCTCTCATTGCGAGAGGACAATAGTCCAGGGTCTGACATAGCTCCTCAGAGGAGTTCCAACTTCAGAGTCCAGTGGTCAGGTCCTCAGTATCCACCCCATTATCCCAGAGCCCCCTTTATTGTCTCTGGCCACATAAACTTGATCAAAAGGAAACTGAAAGGGAATTCTTTCTACAACAAATTCTTGCGCCAGAAGAAACAGGAATAAAAAGAATCTGATCAGAAACTAAAGAGCCCTGTCGTATCTGTCCCGTTCACATGTAGCTGGACTTGAGGAGAATCTGAAACCAGAGCCCAGACTGAGAGTAGAGCTCATAGCACCTCTCCTAAGACTTGAGAACAAACTGCTGAGAACTAGGCGCCGGGGCTCCCTTTTGAGACTGCAAAGATTCACATACATACTATTTCTATTCTCCCCCACCCCATACCCCCAGGTCAAGCCCTATCCCCAGCTGCCTAGAACAAGCCACCCTGATTAATGATGAGCCCCTCCCCACGCAGCCCATCCCGACCCGGGGTCTCCCCGACCCCACACGCAGTTGCAGATCCTACTATTTGTTCTTTCCAGAAAGATGCACAGTCCAGCAGGAAGAAAAGTAAGAGAAAGAAAAGAAAGGTAGGAATGAGACTCAGGATTAAGAAAGAGCCAAGAAATTGTTCATGCCTGGGGTGTCATATACTGACATTATTATCATATATTTCCTAATTTTAAAAACTTCTGAAAATACTCAGGAAAGAATTTCATGGGGGTGGAGGAGGTAGGGGAAATGGGTGAAGGTGATTCAAAGGTACAAGCTTACAAGATAAATAAGTTTTGTATTTTCTACAGTATTATGGCTACAGTTAACAATGTTGTATTGGATATTTGAAAGTTGCTAAAAGGAAAGAATTGCAGGCTTACATTCTGAAAGGATTCATAGTTTGTTGCTGAAATTTGGCTCGTAGGGTTTTCGTTTCCTTTGAAAATGCATGAATTATGAGAGTGGAAAATTTTTGATCTGCTAAGAGACCTTTAGGGTTGTTTGGGTATTTATCAACCTGCCTTATTCTGTCCTTATTTCCCAAACGCATTTGATGGTTTAGACATTTCACGTTATGGATGAAGTGAAACTCAGTGCTATTTGTCTATTCCATGTAGAAATCACTGTTGCCGACACAGAGCTTTCTTTCCAGACGGTGTAACATCCCCATGGAATGCATGAACAGAACAGACAGATCTCCAATTGTTTCTTATAAAGTGCTTCCAGACTTGTATCCTCAGAGAGAGTGTCTTATTTGCAAGGAGTCTGAGAACAAGCTCTCACATGTTCTAGAAAGAAAGGCTTGAAAACATAGGAATGGCCTATTGTCAAACAAGGAAAAAGAAAAACAGATGTCCAGTAGATTGGACAAACTAGTTCTAGGTGAGAAAATAACATGAAATGTGTAGTACCCTGAGGGTAGAAGGCAACTGTGAGAAGATGAATTGTGATTACAGTACTATGTATGGTAAGAGAATATTAATGGTAGAGGTAGATCACTTAAAAGCTCATTGGTTTTCACCACCACAAGAATAGGGGGCAAAAGACAGTATCAAATCTTATACATGCACTTGGAAAAATAGATAAAACCTAGTCAAATAGAAATTACATGTTACCCTTTCTATACTGGATAAAAATGGGCTCAAACATCCATCTGGGTGCTTTTTGTTTTTAAAAAAGAAAGGTGCAGGTAGGAATGAGGGTAAGTTGGCAGACAGGCAGGAAGAGAGAGAAGGAGGAAGCATTTTATTTCTTTTATTTAGTTGTTCATCTTGGCTGTTCTCCTTGGCCCTGGGTCAAGAACCTTGATCCTTGGGATGTATGTGGACTACGCCAGTCAAGAGATGGCAGACTTACCTGCTCAGCTACCAGGCTGTACCCAGTTTGTTTTATTGGGTTTGTTTTTTTTCAAAGATATTGCTACTGAATTTTAAAAGAATAGAATTCTACCAACTTACCAGGCTCTTCTTTCCAAAAGCTGGAAAGAATTGAGTAAGTTGAATATTTAGAAATTTGGATAAATTCCAAATATTTATATTCCTAAGTTAAAGCCAGCTCAGTTCAAAAGTTTTACAGAAAACTTAAATTGTGTTATTTCTAAATTAAATCCAAGGAAATTCTCAAGTTGATTGTGTCTATTTAGAATGATCTAAAGTACAGGGAAACTGTGAAAATGTGTATTAGGAATACTGCCAGATTTAAGTTTTTGTGTTGATAAAAAGGATTACACTGAAGGAAAAGGAAGAGCTTTCTCTGCCCCTTTGTGCATAAAGGACTTGTCTGAAAATGTAGACTTCATGTATATCCAAGCAAATTTAAATTTTGTTCTTTTGTGAGATCTGATGGAATATAAGTGAGTACATTGGTGGTATGTATTATTTATTGCTGTGTTATAAATTACTCCAAAATGCAAGAACTTAAAGCAACATTTATTATCTCACACAGTTCCTAAGGTCAGGAATCCAGGAGTGGCTGGGTCAGATAGTTCTGACTCATGAGATTACAGTCAGGCTGTTGGCTGGTGTGGAGGGCTTCTCAGGGCTTGACTAGAGCTGGAGAATCCGCTTCCAAGCTTATTCATGTGTTTGTTGACAGGCCACTGTTACTCATCACTGGGGCTATTCATTACATGGTGACTAGTTTCCTTCAGAGTGATAGATGAGGAGAGAGAGAGAGAGAGAGAGAGAGAGAGAGAGAGAGAGAGAGAGAGAGAGAGAGAGAGAGATGAGAGGAAAGAGAGAGAGAGGGAGGTAGAGGGGCACCAGTGTCTTTCATAATTTTGGAAGTGACATAGCATCACTTCTGCCATAGTCTATTGTCACACAAATGAATCCTGGTGCAGTGTGGGAAGGGACTCTACAAGGGTATAAATGCCAGGAGGAGACCACTTTGGAGAATGGTTACCATACTCTGAGCCCCAAAGATTTTGCCCCCAACACACACACACACACACACACACACTACAAAATATACTCACCTCATCTCAAGACCTCTACATTTCTTCTCCCATTACAGCACCAGCTCAAAGTCCAGAATCGCATCCTCTCCATCAGGTCCAGGTTCACATTCAGTTCTCTAGGCATATTCTTAAGTGCGATTCCTTGACTCCAGTTCGTCTTAATATAAAAACCTGGGAATTAAATAGATACGCTTCCTATCTTCCCCCAGCCAGCGCACAGTGATGGGACAGGCACAGAGCACAGACGCCACGGGCACTGCTAATGAGGAAGGGAGGAAACGAGAGACCCACCAGAATCTCCAAAGCAGCTCTGAAAGCCAGCCAGGCAAATACAGGCAATTCCTTAGGACTCCGTCCTATTTCTACCTCATTCTCTGTGGCTCTTGGCAATACTTTGAGTCATCCTTTTGTTTTGTTTTGTTTTAAAGAGGAAGGGAAAGAGAGGAGGAAGATGGATTTTAAAGAAGGAAGAGGAGAAGGAATAATTTTTATTTATTTGTTTTGATTCCCTCACATCCCCAATCCTCATCTCAAACCCAGTCTGTAGCTTTACCTGGTCCACACCCCAGTCACCTCAGATGGGCAACCATCAGACATTTTTTTTAATATGAAAGTCAGTGCATGTGGCCACGTGAAGGATTTTCCAAACCTGTAGCAGAATGTGGGGCATATACAAAACCCTCTTTTCATTTGATAATGTTTCTGACCTTGTGAGTTCTAGTTGGCAATGTTTTTGCTGACAATTCTTTAAAAAAAATTGTGTATCTCCTATGAACCTTATTCAGTCTGTTACATTGAACAAAAACCACACCTACAAGTCTGAAGACAACCATTTCTCCATCTTGTGACTCTGCAGAAGGACAAAGCTATTAAACTTCCTAGAAGCTCTTAGTGCTTGAGAAAATGTGTGAGCCAAACTCTTTAAAGCCTTTAGAAGGTCTTTTATATGACTAGACTGATACTCTGAGACACTATTTTTGATCCTTCTGAGAGCATAACAAATGACTTTATAGTTATACCCCAGCTTCATCTTTCAGCTTCAGTTCCCTTGACAGGCCCAGCATTTGACCTTTACTCTGAAGCCATTCTCTGATTGTTAGCACTGCTTCTCATTGGTAGAAGCTGGCATTTTGCAGTTAATAAGTCCTGCCTCCTTTTGTATCACTTTTCCTTTTGCTGCTGTCTCTCCTCTTGCATTTTATATAAACAGCCAGAAAAAACCGGGTAGCACCTTCAACACGAGCTGGACATCTCAGCTTCATGGCTCAGTTCTTTAGGCATGTTTCCTATCTTCCAAATTCCTGAAGACAACAATGTTGCTAAATGTTCTGACACAGCATAGTATTTCCAGTTTTCAACAAAATGTTTCTCACTTTCTTTAAAACCAAAACCACGAGCCCCTTAAAGCCCAAAGTTCTGCGAATAGCCTGTGGAAGGCTTTTCAGCCTTTCACTAGCACGCTCTGGAAAATCCTTCCAGCTGCTGTCCGCTGCTAGGCCAGCGCCATCCTACATGCTAGCTCTTTGTTTAGGTACCACTCCACTGCCAGGCACTGAAATCTGTGGCCATTGTCTGCTGTAGGATAACACATCACTCCCAAAACTTAACAACTTCAAACAACAAATATTTATTGGCACGCGATTTTTGAGGACCAGGAATCCAGAAGCAGCTCAGCAGAGTTGTTTTGACTCAGTGTCTCTCAGGAGGTTGCAATCACGGGACCAGGTCAAGTTACAGTGTTCTGAAGGTTTTACCTCATTCTCACATGGAGAGTCACATGAGCCTCTCCACAGAGCTGCTTATGACATGGAAGCTGGCCGTCCCCAGAGTGATCTATGAGAGACAGAGAGAGAAACCAGTGTCTTTTTTACAGCCTAATCTTGGAAATGACGCTTTCCCCCTAATGTATTGATCACAAAGGCCAACTCTGGAATAGTGTGGGAGTATAAATACCTGAAGCTGATAATTGGATGAGATTTTAGAGGCTAATTAGCACAAAGTATCATTTTTTTTAAATCACTTTTCCCCTTCGTAGAACCGATTGAAAAGTAGATGCAATGTAAGAATTAAGCACAGAGATAAAAATATTAACTTCATTATTGACAGAAGCCAAATGAATGAAGGTGGCTTTGATGTGTGGCCACAATGAATTTCACTACTTGACAGAATCAGACTGGCCACTCAGCTACAGAAAGAATAGGACAACATCCTACCGTCTAGCCTTCTCCAGATTAACTAACCACATAGACGACAAAATGAAAAGCAAGTTTTCTGTGGTTAGGGGGAATCTAAGAGAGTTGGGAGAAACAAACTTAACCAGGGTTAGAGCTGGGGGAAAACAGGAGAAGTAACTTTATAGTTCTTGCACACAGACAGAGGACAGAAACTGAAGGTACCCACCATGGATTTCTCTGGAGGAGGTTAGCTCACAGGCGTCCCAAGAACAGTTTCGGTTGTCTTTTGTGCAGCGTATCTACCCTGCTGCTTCTTCAGGGAAGAGCCACCATAGTAGTTCTTACCTTTTAACATGCAGAGTTCACATTTCTTCACCACTTTCCAGATAATGCCAGTGCAGCTGGCCTGAGCACACACTTTGAGAACCACTGGTCTGACATTAGCTCAGTACACAGGTGATTTATATGCGTCTCAGTTTTCATTCACAGTATTACTCATCCATAATAAGTTCAGATAGATTTCATTCACCTTTTCCCCCCGCCCGCGTTAGACAAGAGACAAAGGTGAGAATCTGTCTGGCCATGTTTACATCCTCTGAGCCATGCAAAGCTAATTTTCATACCCAGCTCTGACCCTGGAGCCTCTGGTCTTTCCTCTCCATCAGGTTGCCATCACTTACGAAGATCTGCATATGGGTGGGAGTCAGGCAGTAGCATAAGATTAAACCATAGGTATCTAGAGCTACTTTCCACTCGTTCCCGCTTCTCACCTTCTTGACCTATGGTCTCAGAA
The DNA here is from genome assembly GCA_004363575.1 of Solenodon paradoxus. Classification (NCBI taxonomy): domain Eukaryota; kingdom Metazoa; phylum Chordata; class Mammalia; order Eulipotyphla; family Solenodontidae; genus Solenodon; species Solenodon paradoxus. Next base: position 224,141 of record RJWH01002390.1, on the reverse strand, counting down.
CAATTTTCTCCATCTTCATTTGTCAAAACTAAATGTGCATGAGGCACGATGCATTCAAACTTGGTCTTATGTCTGTCTACCTGCATCGTATGTTTACCTGAGGAGGAAGAGTAAGACTATCAATTTATACTGTACTAACTTTCTATCAAAAAAAGTTAAAAAATGTCCAGCACAACGAATACTGGCTGTTTGCCTTCCAGGACCACCCTCCTCTCTCTCACTGCCCAGGAGGTGGAGCTCTGTGAACTACACCCGTCTCTGCTGTTGCCCTGGGACTTCCCATTTGTTCCTTCCTGTGGGGTCCTTTGAAATAACTGTATCTTCTACAAAGAACTTTGGTCCTCAGAAGCAGCAGCTCTGTGAGACCTTTTCTTTCCAGGTTTCAGGCACTCATCTCATCTCTGTCCCTTCAGGCCGAGGGGTAGTAATCATCCTTAGAGTAGAGCCCTCTGCCATAGTTTCCCTCCCTCTTTCCAAACCTTTGTAAACACTCCCTTTATTGCTTCCTCCTTGAATTATCCTGACTTGAGTGTGCTATTTCCTGCTGGGACCCTGAGTGAACACCTATTTAGGACAGTTTATAGTCTTGCTTTCTGGGAGTTAGCCCAGGTGACTTGGCTGGAGACTCATGCCACCCTGCCAGGAGCCAGGCATTTCCTGGGGCTCCTTCTGCTGCTCAGATGGCCAGGCCTACTCCACTCTGCTTGTTGAAAAGTTCAAAATAGCACCTTCTTGCCTTCAGATGTCCTGCTCTGTAGAAGACAATCAGGCAAGAGGTAACAGGGAAGGTTCTGCTGGCAAAATTCCTATCTCTTAAATTACTGTTTGATTTCAGAGCTCCACAATTTACTCCCTGAGATTAGGCATTTATTCCAACAGGAGGTAAATTATCCCTGGAAGAAAGATAGAGATAAAGTTGGCAGTCAAAGGCATTTGTGCTAAATGAGTTTCAGATGTTTTCCATTTTGGCAGCTAGCAGCAAGCCCAGTTTGAGCAAGGCGGAGATAACATCCATCTCGGTTCTGCTTCTATATTCCAGAAGAAGGGTTTTCAAGGGCCTAGGAGCAGGATGGTTTACACTATCTCCTGGAAGGTATTTGGGAAATTGTGGGGAGTCTTAGATTGTGGGCCCTGACCTAGGGATGCTGTTCATGTGGTGAAAGCAACGGCCCCATACAGCAGAGGGAAAATCTACAGGAACTTTAATGTCCTGAGAACATTCCCATTGTTGAAAAAACCTGTTTATAATGATCTAGGCAAAGGACGTAGGTTTTCTTTTACATTAAAAAAAGAAAGAAGGGAAACATTTATGTGTGGTTTCAATAGTTTCTGAAATTTCCAGGAATAGAGCTATGGCATCAGTCAAGGAACTATCATACATTGTTTCATTTATGTTTCATTTGGGAATAGTCAAAGGTATAGAGCAAAGCACTTTGTGTAGAAATGGGTGTTGGGTCTGATAGATTTGAGACTCACAGATACAGAGTGAGGCGTTCTGATGACTGTGGGTACCATTGTGGAGGATATTCGTTAAAGCATAATCCCTCCTGGGGGGAAATTACCATGAAAGAAGCTAGGTTGAGAGAAGTTCAAAGAGGCTGATATGTCTCTAATAAATCTTCCTTATTAATAATACTTTTTTAAAACTACCAACTTCTTTCAAGACCCTGCGGCATTAGTTCATCTCCCTTTACTATCTATCATGTAGGAGATACTCAATGTCGAGTCACTCAACAAAAATCTCCGTTAATAAATTAAAGAGACTACCATTTATTTGTTGAAGCAATGATCAGATAAGCAATGATGATTTCTAATTTCATGCAAAGAGACCCTGTAATATTTTTATCTCACTTTGTAACTTTGGTGGTAAAATACATATCACTTGAAATCTAGAAGTGTAGTGTGAGTAGCCTGGTGAAAAGTTATCTGTAAAAATTGTCTCAAGAGCCTATATAAATAGGAAGCCAATTTATTTTATTACATGTATTACATTTTACTTCTCTACAAGTTAGGAAACATCTTGGGTATATTTTTATGTCTTATCTGGAATGATAGAGATCAATACATCATCTGGAAACAGATACTTTTTAAAATGAAGACTCAATGATTATTACACCCCTCTTCCTTCATCTGATACACTCTTACTCATGCATTAAATCTCAAGATTTTCTTACCATGTCTGGAGTAGGAGTCCTTAATCAGTTTCTGTAGTTTCTATAGCATCTAGCTTACTGTCACAGAAGTTACAAGAATCAGATTCAGTACTTACTCACTTTTCCCATTAGCTTCTAAGATGTATGTGAACTAGGGTCAAAGTTTATTCTCTGTTGTCTCTCATACCCCACATACAGTGGGTTGACAGCACTTACTCATTCAAAAAGTTAGTTAAGGATTTTTTGCATTCTGCCACATGGCAATGATGGCTTCTACACTATCCCCCAAACAGGACACACCTTCAAGTGTAGTTCTCATTGAGCACCATCTGACCCAGCTCCAGTCTTTCTAAACCTGCTCCTCTAGGCCCCAGTGCTCTTCTGCTTTGTCTGTCAACTTCACCTCCAATTAACTTTCTAACTAGGAGATGTGGAAAGATCCTCTCTTAGTCATTTGTTTGATTGTCTAGTTTAGTACAATAGTTTTCAAATTTTAGCATGCTGGGCCTTGCCTCTAAAATTTCTGATTCAGGAGGTCTGTGGGATGGGGAGGGCAAGAATTTACATTTCTAACAAATCAGCAACGATGCTGGCGCTACTCATTCAGAGACCATATTTTAAGAATCCCTGAGAGAAAAAATGTTTCAGCCACAGCTATCCTCACATTAGATCTTTAAAGATATTGCTATCTTGAATGTTAAAAAAAAATTGTCTGTAGTCATAATAGAGTAGTAGATATCGGGAAGTGGATAGAGCGAATGTAGAATACTAAAAGGCTCCTGAATCTATTTAAAACTCCTGAAGATAAGTCCAGTTCTGTCCTTTTGGTTAGGGTGGAGAAGAGGAAAAAGAGAAAATCAAAAAGTCGCTTACCATGGAGCAGTCAAGTTGAGACCTGGCAACATGGAGGCTGATGGGACAGTACATTGTTTCAGGCTCTGAGGCCTCAGTCACCTTCATATGGTGTCTTCACAACAGCCATACCCTCCTCTTAACTCTGCCTGAATGAAGACTTCACAATTCTAATAACCCTGGCTGACTCTGAAGATCTTCTAGTGCACCTGTGTCTCGGTCCATTTGGGTTTCTATGACAAAGTACCATAGGTTAGGTGACTTATAAACAACAGAAATATATTTCTTATAGCTCTGGAGTCTGAGATATTCAAGTTGAAAGTGCAGACAGATTCAGTGACTGGTGAGGGCCCACATCTTGGTTCCTCTTGGTTTTAGTGGGGGCAAGGGAGCTCTCTGGGACCTCTTTTATCAGAGCATTCATCCTCTTCATGAGGGCTTCACCTTTACGACCTGATCACTCTCCAAAGATCCCACCTCCAAATACCATCACACTGGGCATTAGCATTCAATATGTGAACTTTTGCAGGGAGTGGAGCATAAAAATAATCTAGAGTCATTTGTTTTCTAAAATGTTTGCTATTTAGCTCAAATTTAATAGTTAGCATTCATTACCTACTATTTAATAAGAGCAAAAGTTCCAACAATATACGAAGTGGAACTGCAATCTTTTGTAGCAGTCTTACGTGCACTTTTTTAAAAAAAGTGAACTCTCCAAAATTACTGGTGAGATAAATCTGTAATTTTTGCCATATTTGCCTAAATAGCTACCTGGATTTTTGTTGCTGTGGCGGCTTTCTGTGTGTGCTTTTCCTTTTGGAGAGGAGCAAAAATGCTTTTTTCTCTACTTTTATTTTTAGTGTCTGTGTCCTTACAAATGAAACTGACAAAAGATCGATTAGATGAAGAAGAGGCACAGACATCTTATTTGATATTGATATTTTATGAGTTATAGGGGCCTTGACAGAGAAGTAAAAACTGCAAAGAAGCAGTGGAAACTAAGGACGTACCTATCACTATAACACAGCAATAAATTGTGAAGATATGACAAAGCAAAAGGAGCAGTACATTCAGAGGAGGTAAATGTATGGGGAAAACTAATAAAGGCTAAGGATTATTTCATTCCGTCAGGTTTGTTACGCAGATCAAGCTGGTGCCATCTCCAGTGATAAAACTTCTCTCTTCTTCCAGGAATAGGAGGGAGGGAGGGGGACATCTTCAAAAGGGACCATTTCTGCCCTGCTTTTCGACAGAAAGGAAGAGCATAGAAAGATTTTCCTATGTCTGCTTTTCTCAGTTGCCTATAGCTCTTGCCTTATGCCAAAGTGGTATATTTTAGGGCTGCGTATTCTGATCTCATTACTTTCTAGGCTATAAGTGCCCTTAAAATATGTACATGTTGGGAAGGATACTTGTGGTTCAGGGGGCTGAGATGATGGCATGTGAATCATGTAAAGTCCAAGGATCCAGGTTCTAGGCCTGGCTGGACTGAAAAAACAAAATGAACAAATAAATATTTTTTTCCTTCCTTCCTTTCTTCCTTCCTTCCTTCCATTATTTCTTCTTTCCTCTCTCTTTTTAAAGAAAGGTACATATTTAATAGGTTACTATTTTGAAATAGTAGCAATTGTTTACCCCTGCCCAAGCAGTCAAAACTAGGCCAGACATTCTCAGAGAAGGATGGCTGGCTCCCAAAGCAAGGCAGAGAGCGCATATGAGCCACTCAAGTGAGGGGCACATTTTGCAGCAATCAGCGACAGACCATTCAGGACAGTGGAGTTCAGATTAATCTATAGTAAAATTAAGAGTTATTTCCTGCACAGCTTGATTTTGGGCTAAGATCCACTTCCACTATACATACAAAGTTCAATAATGATGAGTTCTATTGTTAGATATTGTAGACTTCCTTAAGTTGTGACTGTTGATTTCTTTCCTAATCACCCAAATATTATCGTGAACTATTCTTTGGGTGATAGTCAATCTGTCTATCCTCCTTATTTCTTGATGAGGCATTTTGAGCATCCAAACTACATGTAAGGAATCTGTGGATCTAACATTCTATTTGATAAGTAAAATATTTTAGATACATTTGAAACCCTTTGTGTTTTCCCCCACATCTCACCTTACTTCCCCAAATTAAACGAAGTCATAAATGTTTACTATATATCTACATATATAAGGCCCCCAAACAATAAATACTATTATTTTGCTTGATTTAAGCTTTATATAAATAGCACATTCCATATCCTCCTGCGATTAGTTTTTCAACATTATTTGAGACATATCCATATTGATACACAGAGCTCTATTTCACTAATTTATGAACTATAGCACAGCTTGCTTAATATTTTTCTGATAGATACCATTTATGTTTAATTCTTTGCATTTAAGGAATCTCAATGGATGTTACTATAAATATCTCCTTGTACACATGTGTAAAACTTTCTCTAGGATCCATGCTCCAAATAATATTACACAACTACAGCGTAGGCACACCTTCAACTTTCCTTGATAACGTCAAATGGCTTTCCAAAGCAGACGTGGTAATTTCACTCTCATTAGAAGTGTTTGACAATTCCTGCTCTTGTCTCAATATTACCAGTCTTCATACATTTTTCCTTATATATATGAAGTGCTATATTATTTTAAAATTCAATGTATGTAATTACTGAAGAGACTGAGTATCTTTTTCACATGTTTATTGGCTAATATAATACCCTCTTCTGTGAATAATTTGCTCAAATTATTTGCCTACTTTTCTTTTGCTTTGTTAAGAGTCTTCCATTTATCAATAATGTGTTGGAAATATATTTACTGGGTTTTTGAAAAAATGTTTTTGCTATCTTATTCTATGGAAGTCTTAGATTTTGTGTAGACAAATTTCTGTGTTTTCCACTGGTATTTTTATCTTTATTTTTATGACTTATGGGGTTGGTGAGTAGTTTACATGCTACGATTTTTCTAAAAGTTTTACTTTTTACAGTTGTATCTCTTATCTTCTTGGGATTGACTTGTTTATTGGTGTGAGGTAGGGACTTAATATATGTATTTTTTAGATATAGATAAGCATTTTGTCAGTGAAGTTTCTCAAGCAATCCTTCCCCTGACTGATCTGAATACCATGTCTGTCATGTCATATGTATAGATTTGTGTGGAATCTGGTTGTGGACTCTTTTCTGTTTCTTCATCTATGGTCTGTTCTCTTATTTTAAAATGATGGAAAATAAAGCAATCTAAAAGATGACCTTCCCCCTTCACTTCCTCATCAACCTCTAGCATCTGACTTCATATGGTCCTTTGTTCTCCCATACAAATATAATATCAATTAGTCAAGGTCCACAAAAAGTCCTGTTATGATGCAAACTAACTTTTAAAAACTGAATAGTTTTTAAAACAGAATATTAGTACCTATTTTACTTACTGTTTGAGGTATTTTTTAGCTAGAAAGGATGTACATTTGCTTGAAGTCCTAAACGTCATAGACTAGCTATCCTGACACCTCCTGGAACCATTTCGGATGGTAGCTTTAGAGAGAATGACTTGGCCAAAAGCTTTGTTTTTCTAACCCCAGGGAAGATACAAAATCAGCAGTTGTGTGGTGCTCCAAGTGATTTGCCTAAAGACCTCCCACTGAGATCTCTATGAACTTGCTGCTTGGATTACTCAGTGAGGTCACCCCACGCAGGTTTATGGAAAGATGGCCAAACTTGACACAGACCCTACAGTCAGAAACCCTAACAAGTCCATACTCATAGACTCCTCCTTGTCTATAGCTTAAATCTATGAACTGCATCAATCAGGAAAAACTCCAAAGAGGACTCTATCAGATCTACCTGGCTGAACGTTTTCAATTAGTTACATTTTGGATATGTTTTAGGGCAATCTGTGCAAAAAGTCTATATCCGTATGTAAATTTTTTATTGCAACAAGCTTAAGCATCACATACTCTCTTTGCCTTATAAAATTCAATATAATTTGCAACTAAATCTAAAACTGGAAGGAATCTTAAGGATAAAGTAGTTCAGTGGAGGTACCCAACTTTAGAATGACCAGGGTGGTTTAAAAAAAAAAAAAAAAAAAAGCAATGCCCAGAATACTTACTAAATGAAATTAGAATGGGAGAGAAAAATACTAGTATTTTTTAAAACTTGCTCAAGTGATGCCATGTGTAACCAATGTTGAGAAACATTGACTTAGTTCAAACTTTCACCACATTAGAAAAATGAAACTTAGAAAGCTTAGGTATTTTTTAATGTTCTAAAGTTATCCTGTTCAATATGGTAGGCTTAGTCATATGTGGCTTTTAAAATTTAAATTTATTAGAATTAAAAATTGAGTTTCTTAGAGTAGCACCTTTCAGATGTTCAATAACCACATGTGGCTAGCAGCTATGGGCAACACAGATAAGAGAAATTCCATCATCACAGAAAGTTTTCTTTTCCATTGTTGTAACAAATAATCCCATATGTATTTTTTTAAAGTTTGAAGCATGGCAGGATACCATCTTGTCCCTAGCTCTAAATTGGCTCTGTTCTAATCATTTAGTAACTTGAGAAGCAATTTCAATTATCATTACAGAATTATTAGTGTAGCAAAATATTTTTAAATAAGTATAACTCAACATGAGCATGTATAGCTCTAAAGCACCTACTACCACAATCAAAGGGACAGTCTCTTCGCCAAGTATAGAAGTGACTCAAATCCGAGACTACCCAACTCTACCTACAGTCAATAGATAATGATCCAGGAGGCCAATGTTTCCCCTTTAATTGTCCAGGCAGGAACATGAGGAAAGGAGGTGGGCAGAACAATTCCCAGTGACTAGTCCATTAGGCTCAGAGCCAAGTCATAAGCTTGTCTAGGCACCATCTTGGCCCAAGGAGAGTATAAGGAAGTTGGTGGAAGATAATCTCCTCCTTATGAATTGTAAACAAGACACAGCATACAGATTCAGCTAAGTAGTCTTTCCCAACCTCAATCATAGAATTTATTACCATCACCATCTTCAAAAAAAAAAAAAAATTATTATAGGACAGATTTTTATCACCTCAAACTTCTTGAACTCTTATAAGTAAAGAAGCCATGGAACAGATTTCATAACGCAGGCCTTGATGCTAAAGAGATTCAAATCTATTGTGTTGGTTATTATTTTTATCACTGCAAGCATCTAAAAAAATCCACCTTTTATTAACTTTGTTTTTTCAGTTGTGTTATGATATTGAAACTTAATGCCACTGTACCAGAATACATTTTTCCTTGTGACTTAAGTTTTGTATCCCCAGGGGCATTATTTCAAGCAGCGAGATGGCCATTCCTAGGTCCAAACAGGAGGAAGCCAGAGAGCCACAGTTTAACGATATGCCAACTTCAGTGAATGATGTGTGCTAAGGACTGTTATGAGCATTTTACATAAATTACATCATTCAGTTCTCACAACTTACAGTGAGGTAAGTGCTATCATTACCCTCCTTTAACAGATGGAGGGACCACAAAGCTAAGTAACTTGTTCAAGGCCACACAGCTGGAGAGTGGTAGAACAGAACTTCCAGCCTTGGCAATCTCATTCCAGTGCCTGACTTCATGATTACTCGTCTCAATCTTCAACATGCACATAGTTCATAGCAAGCGTTAGTCTGTCAAGGTCAAGATCAGAGACATTGGGTTGGATAGGCCATTTGGGTAGGAAACAGACCCACTGTGGCAAGGTGTGGGTGTGAGCATGTATGGCGTTACCCAGGTTTCCCAAAAGCTCTTCGCTGAGGGCTCCCCCAACCCCACTGTGACTTTCATTTCCTCCGTTCCTTAGTGCTACATACTCCCTTTGCTTTACAAAGTCAATGGTAGTATTTCCACAGAGTAGGGAAGAGAAGGAGAAGAGCACTAAACAAATAGTAGCTACCGATGCTTCTCCAGTGGTTACTCAATAGTCCCTTAGTGTCTGCACCCTGGACAGCCAGGAGGGGAGTAAGGTTTCCTGGCTCAAGGCAGGGGGCCAAGATAGATAGATATCAGCATTAATTAGACCATTGTATAAAACACCATCTTACTCAAGGCCATATTGTCTCTTTTGTAACAAAATCTCAGCATGTTTCCACATTTCATACACAAAAATAAACAAGAAACACAATCTGTCCCAGTGATACTCATTTCCCAGCCTGGGTGAGTCAAATTGTTTCTTCACCCAGACAGTAATACAATGTTCTTATGGGCAGCAGAATGTTCCTTGGTCTTCATACCCATTGGATTGCTTTGCTGATCAACCTAATGCAACTCTCCCAAGCAGCTATGTTTTGAGTCCTTTGGACTTAGCAACCCCCTCACACCCCCAAAAATTTTCTTTTAAAGGTGTGGTAAATGTTATTAAATAGAGCAATTTTAGGTTCAAAGCAAAATTGAGCAACAAGTCCAGAGAATCCCACAGACTGTCTTGTCCGCTCACCCAAGCACACTGTCGCATTACTACCATTCTCACCAGAGTGGTGCATTTGTTGCAGCTGAAGAACTTACAGAAACACATGGTAATTACCCCAAGTGCATAGTTTGCATGACCATTCGCTTTTGGTATTGTCCATGGTCTGAGTTTTGTCAAATGGATAGTGACATGTCTGCAACTATAACATCATTTAATGATTCATTCGTAAAGGCTATGTGTATACTTTACTCCTGAGAGGCCTCACCTGCTTTTTCCATAATTCATGGATGGGATCATTGATTCTGGAAAGTTGACAGACTGATTCTCACTGTCAGTCCCTTGCCAAGACCTTTGTCCGTGTCTGGCAGTGAGTGATAGCCGAAGAGACCAGGGCGCCGAGACCCTCCTCAGGCAGCCAGCCTGGAAGCTGGGATTCTGCAGTTGCCTTGGCAACGGCTGAAGTATCCTGTCCTGGACTGAAAAGCATGATGTGTCTTCATTTGTGAAAAGCCTGTTTTACACTCTCAATCTGCCTGGGGCATAACTATGCCAGGATTGGAACCCTCAGGATTGGATTTCCTTTTTCTGATTTTAAAACAGAGGGTAGAATATCCATAGTAGGAAGTGAACAGGAGGCTGGTACAATATCAAACTGGGTCTCATACTGAGCACAAACATAGGCAGAATCTAAGCTGGTCAAAGTCTTAAGCTTGCATATGACTTTATTTTAGATACAGCATTTTTTTTAAGGTTATGACAGAGAGAAAAATTGCAGTGGTATTCCTTTTTGCAGGGACTCCCTGTACCAGCATCTTTTTCAACCCCAACACAGAGTTTTGAAAGTGGAAAAATGCTTACCATCCTTAAATGACTCCATATTTGGTTGTGTCTATTATAGCTGGAGTATTATTGAAAGAGCTCAGAGCACTCTTCAAATGTGAGCGTGTCTCATCTAAAACACTTAGGAAGCACATCAGCCTTGAATTAGACAATAGACATTCTCTCCGTTTCAGCTTTAACTGACGCTTCTGCTTGAGCCCAAAGAGTTGCAAATTTCATAACTGTCTCTTCTTCAAAATTCCCCAGACCATTGCTTATCCCAAATCCTGGAACATCTGCCTGTCCCAGTTATATACGTATGTAAATAATATTCCATCTTTCCATCCTTAGATGAGTAAGTCCATAGTCTCTAACATCTACCAGATCTTATATTAGAAGTAGGATCATAACTGCGTTGCCTAAAGCAATGAGACACACATATTTCTTCTCTCCTATAACACAAAATGACTAGGGTGGCCACCTATCCAAGTGGTTCCGTGCACCTGGACAAAAATGACTGGGCCACAGTCAGACAAAGAAGAGCATTAGGTCTAAGTGGATCCAGGAAACTTTCCCCAATTCTAGCCTCCACATCAGGTCAAAGCTGCTCCTGCCCATCCGCTGGCGTGAAGGGGGACAAAGCATACAGACTAAAAAGCAGATTTTACATTTTTTCTCCCTCCTCCTAGAAGAAGATATGAGGGGCCTTGGCATAGTGGGGAATAACATCACAAGTGTCTCAGCTGGCAACGACAAAAAGCTGGGTTGAAGCAGGTAAAATTCCCCACGGAAACGTAATTAATTCAGAACAGACCCTGCTCGCTAGTCTCACCTCTGTCCTGGTCCTGTATAAGGAAGCTCTTCACTGGTTGTCCTTCTGGAACTTTGTACATACTAGATACTTGAGAAAGGGTTTAATGTTAGGCAGGATTCTACATGGAGGAAAAAAACAGAGAAAACCTGGTTCATGCTTTAAAGAACTTCCAAGATGGTTGTGCTGTATTTGTCTCCCAATACACGCAACATGATAGACTTATAGGCAACGGTTCTTCAGAGGGAGCTTTGACTAATTCTAGGGAGAGATAAGTAGAGCTATCAAGAAAAGCTTGAGCAAGATGATAATCAAGCTGATATCTGAAATAGTGGAAATTGGCCATGTTGAAAAATAAGGGCAGGAGAGGCATTCTACTACAAAGGAACAGACAGGCAAAGGCACTGATACTTTGGGATATTCCTTAGGGCAGATCGGTTATCAAGACGGTAACCGGATAGGAATTTAGTTACTAATGGAGCTAGAAAGGTAAGATTCAGCCATATTGGAAAAGCTTTGATAGCCCTAAAGCTAAGATGAAGAACTCAAATGTCTTCAGGAGAACTGGCATAAAATAAAGTGGTAGAAGGAAATTAGCACTACGTAAGAGCAATGAATTTAAATTTAAGAACACCAGACTAGCCAATCGAAATACTACAGCACATAGTACACATGCTCCCTGGGCCATTCATACAGAGGAATGTGCCCCAGCAGAAATAGGAGCCCCCATTTCTTGGATATGGATCAGTCAACAAGAGATACATATCTAAACTCTGAAGAATACACTTCGATAGGGGGGTCATTCAGGCAGCTGCATAAGCGATGCTGGGACTGGAGAGCAGCGAGCTGACTGAGAGCTCAGCTACTTTAAGATTTCATTAAGTAAGACCCCTTGTGCTTGAAAACCAGGTACATCCATATATGTCACATGCTCATGACCTATGTTCTCAACCCAAAATAAGAGAAGAGGTGCCCCCCCATCGTTTCTATCAGTAAACTTCGGATTACCCGGAAGATAGCTTTTCGACTGTCTTTCTTTATTCAGACCGAAGTATAAATTAAAAGCTTACATTTAAGTTTTATTCCTTATTCCTTATTGTTGTATATTTGTGTTTCTCTATGGGTAAATAGGTCCTAGAACGTAGATGCATGAGAGTTGTCGGTCTCTCTTGGGTAAGACTGTCATCACTTGGACAGAAGTTGTGTAGGCTTGTGTATGTGTGTGTCCTCCTCAGTGCCCCACACGCTTGCTGAACTGTGCAGGGGACTCTGCCAGGCTTAGCTGCTTCCCCAAGTACTCAGAGGTGGGTCCCCTGGGTTTCATGACTTGATTACATGCTCCTTAATGCCTCCTAGGAAGAGGAAAAGGGATGAAGAGGTTGCTGTGAACCATACTAATAATTATGCTAGATATTTTCTGTACTGCTTTACACATATTCTTCACCATTTTACAATGTCTTGTCCATTTCACAGGGGAGGAAATTGAGGATCAAGTAGCTTTCCCAAGATCACAAACTTTTCTACCCGAAAATTCTCAGACTGACCGTTTTTTCCCCGTTCCTTCCCCACCAACCCTGCACTGCCCCACTAATCAGGCTCTTACAGGTTGAATAAGTGAGCAAGCAATGTATGAACATCTGATGAAATCAGGTTTCTGAACCTGCCAAATAAAATGTGATGGAAAGAACTATTACCCTGACCTGTGGTGACTCTGCCAGGATACCACATCCCCCACCCTCACGCCTGTGAGGCTCAGCCCCAAACATGGGGTCATCCTTACCTGCCAACCACACACACACACATGCACACACACTCAATCGCACAAACATATACAATCACACACATACACAATCTTACCTGCCAACCATGCACACACACAAATATATACAGTCACACACATATGCATAAAATCACACACACACACACATATGATCACACACAATCACACACATATACACAGTCACACACACACACCCCCCAAAACCCCCAGAATTTTAGATAAACCCTTTAACAAACTTTTCTCTACTCGCAGGACAGGTTTCAAAGTGCAGCCTCTCAGGAGAGTTCACAGGGGGTCATCTTGCTAGGTGCATTTGTCATCAAGGAAATACTTAGAATCACAGCAGGTTTCTCAAGACTCCATTGGCATTTCTTCCTTCTAAGTCACAATTGCTGGTCAGCACAGTAAGAATGTGCTCAGAGTAAGCCTACACATGTGTGAGGTTCTCAACAGCACAGAGTGGCATTTTATTGGCAAAAAAAAAATCCCAAACTAAGTGGGGAAACACCAATGAAAGTTTCTTCCTTAACCAGAGGAATGAAAAATAATCAACAAGAGAAATGTGCTAATAATGAAGAGTTAAGTAACAGGTCTGCACTAAAAGGGAAAAATAGATTTATTTACAGTCACATGGAGGAGAGGCATTGTTGTGCAAATAGCTAGCCTCTAGCAAGTTTTCATTATACCACTCTGAACCGCTGTTACCTGTTAGACAGTAACTCCCCTTCATCCTTTCCCCCACTCCCTGAAACCAATATTCTACTTTCTATCTCTGTGTTGTAGGTACCTCATATAAATGGAATCATATAATTTTGGTCTTTTAGGTTTGGATTATTTCATTTGGCATAATCTTTTAAGGTTCACCCATGTTGTAGTCTGCATCAGAATTTCATTCTTTTTTTAAAGTTAAATAATATCCTTATTTTGTGTATATATGTGTGTATGTATGTGTGTACGTATATAATACATTGTTTATTATGAATCATGCTGTTATGAACATGGGTGTGCAAATACCTGCTTGAGTCCCTGCTTTTAATTCCTTTGGGTGCATACACCTAGAAGTGGAATTGTTGGGTTGTGGTCATTCTGTTTAATTTTTGAGCAACTGCCATAATGTGCTCCATAGTAACTTCTATATTCATGTTTTGAAATTATTTCTAAATTACAGAAAAAGAAGGACAAATGATTATATGCCAAAATATGAACAGTGATTTCCGGACTACGAAATTTTAGGTTGATTTTCTCCCTAAGCATTAGTTGTATATTGAGACATAACAAATCACCCCAAAACTTAATAGTTCAAAACTATAAACATTTATCATTTCATACGATTCTGAGGGCAGGAATCTAGAGCAGATGACCTAGCTGATTAAGACTCAGAGTCTCAGTAAGGCTGGTGTGAAGGTGGCAGGTAGGATTGTAATCTCTGAAGACTTGACCAGCGCTGAGGGAACCTCTTCCAAGCTCACTCATGGCTGTTGGCAAGTGGTCTCAGTTCGTCCCCATACAAGCCTCTTTAAGAGATGACTCGTGACATGGCTTTCCTTGGAACTAGTGATGACAGAGAGGGAAGAGAGACCAAGGCAGAACCCATAGCATTTTTCATAGCCTGTCTCAACACTAACACTTCACTTTTGCATATTTTACTGTTTCCACAAGACCAACTTCGGCACAACGCGGTGAGAGAGTTTTCAAGAGTGTAACTGTCTGGAGATGAATGCCATCTTGGTAACTGGCTACCGTATCCCAATTATCTATATTTTCATGTTTAATTTAAATACACTTTTTTTGTGTGTGATGTAAAACATATAGAGAGTAACTGCATTAAAGATATACCAGAAAATGTCTCAAGCCGGCAAAACATGCCCAAGCATTGAAAAACAATGGACTAGTAAAAATACCAGAATTTCCTCAACTATTGTCTAAATTCAAAAGGATTGGTTGATGATAAAATGTTTCTATGAGGGACATTATTACTATACTTGGCCGATGCGGGCCCCATTTCCAGTGCTCAGCTTCCAGCAAGCCCAGCTGCTGGCCAGGCCCTGCAGCAGCCCCGTAGCTGGCTGAGTGGGCAGTGACTGCTTCAGGGCTGCTGGAGGGAAAATGTCAAGGCGTTTCTGTGCTATAGTCCCATCCCGGGTTGAGACTGCTGAGAACTGAAATCGGGCAGTTTACTGAAGGAAGGAAGCTAACTCTCTGTCCCTGAATTATGACAACCCCAGAAGAGGTAACGCATCACAGCTTTACTGGCCACAATTTGAAGATATTTAAACTCTTTTTTTCTAAGTTTGAAAAAAATGATTGATATTTATTAAATCCCTTGATTACCATGCTACATTCATTATTGAATATTGACATTGCATCCCAGTCTCTATTTCACGTCACACCCTCCGCCAGAGTTCCAGTGTCATTTACCCGCAACTTACAAAATATGCATAGTAGGATGTACGGAAATGAAAGACTGATGGAAAGGTATTCATCACTGATATTATTGTCTAGTGATAGAGTGGTCCAAATCTGCCCCAACTCTGGTGGTGAGTAGCTGTGTAATCTGGGAGGAGTTATGGGGGTGGTCACAGTTTCTTCATCTGATAAAAGGGTAGATATTCATAATATCCTCAACTGGAAATAATCTGAATGTCCATCACCTGGTGAATGGATAGATAAAAAATGAAACTTTCCACACCGGAAGATTTATTCAGTAATAAAAAGAAAATAAACTACCGAGGTGTGCTATGAACTGATTGAAATTCCAAAACATTATGCTAAGTGGAAGGAGTCAAATACAAAAACCCAAGGAACCACCTAATGTATGACTTCTTTTATCTGAAATGTCCAGAAAAGGCAAATTTATAGAGACAGAAAAATAGAATAGTAGTTGCCTAGTGCTAGAAATAGGCTAAATGGGAATTACGTTAAAAAGGTCATGAGGGATCTTATTGGGAGAATAAAGATGCTCTGACACTTGAGTATGGTGATAATGGTACCACTCAGTCAAGTTACTTGCAATCACTAAATTGTATACTTGAAATGGATCAAACTGATAATGTATAGAATATGCCTCTATAAAACTACTTTCTAGGTTAGGTCACTCATCTCCAAGGGAGCACAAGCCACATACCCTTGGGTTCAGGGGAAAACAACTAAAATGTAAACAACTAAATAAAAATAAAATGAAAATGTGTCTTCCTACTCTCAAAAAAAAAAAAAAAAAGTATGGGCAGATGACTAAAGTACTGGTCCAAGGACCCAGGTTTGACATTGGGGAGGTGACAAGTCTGAAAACTAGTCACCCGATTGGAGCATTCTGTGCTAAAAATAAAGATTAGTGTTTCACATTAAAAAAAATGTACATATATGTAGTCTCATCTTATAATCAATGGTGAAAAGAGGACATCTGTAAAGTGCTCAGTGCAGGGTCTGGCACTTGTCAGCACCCAGACAGTTGCCTGTTATTATATCAAGTAAACATCAGTTGCTATAGACGCTAAAGGTAAAGACAGCTGAAAGTCTTTTTCTAGCCACGTGTATTTTATATCAGTCAGATCATCTTGCAGAACTCCTGCATCTGGTCTTTACTCCATTTATCATGTGTTCAGCTTTATTGCACGTTTTTCTTAGGCTTTTCATGATGGCCTAGAGTATATCAAGTGACTCAACATAACTTAAATACTTTCTGATGGATATTTCACTTTTTAAAATTTTGCCTTGTAAGTAAATTTAATGAACATGTTTTTCCTTAAGTCTTAAAGTATTCATGGAGGTGATTATAAACACAAATAAAATAGAATGATGGGTTCCAAACATGCACATATTGATAGTGCTGCTATTCCGTTTCCAGAATGTTTCCCCAAAAGTCGTTGCCATGTATATTGCCACTGGCGCTCTATGAAGCCCCGATTTCATCACAGTGGCCCTGAACGATATTGGAAACTCTTGGCTAATTTCATAGGTGAAAAGTGATATTATTTCTTTCCATTGAATTTGTTGTGGTTAGTTACTAGTATGTCTGGGCATGCATTACTTCTGTGAATTGTGGGCTCGTGTCTTTCGTACCTACTCATCTTTTGGGATTTTCTAGTTTCTGGTGGACAAGATGAATTTTCCACTAAGGAGAGTTTTATACTGTTGTATTTTCTTCCAGGTTGCTGTGTTCTCTTTCATTGGGTTAAGAATGGATTGAAGTCTTTAAATATTCTGCAATTGAATATTTGTAAAGCAGATTCATAGATGATTCGGTGATGAACATAGGGCTGAAGGTGGCGGGAAAGAGAAAACACCACATTCTTTGCTTGCTTTATAATTTAGTCTAAGTGTATAGGTCCATGTATGAATCTCATCACAACTGTTACCTTCATAGTTACAATTAAGCTGTCACAGTTCAAAAACCAGTTCCTAATTCAGCTAGACTGTCGAAACCTCTGGACTTTAGGACTGACTCAGGATTAAACTGAAATCTAAGATTTATGGTAACATTGCCATTTTATTAAATTTTTCAGTTCTGGGCTGCTCACATCAAAAGTTCAGGCTACACACAATCTGTCTTTGATCAAGAAGCTCTCTAGTTCAACCTGATAGGGAAAATGTTGAATAGTCACTAAGTAATTTATCAAGAGGGCGTACTCAGAGGGTGTAAACCCAGAGGGATACACCATCATGCACACGGAATATCCATGTTTGCTATAATGGCAGTTATCACAGGTAAGAATTCCCTCTTCCAGACCCTTCTTCTCTAAAATCTGCATCTTGAGAAACTCCTCCTAAATATGGTTTGTTAACAAGGAGGGAACTATTCACTTTTTAGAATTAAGTTTTAGAAAATAGTCATTGTTTTGTTAAAAATACTGGAAAAAATGAACTTAAAGGTTATATTGGCTATGTGATTTTGGAAAAGTTACTCTTCTTCTTAATCTTCTTCCTCATTTGTAAAATAGAAAAAATTTACCCTAGGCGTATGCATAGCTACAAAAATCGTTATCAATTCCACCATAAATATTCAGATATTCTTTGATTCTTAAGACAAGGTAATTTACTGATAGGTTAAATGGCTTAATTCCTTGAAGATTACATTTAAGTAAAAAAAATGTAGGAATAACGAATGATCACTACTACTGTTTGTTGTTCAAAGTACTGTACTATGATCTTTTGCTTTCTTATTAAACCTGCACAACACTGGCTATGATTCCCACTTCATTGGTTAGAAAAATGAGGCTTGAAGAAATTGCCTTGCTTTTTGCACAGTGAGTCTAATACTTCCTGTAACTCATTTCTAGTGTTTCTTCCATTGAATTAATGCCTCATATGCTGAACTAGTTATTCGGCTGCATACATGACAGGTTCATTTTGATGACTAACAGCATCTCACACAAAACGAGAAGCACATTGCCCCCAAACCTGCCCTTCCCACCATCTCCCCGACTCCATAAATGACACCTCCATTGTTCTAGGTGCTCAAACCAGAAGCCTCAGTGTTGTGGGCATATCTCTCCAGTCCCATTCTGATATTTAACAAATCCTGCCAACCTCATTTTCAAAATATATCCAGAAACCGTTCCACTTTTTACATTTCCAACTACCCCTCTAGCCAAAAATCAGCATAACTTCCACCTGCATTGTTGAATCTCCTCCTGTGAGGTTCATTTCCTCTTCAGGCTATTTGAACTAAGTTGCCAGAATGATCCTACTAAAATGAAGGCCTGGTCACATGCTCTCTGGTCAAATCCTTCCTACGGATTTATTGGTGTGTGACTCAGAGTCAGAGCCAAGACCCACCATGGCTTCAAAGCTCCAGACAACCTGGCTGTCCAGGCAGATGATCACACTTTCACTCTCCCATTTCTTGCTCCACATCAGCTATATAGGCCTCTGTGATGTGCTGTCTGACATGGCAGCTCTGACTCCAGATTCCATTGTGGTGTGCTCCCTCACTGCCTTCAGGCTTTTATACAAAAGCTACCTTCTCCATGAGAGCAATTTTAATTAAAATGCAATGTTCAGTAAAATCCCAGTCCCTCAATTATTCCCATTCCCATTCCTGCTTTATGTCTTTCATACTCATCACCAATATTTTACATATTGTACTTTTCTTCTTGTCAGTTTCCTTCCTTCCTTCCTTCCTTCCTTCCTTCCTTCCTTTCTTTCTTATTTTTTTATTTATTTTTTTACCTTACTTGTCTCCTCTGCATAGAATGTAATCTCCATGAGGCCAGGGATTTTAGTCTGTTTGTTGTTTACTAAATTCCTAGAGCCTAACACATGGAAGACACATCACAAATATTTATCAAATATGTGAATGAGTTTGTAATGGATGTCTGCTCTCTCATGACAACCTATCTCACATGAAAGCATCCTTTGCAGACACTTCAGCTTTTCTTCACATTGCCATCTGTGCCCTTTATCAAGTAGCACAGAATTTCCTTAAAGTTTCCACATCCCTCTCCATGCTTTCCTCTACATATTCTTGACCAGTAGAGAAACATGGCCATCTCTAATCCAATTACTGACAAAAGGGAAGGGAACTACCATGAGTGTCAGAGGTCAATTACGATACATTCCCTGCAACCCAGCAGATGCTGCTGGAATAAAATCAGATTTACAAGGGGATGGCTTTGCCAGTCACATATCACAATTTCAAGTCTGTGATCACATATGACCTTCAACATCTTTATGAGGCAGGACAGGCAGCTATTCTGACCATCTTACAAAAGAGAGCACAGATATCAGGAAATTCAGCAACATGGTAAGATCATGCAGGAGATCAGAAGCAGGACCAGCATGCTGTACCCAAGTTCTAGGTTCTGGAGAGGCAGGGTGATTTGGAGAAAAGTAGAGCAGAAATCAAAGACAGATTTGTTTTCACTCTATATAGAAAACCATGTGACTTCAACAGGTGTTTTGATCTCCGTTTCTCCATGTATAAAATGAAAATAAAATCCCTTTCTTGTTCCAGAACTATGCTTGGGTTGATTAATCATTAAGACTTTCTTCTTATCTGTTGAATTTCAGCTCAGGCAGGGAAGTGAATTGTTGGACTTCAAACCCTGCAGAGTCAGAAAAATAGAATTAGAGGTCTTTGCCATTATCATTTTTTAAAATCTCCTCTTGTTATGAAAGTAAGTACCTAAAGATCTTTTTAAACCTTGGCCTGTTCCAGAGGCTTTCCTGGCATTGCCTCCCTGTATTTGTCCAGTTATGACATTTGAGGAACACAGGCATTCCCAGGCAGGTGGTCTGTTTCTCATTTGCAGATCAGGTCACCTATGAACACACAGATAGAAGTTTCCATTGCAAAGTCGCTTCGTGGAGCTCATTGAAGAGTCCTTAGTTGCTGGAGAGCTGGGAAATCCCAATGCCTTGCTGGCTGGGTCCTGGTGAATACAGTTGCCCGACTGTGATCATTCTAACTGCTGCCCTGGGGCGTCTCACTCCCTTGAATGGTTCCCCATCTGCCATTCCAGTTTTTCTGTTTAAGGAGTGATTTTATGATGAAATAGAAGGAAAAAGATCATTTAACTACCAAATATTGTATTTTAAGCTCTATACCCATATGATGTAGTTTTTAATCTTCTAACTTCATAGATCTAGATCTCCCTTTTTGCAGTGCCAAAATGAGTATTTAATAATTCTTTGCTTTTAGTTAAGGAATCTAGCAGTGTTCTACATGTTCTCATATGACTTTACAATTAAGAAAAATTAGGTAACTAGCACAAGTTTGTTAAGTTGATGAAGAACAGATTGAAACTAGATCCAAGGGATATCAGACTGCCTCTGACATGTCATAGCAAGTATTAGAATGTTTGTGCTTCGAAATAGGTTTTTTATTTATTCTTAAATCCACAATGTTTAAGGTTTTAGCGTACAGCACTTCTGAAAAGTCTGAATGGGGAATTTTACTTGAAGAGAGGCACTTAACGATTTTTAGTACTTAAGCCAAGAGCTGAACATTTTATTCAATTTTGTTGTTTATTTTTATTAGTGAAGGTATTTGTTAAATTCATTATTAAAGATGATTTTTATCAATCTATATTTATAAATACAAAGGAAAGAGAAAAGTTCTTAGGAGTTATTGTGATTTGGGATTGACAAAAATGACTAACATATCATATGACTAACATGATAAAGTTTTCAGATGCTCTCTGATTGGACTAGAAAGAGATTTTCTATGAAGTTGACTTGTAGTTTTGGTTTTTAGTCAGTGAGTTAAGACCTCATCACTAAAGAAGTCTAAAATGTTTTATGAATACATAATTTCCCCCATCTCGTCCTCATTTTTGAACAGAGCACATGAGGTAAATGGTGCCCATGTGCTTTCAAGCACAAATGTGCCTGAACAAGAAATTCCCCTGCAGGGTGAGCCCCGGTGGCCTGACAGCCCAGCACATCCGGAGCAGTCCCACGTGCAGCACAAGGTCCCGCCGGGGAAGCGGCAATGTAAATAGCTATAGAAAAATAAAATGTAAAAAACCATATCCAATGATGAGCATTTTCAGTATGTCCTTGTACTATTTTCTTGCCAAAAATTTGAACATCAATAGCCTGAGAGACCAAGTCAATATGAAACTGAACTGTCACCAGTATCCTCTGCTTCCTCGTGTTCAGTGTTGCTGGTGGTGAGGTGTTTGATTTCTTAGCTGAAAAGGAATCTTTGACTAAAGAGGAAGCAATCAAGTTCCTTCAGACAAATTCTTCCTGGTATTTGCTATCTGCACTTCTGTCAGATCACTCTGACCTTAGGTGCTTCCGAGGTGCACCCTGGTGGCTCAGGCGTTAAGTCTGCAGCCGCGGCACATTTCATGTAAACCCCAGGACATCGGTTCCGACCATGGGTCAGTGGAGAAACTAAAATGAATAATTAAATAAAAACTCTTCTTCTCTTTTCCTTCCTTCCTGCCTACATGTCTTCATTTCATTCCAGTCTCTTTCCTTCTTCTGAAAAAAAAAAAAAAAGATTCTGCTGAGTGTAAGCCAGATAGATGCTTATGCAAATCACATCAGAAGCATCTGAAAGAGCTGCATGTTTTTTTCTTATATGAGCTTCACTGTAAACCAACAGGTATAGCGTTCAAGTCGACTACAAGGATTCTTACCCTGTTTGTGGGACAAAGGCTAATGATTATAGATGACATTCTGGATTCTTGGGGAAGAACCAAGGCATTTTAACCTGCCAGGTCTTTTAGCAAAGAGAGTACTGTTGATTGTGGGGCCCTGTCAGCTTGAGGCGGCTGCTGGCTGGGACTGGCAAGCTTTTCCCGGAAAGGGTCAAAGAGTAAATATTTTTAAAGGCTAGATATTTTCTTTGCAGCTGCTCAACTCTGCCAGGGTGGTGAGAAAGAGTCACAGACAATACGTAAGCCAGCATGTCTGTGTCACACACTTTTACAAACGCAGGTGGCAGGCTGCATTTAGTGCCTGGGCCATTGTTTGCCAGCCTCTGGCTCAGACTGTTAGGACCGGGCACTCTAACATAGGATGATTTCAAAAGCATTAGTGCAAAAGCTTGTCTTCGATTTTCTCAGTTAAATGGGAAGGTGAAATTTACTTCACAAAATATCCATGGCAGCCCTTCAGAAAACTTTCTACATTCGCCTCACTAATATAGTCCACAAATTTTACTGAAACAGCATCGACTCATCGAGTGTTACTGCACAGAGATACTTGAGATAATATAGTCTAAGTGCCACAAAGGAAGTCTTTCAACTTCCTGTCTAAGGGAAGTAGGCGTATAATTTGGAAGACCGAGAATCGATGAGTACAGAGCTTAATGTGTGGTTGGAATATTGGTAGTTCTTTGGTAAAGAACAGACTATATACAATAAACTATACAATTAGTTATGTTGTTATATGATAATATATATAGTAAATATATCATATATCATGTAGTAAAGTATTATATATAATATATGAAGTATATAATAATATATTCTATGCTATATTGAAATATATAATTTATATATTTATTCACAATATAATACATCACATTTTATATACGTATATATGTATACTTTATATACGTATATAAAGAGTAGCCTTGTAACTTTCTTCCTTACCTTATTATATTACATGGGGTTTGTTGTTCCTACATGACATTATAAAAGACTTAAAAAAATATGAGACAGAGACATAAAAAGGCACCATATGTTTCTAGACTTCAACAAATGTCTTTTCAAAATGCTGCCCTTCTGAGTCCTTTCATTATTGGTCAAAACACATAAGACCCACTGTCTTGATGTAACCTCCCACAAGATACCACAGGACCAGATGTCAGTCAGGGTCACAGTAGAACACAGATGGCAGTCAAATCAAGTTCATTCAAAGGGGTGGATGGAGGGTTAGGGAACCACAAGGCATAGGGCAGTCACCTGAGGGTAGGACCAGTGAAGCCTCTGTCACCATGAGGCCCTAAATGACAGATGGAGCAAACACTGGGACCTGCCATCTTGCAAAGGAACCCCTAAAGACAACAGTGGTGCTCAGATGGTATTCAGTCACAGGACACAGTTCGCCTGTGCCAGACAGTTGTCAAGGTCAAAGACTAGAAACTCTGTGTCCCAGAATCCCCTTTCCAATATAGTTCCAGGTTAGAATTTGCCAAGGAGAGGAATTCATACAAGCTTCGGAAGGTGGTGGGAAAGAAAAGCCATCCCTTTTGGAATATCATGTTTCTCAGATACAGAGCCAGACAGATATGCCTGTCCCCAGTTGGTCTTCTCTGTCCACCTGCACTCATTTCCTGGTGACTGATGCCACGCGCCAGCTCAGCCTCAAGTCCTGCACTGGTCATTTGGGCGCAGATTCCACAGACTTGACAACCTCCCTGCTCTAGGTGTCAGCAGCCAAGCACAAGTCCCTCAGAGTTTTCTGCAGCAACTCAGCCGGCCCTTTTGCCCTGTCTTAAAGATGACCCTGGTTTATTAAAAAGAGGACACAAATGACATTTATATTAAAATGACAGGATGGTTAGGAAATATGAAAAAGAAAAGGTACTATCCCATTTAAAATGGTATGTATGGTCAGTCTAACCATAAATGTAATTGAACATTTTCTAGAAACTACATTTTAAAAAGCACAAATTTTAATCATGCGTTTGTATGTAACCTAAGATAGCAAAAATAATATTGCAACATGTAATCTACATTTAAACATTTAGACATCATTAATGAACTGTGTTCTAAGTCTTTAAAAAAGAATGCTATCTTACACACACAGCACCTCTCCATTCAGATTAGCCATATTTCCAGGCTCCACAGCCACATGTTGCTCGTGGCTACTGTATTGGACAGAAAGCTCTAGGGCATGTACTAAGGTTGACTAAGAGTTTATCTCCCATACAAAGAAATGCAGCATAATATAAAAGAACATCTGTGTTGTTCACCAGAGTTTCCAGTTTGCCTTTCCTTTTGGGAGCATAAAAGGATGTCCTTCCACAGGCCCCAGCATTTGGACAAGGCCGAATGACTTGTTTTGACCAATAAAATATGAGCAGAAGTGATGGTTCACTTCCAGTTAGCAGCTTAAAGAGCTACTTTGGACTTCTCCGTGCTGCTCTCTCTTTTTCCAAAACTGTGGACACCTATGTCATATGGAGATACCCTGACTTTGATGTTGTCTGAAAAGCTGAGCTAACACTTGGAAGACAGTCGTTCTCCAGGATGGGATGGTGACTTTGTTCTACTAAGTCCCTGCTTCTTTCATGTGGCTCTCTTGGGTCCTTTTCAACTTAGGGTGCTAACAACTGTCTAATATTGTAAGCCCTAATGTTTTGCTTTTCCTAAGCCTTGTCCTCTCCTTTGTAAACTGTCCTTTTATTAACCTCTCATATCTGACTGTACCATCTGTTTCCTGTAATGACTCTGGTTGATACAGTTGGCTATATTGGCCAAATGTGAAATGAGCCTAAAGACAGAAGAAAATGACTTCATTCAAGAGGTAATTTCTTGAATGAGTACAAATCGACTTTCAAAACAATAATCTAAGTTCCCTTTCCAACCACGCATATTATACAAAAGATCCTCTTTCTCTTCCTTGCGTAAAAATATGCATGTATTTCTCATAGTGATTTGTGTTTAAGGAGTCTGTTGACTTGATTGCATTTCTTTAAATATGTCCCCAGCATTTACTTATAAATTTATGTTTGGCAAACATAGCAATAAATCAAAAAGAAAAAGAAAAACTTAGAAATTATGACTAAAAGTCATCCTCGGATAAGAATTATACCTACAGACTTGATCTCTTACCATGAAGCCTGAGACTTGTGAGTTTTCATTGTTGCATGTTCTCTGTGGAAAGATCTGTGCTCTTTAATAAGATCAGAAAGTTACAAATAAGAACAGAGATGGTTGAAATAACTCATCCTGAAGAGATAATCATCCCTAGTTTATGTAATTTCAAATTTAAAAAATCTTAATATCAGAATATAATTTTTTAATTTGTTTTTAGAAAAGTTTAGACTTTTATATTAATAAATATACTTTATATCACTATTCTTTATAGCAATTGTTTTGTTATTATTATCTCTCTCCATTTTATGAACTCTTTAAGTCAATGCCAATTTTCTAATACTCACATAATATTATGTATAGACTTTTATATACTTTTAAATATCTGGCCAAATTTTCTGCAGCTAGATTCTTGGAAGTGAGAATGCACATTTTAGAAGGGTATGCATGATGTAAAAGCTTCAGACAGATTTCCAATATGTCCTCCAGAAAACAATCGATCATCTTATACTCTTAATAGGAATGTAGGAGACTGCTCTCTATTCATCCCCACGTGGACACTTTGCCAACTTGAGTATTATTTTTATAAGAAATAAACAGTAATTCATTTTAAGTTTGCATTTGCATAGTTACAGTGAAAGAAAACGTATTCCCATATTTTGAACCATTGTATTTCTCCTCTTGTGTTTGGTTGCTTTTTTGTGATTTTCTTATTATGCTATTAGTGAATGTTTAGATTCATAAAAATCTCTAATTGCTAATTCCTAAGTTTTATAAGGTTAGTTCCTGATGTAAACTATTTCTCATATCCCCTACAACCCTGTCATTGATACAGTTTTTCTCATTATGAAAGCAGAAATTAAAGCTTCCAAGAGTTAAGTACATTAATCAAGATGACTGTTATAGAAGACACTCCTAGTGCTACCCCAACCCATTTATCCAGAGAGTTCACCCACCCTCAAGATGCTAGGATTGTTAACAAATCATACTGCACCCTCCTCTGGAAAATTATCCTTAGCCAAAGGGAACCTGTTCCAAATCCAGAATGGCCTGCAACCAATGGAGGATACAATGACCTGGTCCCCTTGTCTCCAGGCCACACAATTCAGGATGCCGTGTCTGCTCCAGATCTTCTGGCAGGGTGGACTAAGACTTCATCTGAGCCATCCCCTTTGCCTAAATTCTTCCCTTGTCTTAACCTGTTTGCCTCATTCCTTTATGTTTCACCAAAGAAGACATCCTCAATAAAACACTTATATAAGAACCTTTTTCTCAATCACTGCTTCTAGGGAGCACAAACTAAACATCTGGTAAGTGGGACACTTCAGATTAAAATCCAGGCAATCTTATTACTGAATCTACAAATATAATCACTAGAGCACATCGCATTCCCATCAAAGACCCCAGCTCAGATGACATAAAGACAGCACACACTTTCTCTTAATTTGTCATTTGCCTTTTAGCTTTTTGATATTCACCACACAGAAGGATTAAATGTCTGCAGAAAAATCTATTGATCTTATTGATCATGATTTCTATTTTTTATGTTATGCTTATCCATCCAGAGTATTAAGCTATGTGTTATTTTAGATCTTTTCTGACTTTATTTATTTATATTGATTTTTAAGTCCTTATGTTTAGTTGGATAGTTACATCACAGACATCTAGAGCACTAAAAGTTTCCATCATAAACTCACCAATTTCAAATACTATATCTATCATATCTACTTATATATGTACAATTGAGCTGTTTTTTTTCTACCAATTTCTATATTAAAGTGCGAGCCCCGAATTTTAAAAGATTTTTCTTATTGGAATTTACAGGATATTTTCCCCCATATTTATTTCAGATAGATTATGACCTCAGACCAATTTAAAAATTATTAAAAATTCAATCTAACATGTATATATAATGTATATACATAAACACACATACATATATATGTTTTTTTCTATTTAAATAAAAATTTGACCAAAATATCCTTGTCATTTTGTTTGGAATTTCACTGTTTATAAAGCAATTTGAGGAGAATTGGTACTTTATAATATGGAAGAATTCTTTAAGAGAAATTTCTCTATTAAAGTATAATGGTCCTTGGTTATTGCAGAGTTCATATATGTTTCAACTATCTTACATTTATTCTTAGATTTTATTATGACTCATAGAATTGGAAATATTGTTTTTAAAATGATTAATGCTAATATAAAGAATTACTGATTATTTTATAAGTAGATAGGGTCAATTAAATGGCTGGATTGTAGTTAAAAATATATCACCAGTCAATAATCTTCCATCTGAGGATATTAAATTTAGTTCTAAAGACATGTAGATGTATTCTTCATAGTTCAGTATATTGATAAGTGAATCTGGGCTCTGTTTGGGGGCAGGACTGAGAGTCTCCCCCAGTTAGAAGACAAGGCTCTTCTTTCCTAACTGGGCATCTACTTTAATGCCTCACCAAATTGTAAAATTTTCACATGTCCTCTACTCCCACCCACAAAAGATGTTTCCTGTGAGTGCAATATACCACATACCTTACTATTGTTGAGTTCTAAGGTTATTCTATGGATTACAACAGAAAATGAACAAAATATTTATTTATTGTTTGTGTATGCAGAACTTTGCACATATTATCTTCATATTTATAGTAGTTTTGTATTCTTCATTCAACATCCTTTATTCAACATTGACTATGTGCCCAGATCTCAGTTTAGAGTTTAGTGATGTAGAAAAATGAGAATAGTTATAATACATAGTAGAGTAATACTATAGTTTAGTATAGATAGTACTAGTATAGTATAGTATAGTATAGTATAGTATAGCTACAGTGTTAATCAAAATTCATAGAAAGGGTACCTTATCCAGATCCGAATTCTCAGGAAAGTTTCAGGATGTGAGCTCAAAATTAAGAGGTGAGCCTCTTTCTGTGGCTCAGGCTCAGGTGGCGAAGGCATAGGCTAGGAAAGTCCCTGGATCAGGTTCGAGACCTGTGACTGGGAAGTAGGGGGGCGGGGGTGGGTCGGGGAGTCAAAAAATAAAAGTGAAGGAGAATTGGAATTATGACAAAGTTAGTAGAAAAGAACTTTTCTTCCTAGTAGAGCAGTACAACCAGGCAGTGGGATTTTTAAATTTGCAAAAGTTAAGGAAGCAAGGGAAGGAGAGTAATAAGATTTAAGTTTCCCCCAAATTCTCAGATTAGTGCCTTGAACCTAGAGTGCTATTGCAAATTTGTCTGGTGCAATTTTGCAAGGCCATTATCTAAACAATAGTGGTCTCAGATCACTGGTTATGAGCAAAAAGTATTCTCCTAAAGCAAATTCTGGTGCTCTCTATATACTTGGAGGCAAGCCAGTTTTAACTGGAAATTGGTTCTTCTAAAGAAAGAAGAAAATAACTGCTGGATATTGAGTTCTACTGAAATCTTAATGGGCTCATGGTCCCCAAGAGATTGTAGGTAATTAATCAGCTGCTCTGCTGCCACATACTATGAACACTGTTGGTCTAGCTCAGGATCTCTGGACCATGGCTGTTCCCCACCTCAAATTTACTCAGCTAATTATATTTTAAGATGAATTATTTTAGCATTCCACTCCTGGTTCCAAATATTGACATTTCCCCTTCTCCCTTAGAGCGTATCTGAAGTATACCACGCTATGGAAATGGAATAAACCAAGCTGAAAAAGGAGAAAGAATGATCTGGGCTTTATAACTTACTTAAGAGGGAAGTGAATCCCATTAGGGTTATTTTCCCCTTATTTCTGCCTCTCAAGATAGACAACCAGTTGTTTTGTTTCCACATGACTATATATGGCTACATTTCTCAAGCTGTAAATCTTAGAGTTTTAGTCACATGTAAGGCACCCGCTTGATCCCTGCCCTGGATTCCAAGGACCCCCAGGAAAAGGAACTGAAGCTCAGCTTAGCTCAAGTTCCCATTCCTAGTCCAGTCAACTATTGTCAGAGAGACAGAATCCTTTTAGAAAGTATAGCTGCTTCTGTGGTAACCATATGGGAGGTAAGTACAGGTCTCTGAAAGGCAGAAGCTAGTAGGCTAGAGGGCGATGGGTACAATGGAAACAGGCAGATACTGCCACCATATTGAATAAGGATACAAAATGAGATTTTGCCATTTGCTTCACTTTAGATGCAAAATAGCCTTTGTTGTATCTCTGACTTCACATTGTACTCCCTCCCCTTTACTTAGTAAAGAATTTTTTTATGTTCTTCAATCTCACACTAATAACTGCTACTTTAGGACTTTTAGATGCGATCTTTGTATGTCTGGTTTCATCAGTCTCAAATATAATTTTAAAGAGTTCTTCTATAATTATAACTTGAAGGATTGTTACAATAGCTTTTACTAATAGCTGAGCATCCCTGGTACATTTGTTTTCTTGTCATCTATGAGAAGCTTTAAATAATGGAATATCTGGCTAAAATCTGCATTAATTAGTTTATTATCTCATTTAAAAGTGTTCAACAATGTCATCAAGAACTCAAACTTGGGTCTGTCTGCTTTACCATCTTCAAAGTATGTCTCTCTGGCCTTTTATGGCTTTAAGACAACTGCAGAAGCTCATGCATATTCCAAAATAGGATGGAAGGAGGAGTAGGAACTTGCACATCGAAGCAGGAGAAAATCTTTCCAGGAAGCCTACAGCATGCTTTCACTAAAGTTGCAGTGGCCAGAATTGGGCTATGTATCCAAATCTTAGCTTCCAGAGAGGCTGAGAAAGCTAACATCTGGCATTTTCAGCTTTAATCATCATGCTCTGATCTCAAGGTAGATGGAGAGATCTGTAGCCATAGAGCAGGTGAAAAGCATGGTTCCATGGCTTTATCAGAAGAATGGACATTTTGCAAGGGCAGGTACCTGACCCCAGGTCACCTCAGTCTCTGAACTTACTCTGAAACAGGTAAGCCTATAGATTTCCTTTATTGTATAAGCCCATTGGAGTTTTATTCCATTGTTTACAACCAAAAGCACCCTAAATGATAACTCAATATAATCTGATGAATTAATATAACCCAGCCCATCTTTGGGCAGTGCTAACAGGCAGAGTTAATTGCTGCACAAGACAGAGGAGGCACCGTGCTGGGCCTATAATATGGGCAGGAGCCCATGCAGATGTCATCATGTTCATGTTTCTTTAAATTAGAGGGAGAAAGTAAGAATGAATCCAGCCTGGATTATGTTTATAGTTCCCCTTGCGCATTTGTAAAATATGTTTAATATTTCTTTATGAAGGCAAGGGTCTGTCCTGTTTGGCTATTTCCTCAAAATGATTAAACTAAAGCTAACACAGGGCTCAGGTATACTTATTTTCAGGAATCTCCAGAGCTGCATCTGTTTAGCGTTATAGAAAAGAATGGAATCTACAATCAATGGCAAACCATAGATTAGAAAATCATGATGGCTGGACTGTCTCAGCTCCAGAATGTCCACAAGGGAACTCTGAGAACTAGCTAGACAATATGGAGGCAAAAGTGAGACAAGGGTCAAGAAAGACACATTAAGGTGTGTCCTAGTAGCCTAGCAGATAAGGCCACAGGACATAGTCCACATGCATCCCAAGGACCCGGGTTCAAGACCTGGGACTGGGGGTGACAGACAAGATGAACAACTAAATAAAATAAAGCGCTTATCCCTCCTCTATCTTTCTGCCTGCCTACTTGCCTTCATTCCTGCTTGCACCTTGGAAGGAAGGAAGGAAGGAAGGAAGGAAGGAAGGAAGGAAGGAAGGAAGGAAGGAAGATTAAATCCCCAGCCCATCTCACTGTGACAGCGCTGGTCCAGATCAAATTAAGACTGAAAGTGGGCAATCCCCCTGGTCCTGGAATGCTCTGCCTCTGTTCTAGAAATCTGAAGACATCAGAGACCTCCCCTGCCCTTTCTTTACAAAAAGCATATAACCTAGTCCTGCTGTGTCCATCACGGGAAGACCTTTAGAGCATGAGTTCCATTCCCTCTTTATGGACAAAGAATACATTTCTTTTGTTGGTTCCTAGCTGTGCTCTCCATTTTTATTACCAGATGATTAAAATAATTTAAACAACATTGGTAAGAGAGCCACATGTTAAAAATGCCTAGTGTCCTCTAAAATCACAATACAGTCCTGCTTTCATGAACCCTGGTTCGGTTATAAAACTATTCTGGAAAATCAACACAGGATGCTTTGAAAGGGAGAGAGGTAGTAAGGGATTTTGGTAGCGGAAGAAAATTCGGGCAGATAGTCATATACTTTTTCAGAAATATAGCCCTAGCCAGAGTGTTCCAACGCAGTCCCAAAAGCACGAGGGCCAGGAAGATGCTCCTGGGAACCTAGAGGTAGCGAATAGTGTGATGTGGATCATGGAAGGAGAAGAAAAAGAGGGAAGAAGCTGCGAATGGACAAAAGGACAAAATGGACTAAGTAATTTCCATTTAGCAACAATGGCTTGAGTTACAAATCCTACAGGGACATTTAGCTTGAGGCTATCCCTGCTTCTCTAGGGTCCCGACATTTTCCCACTCTTGAAGCAGCTCTCAGACTGTGCTTCAGAAATCAGTCTGCCCTCAGCATCTGGGTTAGATTGCTTTATATTGTGAGTTACTATGTCCTGTCCTTTTCTTTCATATAATTTCAGCTTCCACATGTGGTAAAATTAAAGGGAAGTGGGGAGAACCCCCATCAGATTAGAGATTCCTAGCTCTGCTTTTCTTACATCCAGAAGTGTTTGGTTATTCAAAATAAAACACAACAAACTGTTTTAGGAACTTGGTGACTATAATTTAAAAATGGATGAGCAGCACTTAGGAAGCCCAGCATTCCATCAGAGGGCCGAGAACTCAAATGGCCCAGTTCCTGTTTCTGTGTCACCCTGCACAGAGTTCTTGGCCACCCTGGATTCTGCAATTGGACAGTGAGAGTTTGACTAGATCACGTCTAGGGTCAATTATACTAATTTTGCTGATTATGCAGCAAGAAAAGAGTTTTGTAGAATGAAATAAAAAACAAAGGAGTTGTAGTGTTGGGAAGGCCAGAATCACAGTAGTGCCCAGCAGTTCCCTCACCTCCATCCTGCTGGAGAGGCCCTCCCTCGGGCCCAGCCCACCAGTAGCACTGGAGAAATGCTGCACAGGGCGATGCTCTGCTGTCCTTACCCGGCCGTCAAATATGAAAATCCATGTAGGCAGCAGGCAGAGAGTTAGGCTGCACCAGCTGCGGGAGGCAAGTCTTAAGAAAAGCAACCCATCTTCTTTCACCGTCTCCCTTCCAATGCAGTCTACCAAAACCTTTGATCTGTCCAAAATCAGACACCATAATTTTAGAGTTGAAATCAGAAATAATTGGAGTATCAGTAGGCACTGCAGGGAGGTGAGCGGGTACGGGGCTGGTTCAGGCACTGGACACGTGTGCGTGTGTGTGTGTGTGTGTGTGTGTAACACCCCCGTTGGTGAAATCTGTATCTCTGTTGGGAAATTTGGAGCTAGTTTTTTGGGGTAAGTTTTTGCCCAAATTACTTTTAGCAAACTGATTGCAACCAGGACAGAATTTCAAACTGGGTGAAACACCAGGACAAGGTTGTAAAACCAGGACAATCCCAGTCAAATCAGGATGCGTGGTAACCCTCTCCAAAAAACGACATCAGTCTTGAGCTCCTGTGCCCATATTTTACTATTTAAAAATCAATGATTCTTTTGAAAATGGACAGTGATGGTGATTGAACAATATTGTAAATGTACTTAATGCAGCTGAATTGTACATTTTTAAATGATACAATGGCAAGCAACAAAGATCAATGATTCAAAAATCAATGATTCATTCTTTTCTAACCGTCTTAGTCCACTTACTATCAAAATCCTTAATTACTTGTGTTTCTTAGAGGTCTGGTTGACCATATCTCCCAGGAGTATTGGACATGCAATGCTGGGTCTCCTTTGCCTTCCTGTCAAGCAGTAATGCTCTTGACAGTGACCACTCGGTATGGGAGTGCGAGTCTGGCAAAGATTGCTCTTCACACAGTGATTTTTATAACTAACATCCACCTTCTCATTTTGATGTCACTTTCATTTGTATGTCCAGATCCTTTATTTTGTATGCAAGCTACTGCTCATTGAACCTAATGGTCTGTTCGCATGCTTCTCAAGCCTTCAAAAGAGAAACCAAACTTGAGCCTGCCCTAGCTTTACAATTTTTGTTAAAAGAACAAATGGAAAAGTACCTAGATGTGATTAGAACAGATGTATATTATAAGGGTTATAAAATGAATACTCGCAATGTTACCGCTATGGAAGAAATCAAAAATTGCCCCATCCCAGAAACCACACCCTGTGTGTCCCTAATCTTTTCCAACTTCCTCTCCCCTCAAGAGTAAAGGCTTGATTAATGTAAAAGTAAAATCTTCTTTGGTCTTTTTAATTTTACCACCTATGAAAACTTCATCTAATGTTATTTGAACTTAATCAATGGAATCACAGCGTTGGATTCGGCTTATTCTTTAGCCATTTCATGTACCCTACTCATAATATCGAGCATTTTCTTGTGCATTCTTTCTCCACTTGTGATAGCTTTAGAGTGAATTGTGCTCTCTCAAATATTGTTGCCGTGCTAAGAGATTAATTGCCTCCTAGTACTTCATTATTAAAAACTCTCTCCTGCTTCTGTTACACTCATTTAGCTGAGCAGGAAATGAGATGTGCCTTTGCCCAGGGGTGACATTCAGAAGAGTTAATGAGTCAGCAGAGGCACACATCACTCAGGACAGGTAATAGCAGTACGGCAAGGCAGTGGTACAACTGACTTGTACCTGTTGGCTGAACAGCAACCTTGTCTGAGTCCTTATTGCTTCCCCTGCTTTGACCCACCTATCCTGCAAGGTCAAGATCAGGGTTCAGACCCCAGCTCAGTCCCAAACTTAACAGCATAGTTGGACAAATGACAAACTCTGAATTTCCTGATTTGTAAAAGGAGGTTGGATGGGCTATTTCTGAGGATTCTTCCAAATTCAAAGTTCTATGACTGGAAGCATCTTATCTGTGTGTTTTTATGATACTCACCACTGTCCACTTGACATTCCAGTTGTGTTCAACTGGACACCCAATTAATGAAGCCTCGAGAGGTGAACATCAGGCCTTTACTTACTTTTCAGTTCTCTGAGTTGCAGAAACTCGTAAATGAGACTTCGATAAATTAAGTCCCAGTCCTATGATGCCATCCCCTACTACACTAATCTGTTTGCTCCTGAAGTTCTCTACCAATCACATGGCTTATAATATTAGACTTTCTTTTAGCTTTCATTTTATGAGGCTACAATTTTAACACAAAATTTTATTTCTATAAGCAAGACAATTCTCTAGGAAGTCTGCTGGCTATCTACAGTATCAGCAGCTAGACCTCAGGAGCTGTTCTGTGTTCATTCAACCGGTGATTGGCACTCTCCTGCAGAACCAAGGCTCCACCTAGCAGGACACTGAGCACTGTCATAGGTGTTCAAGCTGCTTTAACAAAGTGCCATAAACTGGGTGGCTTACACAGCTTTTACCTCTCACAGTTCTGAGGCAGGGAAGTCCAAGATCAAGGCACCAGCAGATTTAGGGTCTAGTGAGAGTTGACTTCCGAGTTCCTAGAAGGTGACCTTTTCAGTGTGTCCTTCCATTGTAGAAGGGACTCCCCCTGGTCTCTCTTGTAGGGGCACTATTCCCCTTCATGAGGGTCCACCCTCATGATCCAATCACTTCCTAAAGTCTGCAGATCTGCACTCCTGACACCACCCCACTGGGATTAGGATTTCAACATATGGATTTGGAGAGGGGACAAATGTTCACCTACAGCAAGCACTTCCCCACATCACAAGATTTAAGACAGATAGGGGCTTGCTTTTGTTTTTCCACTTCTGAGCTTAGCAGTGTGGACAATGGGAGTGTCGTGACATGTTTTTTGTTTTGTTTTGTTTTTTTTTAGGAAGGGAGATGAGGAAGAAGCTTTTTTTTTTAAGGAAGGAGGAGGAGGAGGAAGGTCACCAACCCTGATCCTTGGGGTTTTACGGGGTATCTGCCCTAGCCTGTGGCTTAGCATCTGAGCACCAACCACGTTCTTGAGCTGAGGACAGGAGCTTTGGCTTCATTAGCAGAACTTAGAAGAATTTCAGTCTATGTCTAGAAAACTTCATCAGAAGTTTCGGGTTTTCTTTGGTATGGGCCTCTCACTTCTCAGGCTCCTAGCTCTTCCATGACTCAAAGTCTCAGCACCTCCTGAGTGTCTCCAGGGGTGACTGAAAAGTTAATCAGTCTGAGGAGGTGGCTGGCTGCCTGCTCCAGTCAAGCACTAGACTCTTTATGCAAATTCAAAGCAGAAGTCTATAAACTGACCCCAGCTGTATTACCTCTAATGAGTCCAAGCTGGGTTCTCAAGAATTTTGCTATTTTTAAAGTCAGTTGTTTTTCCATGCCTACGTTTGTTTTACCATAACACATATGCATGCAGCAAGAATTTTCCATAAACTTTAAAAATAGATGTAATACGCCCTCAGGCTTATTTTCTCCTTTAAAATTATTGTTGTGATAAATTCAATCCAGGGACATTTTCTCTACCTCTTTCTTCTCATGTCTCTGGTATTTTTGTTCTCTGTGTTAAAAATGCTGAGGGCAATAGTGGTCAAGATATATAACTAAAGTTCATGGAATGAAAGAGAAAGCCAATCCTGTTTTTCATGAGTTGTATTATTTAGGTTTAGCTTGGTTTGCTTTTAAAATCACCTTGGTGTTAACATATAGGATGGCGGCTATGAGACTTAAGATGGAAGCATCCATTTTACAGCAAAATAAACCGTAAATACCACAACCAAGAGTGCTGGGCATGTCAGAACTTAGAGGGTAGAGGAGCAATGACTGTGAGCTCCTTTTCCTGTTCTTCCTCTGGATAAACAGGGCACCAGTGCTTGACACCTAGCTAACTATGGCCTAAACTCTTGCATTGGTTAAAATTAGATCTTTCTGGAGATGTTACGAAAGTATTATGCTTTCATCACAGACGATTCGGAAGGTATCAAAAAGTGAAAGCAAAGTGTTTTTTAAATTAAAGATCACACCTATAGAGCATCTATCATGGTGTCTATGCTCTGTTCAGATTACTAATCCTTTGAAGGGTTTTTCACGGAAAATTACGCGACACAGGTGGACGCACACTTGGTCGGCCCTCAGAGACTGGAGATTGGATGGGAAGACCCCAGGGCCTAGGAAATGTGAGACAGCAGCTCTGTTATAGCCGTGGACTCTGGAGCAGGAGCCGCAGAGCCATCTCATAGGCAAACCTACTTCACTGGCCCACCTGCCAGCGCCGCACCTCCAATCCCAGGACCTTGTATTTTGGCATCTTAAGGCAGACTGATGATTCTCCAAGGAAAATCATAGAAATTCCAGCTCTCCCTGGTCTCCATCTCCTCCAGACCAGGCAGTCGTTCAGCAGCGAGTCCTGCTAGACACAGCATGAGCTTCCCAGTCACTAAACGAGCACTGTGCCCACTTCCATTTAATGTACCTCTCCTGACTCTTCAGCCAGCACCGCCGACCACTGGCCAGACTCGAGGACCTCTCAGAGATCAGACTCATGCTGATAGGAAGCATGATCTGCAACAGCCAATACTGTAAGAAAAAAAAGTGTTATTCAACATAAAGTAGACTGGGAAGGACAGAGTGACAGCACCATTACTGAAGGAGCAAATCAAGACTGGGAGACTTCACTGTGTTGTGGGTCTAAGTTCCACGGAGACTGAGAGGGGGCAGAGGGGTTACAGCGTGAGACCATTGGCATGCCTGGCCTCCAGTACCTTTACTCTGACAAAGGATAGTGAGAGGTTCTTCCACTAGTGACTGAGGTAGATGGCTTACTTTTTACCCTCATTGGGGCAGGGGTGGGGGAGCAGGGAGCTGCTTAGCAGTGGGAGTTGATGAGAGGGCAGGGGGCTACAGGGGAGGCTAAGGAAACAGCCCCATTCCTCAAGCATTGAGAAACTGGCCTGAAGACTCTGACACTCTGCATGTCCCCTCTCCTAGCTCGGTGTAAACTCCTCAGTCCTCAGCGGTCCTCAAGACTCAAGTCTGCTGCATGAGTTAGTGGCACCAATGCTCAGGGAGGCTGTATGGTTTTCTCCCTACTGAGGTGCACTCACAGCCCCCTGGAAAGGCCTCTCTGGAGAATTGACCAAAGAAGAAAAAAAGGTTTGATAATTCTGCATAATTTTTCAGTACCACTTCCAAGTGGAGGACTGCGACACTGCAGCCCACCCAGCGGGGCGCTGGAGGGTAGTAAAGAAAATCCAGTGCCAGGGGTGGTGTTTTGAGCTGTGCTTCAAGTTGCTCTTTTGTCTGGAAGGAGCGATGACTGGAGGTATGGATCCACACTGATGATGCGCAGTAGCTACTAGCTTGGGGGCGTAGTCAGGGACTGCCAAAGAACGAGCCTCCAAACTGTTGTCAAAGAAATCTGGGACACTAGGATGTGACTAGATAGCACTCACACAGGGTATTCCTTTCTCAAATCAATGCTCCCCAAAAAGCAGGCTCAGAGGAAGATGATTTCAGTAATCGGGTCAACGAATTGACCTGTTCTGTAGATGTTAGTCATCCTTTCCCTGTGCAGCTATCTTTTGCCCAGTGAGCTTCTGGACCATACAGGGACGGGACAGGTGTGTGCATGAACTCAAAACATAGAGTTTGTCTCACTGGCCAATCTGGCCACAGCTCCTGCAGAGCGCCCAGCGTCCCAATAGCAGAGATCAACACTGAGCCGGGAATGACATGGCATTATTCCCTGGGGAGATGAGTGCAGGAAAGGGGTTGACAGCCAGCTATCTGGTGGCAGATTGATTGCACTTGACCACTCCCATTATAGAAGTGACAGTGTTTTATTCCCAATGAACTAGATACCTGCTCTGGATAGGAATTTGCCTTCCCTTCCCACAATACACTTGAATCCATTTCTTCCAGCTACGCCCAGATCTCTGTGTCTCCAAATCCTGGGCCAAAGGATATGCAACTCTATGGTGAAGATGCCAGTCACCCACAGATAGGAACTGGAGCTGGTAAGAGATGTGTGAATTCCAAGCCCAGGGTTTGGAAGAGAGTTTTATGAATAGACTATTTAGAATGATGTGGCAAAGACTAAAGGAATCAACAAGGGATGGAGACACAAAAGAAACTAGCCAGAAAAAGTCATCTGTCACCTTCATGTATTAAGGTCAAAGTTCAGGAGCAATGTTATGATAATCCAGTGGGAGCTTGAGTCACAGAAAGAGATCACCAACAGGATCTATAAATGTGGAGGAGCCCACATTCCACACCATGTCACAGTAAGGTTGCGGTAGTGGGGGTAAATAACTCAATCCTCTTCAACTCCTGTTTCCTTGTCTTCAGTTGATGTTTTCCATTAGCAAGGGAACTAATTGAGTGTTTGCCATGTATCAGAAGCCATGCTAAGTGTTTAGAGCTAACATTATTAGCTGATTTAATTCAAGCAGTTCTATGGAGGTAGGTTCCATTATCAGCATTTTATAGATGAGGAAATCAAGGTATAGAGAAATTAAATAACATGTCCCATATCACCCAGCCATAAAAGGTGTATAGAAAATCTCACACTTGTAGTTCTTCCAATAGAAACTTTTCTGAGCAGAAGTCTATTCAGGTCATGTAAGCATTTTGTCTGCAAAGGGAATTCTCTAGCTTTGGATGATTTGATGGATTGCCTACACAGCATCTTTTCCTTGGGACAGATTTAACTTGTTTAATTTTGTGCTTGTCAAGCACAATGAACATGATGAATCTTTCTTGTTACAACTTTATCAAAAACATCTGCTAATGTACCAAAAAGTCACCAGGGCCCGATCTGTCCCTTACAAAAGCAGGATCTTGCTCATCTGTGAAAAGATTTCTGTTTGTTTCTCAGGGGTTACACTCATGATGTTGTGAAGGCTGGGACATCAACCGGTATCAGTTTGCACATTGAAAATTCTCATTTTGCCCTTCTTTCTTTCCTCAATACAAGGGATGCTTTAGTCTTCTGTAAAATTTAGCTTATCACTTTTCATATGACACAACACAGCATTTCCTGCCTCTTGATCTCATGCCCTCCAGTGTCCATTTGTTTTAGAATTTCAGATGATACGAAGTCTTGTTTCTTGTCAATCTACACAAAATAAGAAGAAATTTTAGTAATTCCAGTGCAACCACCAAAGGGGGGGGGGAAACTTTAGGAGATTACCACCACTGCTCTAACCCTACAAGATATAAACATAGCTAAAAGTGGCCAATTATATCATATTAGACTCAAGACAAAAGTCTGTCTGTAATAAGAATCATCCTTGACAGAGGCTTTCCAGTATGAAAATAGGCTGTGTTTTCACATATGTTTCTTGGAGTCAGATCATTCTTAAAAACATTTTGAGAGTAATTTATCAAGTTTTAGCACTGTAATGTCAAAAAATTTTCATGCATTTTGATGAAGTTAATATTTTGCTATTACTTTGTGCTCTAAAATGCTCTATGGATAATACCATGCACACCGACCAATATTCCTCCATATACTCAGTAATTATAGACTTCTTCCTGAGAGAATTGAACAAAGAAAACAAGCCTCCCTTTTCCCTCTCAACCCATCATAGTAATGAAGCAGTAATGATTATTATTTCTCATAAGACTTTTGAAGCCAAGAGAAATCATGTTAATACTTAATTTCTTAATTTTGAACAGGGGCTGTACATAGTCTTAATATTATTACAATTTTATTTTCTTACCACAAATAAATAACTGACTTATTAAAGTGCTCCTCTGTGGCAAGACAACATTTTAATCCTGCTATGACATAACTAAGCTATCTGAGCCTCTAGACTTCTTATTGAAGAATATCACATCTGGGATGTAATACTTTTTATAAAGGTGTAAACTGAATTCTCAATATTAATAAGCAAGGTTATATACTATTTTCTTTCTTTTTAAAGAAAGGTACAAGCAGGAATGAAGGCAAACAGAGGCAGGAAGGCATGAAAAAAGAGAAGGAAGAAACATTTATTTATTTTATTTAGTTGCTCATCTTGGTTGTTTTCCCCACGCTGGGAGCTCAAACCTGGGTCTTTAGGATGTATGTGGACTACATCCAGTGGCCTTATCTGCTAGGCCAACAGGCCAAGCTACTGTGTGCTTTTTGATTTGTGAGTTCAGTACATTTACATTTTAGGTAATTATCATTACTGCTATTGCTTTTTGTTTTCCTTCCACCAGCCCCAGGTCTCGAAGTTCCCTGGACTTTACATCGTGTGCACCTTAGCTGCTGAGTCACAGGGGTGTGCTATTTTGGGCAATTATTCATATTTAGTATTCACTGTCATTTTGTTTCTTGTGTTGAGTGTCTTTGTGGTTTGTCTCTGCTCTTTGGTTCTCTTATTCTCTTCTCTTGTATTTTGATAACTTCTTTTTGTGTTATATTTGGATTCCATACTCATTTTATTTCTTTCTTCTATGGATTTATGTTTTGATAATACCATAACATTCACATAGATGATTCTATATTTATAACCTATTTTATGTAGAATTATAAACTAAACAACACTTGTGACTTTTCTTCTTTCCCTTTTAAATATATCCTAAAAATAGAGAATTACTGGCATAAGACAAAGTAGATATTTTCCCTCAATATATTGAATTCAAGTATTGTTTACATCTTGATAGCGTGTGTGTTCTCTGGAATATTGAACCTAGTACCTATTGCTAAAGCGATGTGTGGTGTGGAGAACATTTGTGCAAATAAATGACTATCAATTGCCAATTAAAGGTACTTTTCCAACACAGCTCTTTCCTATAATAATTTGTCAGTTATTTCACTTCTATGTAGTGAGAGTCCTGCCAAGTTGTAGATTTGCAATCGCTATTTCTGCTGCAAAGAGAAGTGTTGTGCCCCCGCATTTCCTGGCACAGGCATCTGTCACAGAGAGACGTCTTATGTTCACCGAAGGAAGTGGACCAATGAGTCAAGTGACCTAATGAGATATGTTTGAGAAATGTAATGGTTCATTGCTCACTTTAGTTGCAGCAGAGTTTCCTGATGGACTTGACTGCTTTCACAAAGATTGAACCAAACAGAGAGTTTACCGGCTCACAGAGTCAACCTGCTTTTACTGGACTGTCCAGTGTCCTACAATTTCTTGATTCTATTCTGAGCCAAACCAGTGAAAGCCGAAGAAGAATCAACAGAAGGTGTCTTATATTTTCATTGGTCTTCAGTTTATCCTTTTGCTTAGTTTATTTCATTTTACCAACATTTTAAAGATGATATAATTTCCATGTTGTGTAATTTTCCTGAGATGCTGAGCTGTCAGTGGTGAGAGCAGGAGTCTTCCTTTTCTCTAGACCAACTTAAAGGCACTGTTGATGAGATAAACAGTGTCTCCAAGACAGCACCTGAGTATTCAGTGCATTCTTATTTAATCCTCACAAACTTGAGGATGTTACCTATATATTTTATCTTAATTTTAAAGATGGGAAAACTGAATCTCAGAGGTTATGTGTCTTGAATAAGGTCATATAATTAATAAATTGTCTGGGATTGAAATTTAGACCTGTCTACTGCCAAAGTTTGATCTTAACTATATTTCTAAATTAATCAGTATGTATGAAATAGCTGTGTGAGCATTGTGCTGTTAAGTTACCCATTGCTCATTGCACTTCTTGAAATCCCATGAAATCACACTATGCCTTGGTCTATAGTTCTGGTTCCTATTAATAAAATTGACCAAAATTCTCAGCTTATGATATTATGATGAATATACGTAAATGTACAATGGCAAAATGACTCCTTCCACTCCCACATGTCCTTCTGTTCTTCAAACTATTTTCTTGGAGGCAGCGTGAGCAGCAGAAAGACATAATATGACACCAAGCATGGTGTTCTTCCATGTTTCTTCCAGCAGGTTCAGTGCTAACTACTACATGCCCACCACAGACCCACTGATCGACTATGATATGTGCTACACCACACACACATATAGCATCAGTAAAAAGAAGTTTAATGCAATCCCCATTACATTCCACTGGCAAGCATGCCCTGGTGGAGTAGTGGTTAAATTAGCCACCTCTGGAGGAGTACAGTCCATGTACATTTAAAATGAGGTGCTGCTGTCTCCTCTCTCTTTCTGCCTTCCTACCTACATGCCTTAATTCCTTCCTGCACTTTTTCTTACACACAAAAATATTCCATTGATATTTTTCAAGGAAATAGAACAAAATTCAAAAAATGTGTATGGAATCACAAAAAACCCCAAATAAACAAAGCAATCATGAGAAAAAAGAACAAAAATAGAAGTACCACACTCCCTGATCTTGAGTTATACTACAAAGTGATAGTAATCAAAACTATACGGTACTCAAATAATAACAGAGATGCCGGTTAGTGGAATACAACTGAATGACCAGAAATAGACTCAGACATATGCTGTCAGTTGATTTATGATAAAGAAGCCAAGAGATGGA
Organism: Solenodon paradoxus; assembly: GCA_004363575.1. Lineage (NCBI taxonomy): Eukaryota > Metazoa > Chordata > Mammalia > Eulipotyphla > Solenodontidae > Solenodon > Solenodon paradoxus. The sequence goes on along the minus strand of RJWH01002390.1, from coordinate 181,598 downwards.
GAAAGGTAATCCTTTTCAACAAATGGTGTTGGGAAACTGGCTAGCCACATGTAAAAGAATAAATCTAGACCGCTCTGAAACACTATACACAAAAATCAATTCAATATGGATTATAGACTTGCATGAAAGACCAGAAACTAAAAAATACTTAGAAGAAAACATAGGCAATACAAATTTCATGACATGGCCTTAGAGAAGTTTTTGGAGACCCAACTCCAGCGCAAGGGAAACAAAACCAAAAGTAAACATGGAACTTCATCAAGTCAAAAAGCTTTTGCACAGCAAAAGCAAAATATCACCAAAACAAAAAGACATTCTCTTGACTGGCAGAAGATATTTGCACATCATATTTACATATCTGACAAGGGCTTAATCCAATAAACATATAAAGAACTCAGAAAACTCAACTACAGAAAAAAACAACCCAATTAAAAAAAGGGGCAGAAGAATTGAATAGACATTTCAATGAAGACATACAGATGGCCAACAGGATTACAAATAGATGTCCCTCTTCACTTTTTTATTAGGGAAATGCAAATCAAAACAACAATGAGATACCAACTTAAAGGTGTGAGAATGGTTATTATCCAAAAGGCTGGCAACAACAAATATTGGTGAGGATGCAGAGAAAAGGGACTGTTAGTGCAAGTGTAAATTGGTTCAACTTTTATGGAAAGCAGTATAGAGATTCCTCAACAAAAGTCAAGCATGTGGCATGCCCTACTGGAGCAGCGGTTGGGTCAACAGTCTCCGAAGGAGTCCTAGTCACATACCCTTGAGTCCTGGGCCCGGGGTGTGGGGTGTGTGTGTGGGGGGAAATGAAGCAACCAGTGTGAACAACTGAAAAAAAACAAAACAGATAAAGATGACCTTCCTCCTCTCTTCTCATGCCTACCTGCCTACTAATCTTCATTCCTGCTTGCATGTTTCCTTTAAAAAAAAAAAAAAAAAAGGGCATATAAAACCCATATGACCCTGTTATCTCATTTCTGGGTGTTTACTCCAAATCACAAAAACACTAATTCACCGAGATATAGCACCCCCATGTTTATTGCAGCATTATTTACAAGGGCCAAGAATGGGAAGTTATCTAAGCGCCCATCATCAGATGAATGGCTAATCCCATCATTTATGACAAGAATGGAGCTAGGGGTGATTATGCTAAGTAAAATAAATCAGAATGAGAAAACAAATACCAGATAATCTCACTCACTGGAATATAAAGAAACAAAGCAAAGGAGCAGACAAAACAAAAACCAAAGCTTGGACATTGATGATTAAACTGAGGTTACAGCAAGGGAGAGAGAGAGGGGGCAGGAGAAAATGGTGGTAGGGTCTAATGGATAGTGATGGAGGACATCTGGTAATTTGGTGGTGGGAAGGGTGTTGTCGTCATATATTTGATGAATGGTGAACCTGTACACATGGGTTTATGATAGTATTTTGTAAATCAAAGTTACTTCAATAAGTATTTAAGGACGAAAAATAAAGAGGCCACAGTACAAACACCTTCTAGAACATACTCAATTTTAGGTGGCATCAAAGGGTATTTGTTGACCAAGAACTATAAAGCATGATTCAATGATGTATCTTAGCAGGGAGATCCGGTACTGGCTCCTCCTCTAGTCTTGAGCCCTGAGTATTTCAACCACTTAGGTGCAGAAAAAAAAAAAGCCACACCATCATTGGAGATTCCTATGTGAAGGAAAGCTTCTCAAAACAAAACAGCAAATCACTCCAAGGTGCAGCATTAAACATGTTGGACAGGCACAGACTTCAGGGTCATGGCAAGGAGAGACGGAAGCCCTTGGCTCTCATGAATCGCCTACTTTCATTAATGAATGAATGCATAACTAGTAAGTTATGTCATTCATTAATCATGAATTAGCCATTCATTAATTGTATGCAAATCCTTCTTAAGTAATTGATTTAAAAGTAAACTATTTCTGTGTTTCACTCAAAATAAGTTATTTTGATAGAAAAAAGAAATCACAATAATTTTCTCTTTCCTTTATTTCCTTATAAGCCATGACCTTTTACTGAGGCACACTGCAGGGTCGGGGGAGATGGTCAAGTCAAGAGTGGTCTTCCCTTTCAAATACCCTAGGTCTATTGAATTAGGCTTTGTTAAACATGGTATTTTTTGGCACATGGCTCTGCCATAGATGCCACTACCGATTTCTTTTGTGTTTTCTAACTATACAAATAACATGAATATGTGCCAGGCCCTGAACTAGATTCACAGGCTGCTCAATCCAGTGAAATACCCTATCCTTTCTTCAAGGAACTCAGACAAGGTTGGTAAAAAGGCAGAGGAGGGGTCCATGATAATTCATTTGGGAAGGGGCATGTTTACCAATGGGGGTATTCAAAATCTACTTCAGTTTGCTAGGAGCATCTTGGATGTACAGGTTTAATACCCTACCCACTCACCTCCAAAAATTCTTTTCCACAATACAAGAGACAGAGCCAACAGATATAAAAAGAATTGTGGTAAGTTGAGAGAGGAAAGAAGGAAGGCAGAGAGGAATGTTCTGTACTGGCATAGAAAAAATAGATCAATGAAACAGAGAACTCAGATGCAGACTGACTGATAAAAGGCATTTCATGTAGGTTAAAGTTGACAGTACCACCTCCGTGAGGAGGATGGCTTTGCAAATGGTGTTGGAAACCAGGCTAACTACATAAACATAGATACATCTCGAATTGACACTACAAACAAAAGATAGTCTCTGAAAAGATAAAAGAGTCAAAAGTAAAAGGTAATGCTATGAAGTCTGCTGAAGATGTAGATAGACCCTTTGTGGCAGCAAAGAACTTTTTAACTTCAAAATCAACAGTCATAAGGCTTACGGTTGGTGGATCTACTTATACCAAATTTAAGGCTTTTTGTTCAACCAGAGACATTGTGGACAAAGTTGACAGGTGACAAAGTGGGGGATACATATTAGGAACATTAGAATGATTACCTGTATGGGAAGTAGTTATGGGGATAGAAGGAATAAATAAATCGAGAGGGATGCTGAATGGACCAATGAAGAGAATAGATGATGCCATAAGCTGAAGACTGATTCATTTAACCCTCACAACACCCAGGTTGTGTTGGTAGATCTCAGGTATTGGGTGAACAAAAGCTTCAAAACATCTAGAGGTCAGAGATAATCAGCAGGGTATTTTTACAAGGGTTATTATGGATCATGCTTTGGGCATTTAATGCCCAATATACAAGTCAAGAATGGTCTTCCCTTTCAAATACCCTAGTCTATTAAATTAGTCTTTGTTAAACATGGTATTTTAGGGGCACATGGATCTGCCACAGACGCCACTACCAATTTCTTTTGTGTTTTCTAACCATACAACTAACATGAATATGTGCCAGGCCCTGAACTAGATTCACAGGCTGCTCAATCCAATGAAATACCCTATCCTTTCTTCAAGGAACTCAGACAAGGAGAGAACAAAAACACAGCAACATCCAACAATGATGTAATGCTGACTATCTGCTAGGCACTGTTCTAAGTGTATAATGTTAGAAATTAATCCAAAAAAACCCCACAGATGTAGACATTTGTTACCTATAAAATGGGTCAAATAAGTTACAGACACTCTCATTAGCATGGCTGCTATCAAGAACTAGAAAGGAGTCAAGCCAAGAATCAAACTCAGGCAGACAGGCTATCATCTAGGCTCTTAACGTCTGTACACAAAACATCATGGTAAATGCCAACATATGAATAGGCGTAAGATAGGTGCTTCATTCCGGAAGAGGATGGCACTTACTCAAATCAGGGTAGTTAAGAAGTGTTTCTATACCATGTCCTCTGTGATTCTGAATTTTACTATTTTGATTCAATATATCAATTTGCAAGCTCACATCTGTTTATTTCTCTCCAAATTTTAATAGTTGTAAATATTGTTTTCAAGTGCTTTTAAAATGTATGTTTTAAAGCTTATTTTAGGGGCACACTCTTGTGACACACGATTGAAACGGTGCCATGCAAGCCATATAAAAAGGCCAAGGATTGGGTTCAAGAACCAGGCCAGGGAGAGAAACCACATGAAACAGACAAAAATGATCTCAAACATATTTTCTAATTTTTTTTTTTGCTAAATAACCAGAAATAAAATTAATTTTATACTGATCTTTAAAGAGTCACAGGATTTTATTTTCATTTTAGTAATTACTAGGTTGACTTATGTTTTAATACATCACCTATAGATGAGTTGTTTTGCCTTTTCCATTTTATTGCTGATACTTTGGGTCTGATTATGCTGTCTGGGATTTCCATACAATCTAGAATAGAAGCAGTGATAGTTTTGTCTTGTTTCTGACTTTATAACAAAGGTTTTTTAAATGTTTCATGATAGAATGTTTGCCATAAGTGTTTCGTAGCTATCCTTCATCGGTCTGAATCAATTCCCTTCAGTTGTGATAGGCTGAATTGTGTCAATTCCCCTGCTGAAGGCCTAACTCTGAATAACTCAGAAAGCAGCTGTATAGGGAGACAGGGCCTCTAAAGAGGGAATAAAGTGAAAATGCAGTGAGAGACCGGGGTGCAGGTGCACAGAGGAAGAGCTCTGTGCACTCAGAGAGGTAGCCGTCTGCAAGCCAAGGAGAGAGGCCTCGGTATAAACCAACTCTGGAAAGGAGTTTTAAGAAAAATTTTGTTCCTGGAATGGTTGGTTTTTAGACCTCCAAGGTAAACCTGTCTGGTCTGGTGCTTCTGTAGGAAAGTTTATAAATTGTTACTTTAATGGTAAAATGTTCGTTCATTGTTCTGGCCAATTGTTGTCTTTTGGGTGTAGAAATGTTGCCAGTTGTGGAATGTTTGCTAGAATGTTTTTATTCTCTCTCCCCACCACTGCCCTTGTTTTAATTTGTCTGAAAGCATCTAATTGGGTATTAGGTCTGCTGGGTGGGTCTGCAGGGCGTCATTCTGATTTTCTTTGCATTAAGGTTTTACATGTTATCTTTCTTTTGGGTTATTTCCTCAGCTTTCTTCCAGCTCTGCTGAATTTACTCATGACCTTTAGATTTCACCCGATGTCCCTGAGGTCAGTTCATCTCTGGTTTAACCTCTGCAGTAAACTTTCACTCTGGTCTTCTTTCAGGATGCCAATGGGATAATGACGTGGCTCATGAAGGTAGAACCACTAGTGGGTTCAAAAGCTTTTAAGGGCTCCTAGATGTTTGTTTTCAGTCTCTCATTGTTCAGAAGATCCAGTGCCTCTTATTCTTCAGCGGATGGGAATTCTGGAGTAAAAATCAGCTTGCTTCTTGTTGGCCTTCCCTATTCTAGAACTAGAGCTGTTGCTTTCTCTAAGCTGCCATGTTAATTGACACTTCTCTATCTACTTTTTATTTAACTAAATGGCTGGTCTCTCGTATATGGGTGTCTCTAACCCTGTCTTTATGGAATTTTTTTGTCCTTTTCCAATGGATGGGGGTTATAGATCTGAGATACGTAAATGTATTTATAACATGTCATGTTTAAATGGAGAACCTCCATTCATATTATAACTCCACACTTTCATTACCCAAAATGATAGCCACTAGCCACAAGTGACTAGACTGAATTGATTAAAATTAAATGAAATTTAAAATTCACTTCCTCTGTTGCACTCGGCACATTTCAGGGACTCAAAATCCTTATGTAGTTATTGGTACTATAGTTTGCAGTGAAAACACAGAACATTTCCATTAAGGCAGGAATTTTTATTGAATAGCATTGCTTAATGCAATCCACAGAACTGACCATCTGTGACTACCTCATCTAAAGTATGCACCTGTTACTTGCTAGCACGTCTTTAATTTTTTATAGCACTTACACTAACTGATATTTTTCCTGTCTCCATCTACTAGAGATTAAATTCCATGCAAGTAGGGACCCTATTTTCCTAGTATTCCTAGAATAGATGGTGCTAGATAGGTTTGTGGAGACAGCCCATTTGGGCTGTCTCAGCGTATTTACATACCTGTCTTGCTTACTTTAATTATATAGACTCAGAAATCATGACTGGATAAAACAGGAAGCATTATCGAGTATGCAAAATACGCATTTTTCATTGGTTGTTTCAGAGTCTCAACTCCTTGCAAGTCACTTTAAATTAAGTGCTAACTTGGAATTAAGATATTTATATACAAACTTTGAAAGAAGAGTCACAAAAATCAGGAACATTCAAAGTGTTTCTAATTTTTAGTGAAATATCTACAAGAAAGCAATTTGGTAAAAGCTTTTATTACTTTATTAGGTGGTAATCTCATAAGAGGCAAGCAAGAAAAGCAAATGCGGTATACTCTTGTGGAGTAGAGGTTTGGTGCAATCCATATACATCACAAGGACCTGAGTTCGTGTCCTGGGAGTAGGGGCAAACATCAGGATAAACTACTAAAATAAAAGTTAAAAAAAAAAAAAGAAGAAAAGCAAGTGCACGCTTTTTGGAACTTATTCATCTCTACAAGTACTACATCTTTATGCTGCTGTCAGGTATCTGAACAAGTGATCAGATACAGACTGTAACCGCAAATCAACTTGTCACCAACACCACATGTTGAGGTTAAGGGGCAATAATTTGCAGAGAAGCTCCTGGGCAAACACTTGAAAGGCACCAATTATATCTGCCCCTCATTTAACCAACTTGCGCACCCACACTAAGGTGCAAACACTCATCTTCAAGTAAATAGTATCTTTCGCATCCATCCTTCATATGCTCTTTTCCCACTTGGAAAATTTCCCTGACCAATTCTTCAACATGTGGTTCTCTTGAGAATTCTAGTAAAAACTCTTGTTTGACAATATCTGAGTTTCCATCATTTAAACACTGTGGCAACTTTCTGATTGTTTTTCTATTAACTGGAAGTTCCTCTCTGGCTTTTTCATCTTACTAGATCCTCGGCTCTCCATATTTCTACAGCAATATGAGGGGACATGGATATTCTGGCGGTAGGGAAGGAAATTCCTCACCTCTCCTTTATATGTGGTCTTGGAAAGGTCTTTCATCAGTGATTTTGTGTGAGATTTCAGCATGCTATTTACAGGTGCTAGTGGATTTATTTTCTTTGACCAGATATACTGAAGCAGTAACACACTGACATAACAGGCTTGGTTAATAGTCTAACAGTGAAGTCCATACACTGAACCAACCTTTAATGGTGCACTCTTTAAAGGGCTATACGCAAGGTGCCAAGCTCCTTGAGGGAGCCTCAGGCCTGTGTGGCTGACAGAAGTGCAGCATTCAGGAAAGGACTAACCCAGTTACTGGAAGTGTGATTAGCTGACTGTCTTCAGCTGTCAGCTGTTTGAAGTCCTGTTTCAACTTTCAAGACCAAGCCACACTTTCTCCTGGGCTTTTCTCTTCATGATGTTAACCTAGCCAGTGCCAAGCAAGTTTGGTGGTACAAGGTCTAGACATTTCTGGACAGCATGGACCCCTCAAATAACTTTGGCTTTGGTGTTTGGTGTTCCCTGCAAGACTGGTAGAGAATATGTCAGATGTGTACTGTGGTCTATTACTCCCTCAGCCCATTCCTAAGCTCTTTTCTTTCAGAGGTGTTACATAAACCTCTCACACTCTGAACTGAACATTTGCTTCCTGGAGAACTCAACCTGCAACAACAGACAACATAAAATTCCTACAAAGTCAGCTGGGGAGAGAAGGTATTCAAAAACAGTGAAAGCCTTATGTATCATACTACAAGAATGCTATGGATCACCAACGGTGACACTAAAAGCTGCCTGAGGACTTCAGGTCATAGGTGTTATTAAGAAGGGCAAGTCAGTTTGACTTAGAGAATGTGTAAAGTTAAGTGTTTTTTCAAATGAAAGAAATGAAATATATATATTTTTTAATAAAAGAAATGGCTAGATCCTTGTTAATTCCCCAGGACTCCTAATAATTTAATGTTACATTTCATTGTCTTAGACACTATGTTCCAATGTGTTCTTTGTTGGTGTGGGTGTTCTAAGGACATGTTATTAGCGATTTTGCTAAAACAGATTTCTAATCTAGCATGGTTTTTAAGGTTTCATTATTAAAGTTGAAATTGATCTAATAAGAGTAAGTAAAAGACCATATATTTGGTTCATCTGTCAGAAGAACCTTCATTTCCCAAAGAGTTTTGTTTTTCCACTTTTGAAACAAGTCACTGTGAAGGAACAACAGGCATTTTCAGTTGAATATAAATAGCTGCTATTTTGATTTTTAAAGACTTCCAAGGAATTTAGCATTCAGACGTTTCATCCTCTAGACGGTTCAAAATCATCATAAACACTGTGCAATTAATTTATGCTCAGAGAGGGATAGACATCCTTCTATATTCTTCCCAAGTGTTTTGAGTTCTACAGTTGACTACCAGGTCCCTGAACTTTTTTCTTTTCACGTGGCGGGCAGTGAATTTTCAAGGGTCCAAGTTGGCATGGTTACCTCTGGTCGCGTCCTGGGCTTTTCTTACCCCCAGACACATCAGGCTGGCGCTGTTCGCCTTCACTTTGCATCTTGTTGGTGGAGAGGAGCCACCTCCGAGTCCCAAGCTTGCCTCCTACACACTTCAAGCGTTTCAAAGGTGCAGTCTCGGGACGCAGAAGCTTCAGGAAGTCGCTCCAGGGAGAGACAAAAAGTGCTGATGGCTATCACGCTTCCCACGTTTCAGCGCTGGCTTCTCCTTACCTGCTGGCGAAGTGGAAATAAGGCTCCTCCGCACCACTTTACCCAGCTAAGAGGCTGCGGAAGCAGAGAACTCTGGCAGCGACAGCAGAAGCTGATTTTCCGCTCTTCCCGCTAGCTCTTCCGCTCGCCCTGCCCTCGCCCCCGCCCCTCCGCCTTCCACACAGGAACCAGCGGCCTCGCCGCTCCCGCGCCTCTCTCCAACCACCCGCCGCGGCCTGCCTTTTATAAGCGGCGTAGCCAATGAGCGCTCGCCTTTCCTTCTGCCCGCCCGCCCGGCCAATCGCCGCGCCCCTTGTGTAATCTTCGGCTCCTCGGCTGCTCTCGGCTATTTTCGTTGTTGCTGGCTTTTTCAGGGGCTGCTCGCTCGCAGCCAGAGACGCTGCTTTTTTTCCGGGTTCGGAGCTGTTCCGGATGCTTTAGGCTGCCGGATGTCTGATCTTCGGATAACTGAGGCGTTTCTGTACATGGATTATCTGGTAGGTGCCGGCCAGGGGTGGCGTGTCGCCTCTCGGGTCCGACGTGCCCCCTCTCGGGTCCGACGTGCCCCCTCTCGGGTCCGACGTGCCCTATGTCCCTCCGCCTTGAGGAACAGCCTTTCTGCTTTCTTTCTTTGGGATAGGATGCCTTTGGGGTTCTTTCTCCCGCAGCCAGCTCCAGAGCTGTGCCGGGACTTGGAGCGGCGGCGGGGCGGCAGCTCCGGGCGGGTGGTGGAGCTGACAGGTAAAGGTGCGAGCCCGGCCACCCGTGCTGCGGGGCGAGGGGCGCGCTGGGGCTGCGGGAGAGATGGGGCCGCGGCGGCGGGGCGTCCCCTGCCTGCGGTCGGGTTCTGTGCTTCCCTCTGCGCTCCCTGCAGAGGACTTTCTTTCCATCCTCCCGGTAGCAGAACTCCAGGTACTATTAAAGAGCCATAACCAGAATGGCTCACTAAGTGCCCGTCAGCCCCGGTCATTTGGTTGTTATTAGATCTCTAAAGCTATGACCTCGGTCGCGGCGAGGGTTTAAAAAGCACATTACTATAAAGTAGACGGGACTAAACTACATCGCAGCCTGGCCAGAACTGGACTGGGTTGGGTGAAGCGTTGCCCCACGGTTCCAGTTGTGAGTGCATGCCGCTTTTACCCTGTGCAGGGATTGGGTCCTAGCTGTTCTTTTTAGGCCAGTCTTAAACTGAGAAGTTTAGGTGAAAAGTGTCAGCATAACGCTGAGACTGAACATTATTTTTAAAATCGACGTTTCTGTGTGTGTGTGTGTGTGTGTGTGTGTGTGTGTGTGTGTGTGTGTGTAGAATTATGCAAGCACCATGTATTGTTCCAGAAATTATGTTTACCCAGAGCTGCAAGTTTGTGTTGAGAAGGATCCTCCTTTACTCGGGCTATGTTCGATTCTATGCTATTGCTGAGTTTACAGCGTTTGCTGGAACAGCTAGTGTATTGCATTGCAGAGTTGAGAGAGATTTTTAAAAACATTGACCCTCCTGTCATCTTATTGGATGCATGCAGCTGGTTTTCAGACTGTAGATTGGCCTGGCAGGAATTTGCCAGTACCTTCTAGGAATTACTCTAAGAAAGATTGAGACCGCTTTCATGGTCAAGAAACCGTGAAAAAGGGCTGGTTATATTGTATTTGGGATTGTTTAGTTTCAGAGTAGGGAATGTTTCCCCCGAAGCGTCAAGACTGGATGATCTTGTGGTGCTTGTATGACCTTGTGAATGAAGTAGAGTCAAAAATTCTGAGTTCAAATTCTGTTGTGTTGTTCTTTATTGGTAGCAGTAAATGCCTATCTCTGTGATAAAGAGGCACTATCCTCTCACAGCTGGAGGGTTTAGGGAGTTTAATCTGATTATGAGCTGTAGGTGCGTTCTTTAACATGCAAAGTGCCATGTGGGTTAAGAGAATTGCTGAATCTTTCTTAAAGATAATTTTCTAAATTAAATAACAGGATTTATTAGTAGCTTGTCTTATAAAATATAATAGTATGGTTTTTGCTTTGTAGTCTGTCCAAATTAAAGTCTAAATTTGAGACTAATTACCAAATAGAAAAGGCTGAAATTATCTATAGGATTGAAAGCTACTTTTGGATGCTTAGGTTCCTAAAAAAGGAAGTTAATGTGGTTTTGATCATTTTATTTTCTTTATTTACTGGTTATGTTTAAAACTTACAAGCTGCATTACAAAACTATCTTTGATGTGCCAATCCCTCCAAAGCATTTAGTGAAGAAAAATAAAAGATAAAAATGCTAATTACTCAGGTTAATTTCTTGATAGAGAAGCTAAGGGTAGGTGGATGAATATTTGGAGGGCTCTATGTTACTCTAAAAGCAGATTGATTTCTTTGTTAATTTATGAACAGTTTTGTGTCAAAAATCACTGGGCCTCATATTGGACATGGCCTTTTTGGTTTACCTGCCATCCACGCACACACCCCCTCCTTTTGCTTTCTTTTTTGAAAAAAGTCATTAGTCACTGTAATTATGCTTTATAAAAATTCACAAGTACTAATTATTGGTGGTGAGGGAAAAAAACTCTCGAAGTAAGTTCATTTGTATGAGTATGCCAAATATGCCCTGTGAAAAGTTTTAAGAAAATCCTTAAACATTAAGTCTAGTTTAAAACTGGAATAAAAAAAATCAAAAAGCTCCTGGAGCTGGGTTTTCTTTCTTGCTTCTCAACTTTCAGAGGAAATGGTGTGCCACGTGCCATTCCTGCCTTCTTGCCTTTCCACTGCACTGGTCTGCTTATGCAGTCTTTCTGTGGTATTTCTGAAAAAGCAGTTTCTGAAAAATGAAAATTGTGTTGTCTGCATCTGGGACTTTACTTTTTAAAGTAGTCCAGTTTCCACAGTCTTTTACTTACCTTCCAGAAGAAAAAATGTTTCATTCAGAGTTTGACTCTTCAGATTTTGTTGCATTTGTAGATTAGAGTCAGAAACCTGTCTGTGCCAGGAGTAATGGTACATGCCATCTTTTCTTTTTAATCGGTGTTTGACTCTCTTGTTATTACTTTTGGAAGCTGGAAGAGGGAGCTGTGTGTGTATGTATTGTCCATTGTTCTTTGGACTGGATGGCATCACTTAACCTTTTTTTCTTTGGAGGGGAGAGGAAAGGAAGAAAAGTGAGAGAAAAGTTCAGGTTCTGTTATTAACAGCTTTTAAAAATGTTGAGATATTAAAATGGATGAAATATGTCATCTTAGAAATTGATTTCCTGTCTTGAAAGAAATATTCTTAGAGGTGACAAGTTGAGGGACAGGGATAGTACCTTAAAATTTAAGGCAGGGTGTGTGTGTGTGTGTGTGTGTGTGAAATGGATTTTGGTTTTCAGAGAACTAATGGTAATCTGTTAATCCTGAATGATGATATGAATCACCCAGGGCTGACTTGAGTACTGTCATATAGCAGGCCCACTAATATTGTTGAATTAAATGAATATGAGACATAGCGAACAAATTCTGTTTTTCTCGCCAACTTCTAAACTGAGACAAGATAAAATCTATTTGGATTAGGTGTTTTGTCTGGGGAATGTAGACTGTATCCTTTGCTTTTAACTTTTGATTATCAAGATATAATTTGTTTAACCTGGCTGGCAATTTAAGTAGGAAAATCTTTGTTTTCCAGTTGGTAAGGATATTGGCCTAGGAGACCCCCATTGTTTCCCCATTTTTGTGATGGCCATTAAAGGCCATGTTTGCACCTGTCAAACCTGTGGGTAAAGATTGTGCCTCTGGTTCTAACAGCATCTTACGAGATCTCTCTTCTGAAGGTAGAACTAAATGTGCAGAGTCTTTCAAATAAAATAGGAGAATGTAGTGAAGTTATAATGAAAGAGAAAAAAGTGTCTATCAGCTTTTCCTGGGAGGAGGTTGGATAAGATCAACTTCTAGATTCCTTTCATTTCAAAATGTCCTTTTTGTCTGACTTGTATTTGTTAATTGGTCTAGATTTCACCTTTTTCCATTCTGCCACCCAAACAGCAGCAATAAACTTTACTATCTTCTGGGTAATGCCTGTGACGATTAAATGTGAGAGTAAACCGCAATGATTTATAAGTAGCACATTGTTTTTGAGATGTAAAATGTTCATCTATTGTGATTGTGTCGCCAGCTCTGTTAATACCACCTGTGGAATGACTATTCATCCTCAGTGGTAAATATTGGACTACTTTTAAACTGTCAGTATCTGGAACTTTGGAGTGGTTATCAGTAAGGAGGAAGTCACAAGAGTCTTGAGGATTTTTAAATACCTATTACAATAAAAACCAGCAAACCATACCATTGGGCAGGAGATTTGATTGTAAAGGTGTGGTAGTATGAGTCTTAGGAGAGGACACTAGGGAAGATGATTCCTGTCCTCTGAAGAATTCCTAAGCCACGTGCTTTTTAGCATGTTTGGGGATGAGGGGCCTTAAGCATGTAAGTTATGAGGTAACATCAGTTAACATTTATTGAGCACTTACTGTGCCCGACAAAGTTGTAAATACTTTCCACCTGTAATGGCATTACACATAGACTGTGTTATTTCCCCCCGCCCCCCGTTTACATAGCTGACAAGTCACAAAGTTGGGATTGTGGGCCCTGAGTCCTCCCTTTCCACTGCTTTCCTTCCAGCCTCAGTTTAAGTGGTTCGGTTGCAGCTACAATGTTTACAGTGTATTTCGTGTAAATACTATGCTACATCTTAAGAAAGGGGTACAGAAAAGTGCCCCTTGATCACATTGAAGGAACCAGGGTCTGTGAGTAGGTTAGCTGACACTCCCACATCATCAAGGACTTTGGCCCTGCTGAATGACCATCAAGGAGAAGGTTGGTGGAAAGGAAACTCTGTTGTGTCCTGAGTCTTTCATGTCCCAATGCCCTGACTCTGGGCACTGAGGTGACCTTCAGCATCATTTGTTTCATTGAGTGACCAGAGATAGGTGTCTGACCACTCTGTTACTGACCTCCCAACTTTAGGAGTATGTTCCCACCTTCCACAAGCCTCAGTTTTCTTTGGAAGAGGTCACGGAACTCAGGGTGGATTTGTCAGTTCATTTGACTTCTTTATCCAGTGCTGCCTGGCAAGTGGGGCTGGTGCCAGCGGACACTAGGTCCCAGCTAACCTTCAGTTTCGTGTTAGTGTGGATTTCAGTTGGGCAAAGTTGACATTAACTGTAAAGGGATTGTTTCTGAGGTAGACTGGAGAGAAGGGCAGATTTTAGAGACAGTTTGGCAACTGCTTTGAAGATAATGAACAAGTTTGCCCCGTGATACTTCTCACAAATTGAACCAATGAGGACTTTAGTTTAGAGCCTGCCACCCTCTTCAGTTATGCTGTGGCTCTACCCCTGGCATCTCCCCAAATACTGGAGTTTATGTGAGTCTGAGAAGCTCATTATTGGTTGAACTTCATTTCTGAGTGTTTTGGCAGATTACTTTCAGCAAGATTGGCTTCTGTGCTTGTGGCCACAGGAGCCCATGCAGAGTAGGGTCCCAGCCTTGGTTCATTGCTTTGTGGTCATCATTTTGACATTCTTAGTTGTTGGTGCTTTGCATTGGGCCCCCAAAGTGAAGGAAGACCTGGGCTAGCCCTTGAATGACCCCAGGGCAGAGGCCATCTTCTGAGTCTGAAACTTGCATCTGCGTATGATTCCTGACCATGTTGATCAGCATTTTGTCACCTGAACTGAGTCTGGTGGCTGGAAAAGAAGAGGCTATGTACCAAGTACGGTGCAAAGTATTTTACTTGTGACCTGTTGTAATCCTCCCAGCAGTTCTTTTAACCAGGTGTTTACCGCTTATTTACCAAAGACTTACGGACTTAGAAAAGAGAGAATGTAAACGGCCCTGTAAGGCGTGGGGTTGGCCAGCATCATGGAACCAGTGGAGTGGCAGGGCGAGGGTATGGGCCTGGCTTCCAAGCACATGCCTGTGTGCTTTAATCAGTACTGACTGCCTAACAGTCATGGTTGTTGAGAAGATAACTGAGAGGGGGCCACAGGGATCATAGACACAGTGCTGGAAATTGAGTGGCCACTTGCTGCTGCTACTGTTACCTGGCTGCAGATTTCCTCAGTTGTGTTATCTGAAAGCAGAGCGTTCCTGTCTGGTGTATAGGCTACTTTTTGGTTCTGGGAATGCTCAAAATGTTTTCCATAGAAATTAGTGATAACAGTGTCTCCCCTCTCCCCTGCCAACCCCTCCTCAATCACCTACCAAATAGGTTCATTCTACTTGCAGAGAGTAGGGAAAACCTGTCCCTGAGAGATTCCTTCCTTGGAATTCAGTAACAGCTCTCAGGGCCTAGTGGGGAAACGACCTGTGTATGCACCTTAAAGTGAGAGTTTGCTCACCGATTTTGCTTTCATTTGTTTACACTTTCTCCTTTTCTCTTTTGCATGAATTGGTGTTCAGCTCTTTGGCTCACAGCCAAACAAACACACCCATATGATTTCGATAGAAACTAATCATTTGAAAAGTTGGATTTGCAGGACAATCTCATTTATCAGGTTCCTTTGTACCTGATAAATGTAGATTTGCTGGGAACTGTTCTGACCTCTGGACTGTTTTCAGGATTGCAGACTTACCTCTTAGTAATTTTGTCCTTGTCTTCCCTTGGGTTCTTTTTCGAGGAGGATAGCTGCCCTTCCAGGATCACTGACTGGGGGCAACGAAGGACTGTATTCACTCCTAATCAACCTAGACATGGAGTTAGAAGCTCAGATGAAACACAATTTTCCCAAAAGTTTTGTTTGTAATAAGATTTCAGAAAAGTACAGAAACTAATAAAACACATCTATGCATCTGCCTCCTTGATTGGACAGCTGTGAACATTTTGCCATTTTAACCTCAAAACTTTTCTAAAGGAAACTGACTATAACTAAAGTCTGCTGCTTCCCTCTATACTTTCTTTACACTTCTTTCTTTCTTTCTCTCTCTCTTCTTTTTTTAAAGGAATGGTATAGGCAAGAATGATGGTGAGTAGGCAAGCAGGGAGGAAGAGAGAGGAGGAAGAAGCATTTTATTTAGTTGTTCATTTTGGTTGTACCCTGGGCTCTGGGTGTTGAACTGGGTTCCTTTGAATATGTGTGGACTACGTTCAATGGCCTTATCCACTGGGCCACCAGGACACACCCCTCACCCCCCACTGCCCCCACAAACAAGTTTTCTTCTTCACCCTTCTCAGATGATGATTATCCTAAGGTTAGTGGGAATTATTCTTATGCATTCTCATGTAGGTTTTTGCATTTAGCATTTGCACATAAATAATATATAATGTTTTGTGTATGTTAAAAATGACAGAAATTCTAATATACCACTCTTATCTTTTTGAAACTTCTTTATTTCTCCAGTAATGTTTTTTTAGATTAATATATGTTGCTACAAGTAGATAAGTAGATACTTAATAGATATTCTCTCTTGGCTATATCATTTCTTACTTTCATATGTAGAGATCTTATTTGGATTTTGTGAGAAGCTCCCAGATGAGAATAAGTTTTGTTTTGAGCCATGGTTTTGTATGTGTGTGTTTGTTTACTTGTTTTAAATACTATACAATTAATTATATGAATTGTTTAATGAAAACTTTGCTGCATTTTAGTTCTTTTGTGATTCATCAGTTTATGTTTTGCAGTTTACAGAAATTCTTTCGTAATCATGATTCATCAGTTTTACAGTTTACAGGAATTCCTTTGTAATTATATTAACATCTGTGTACATTTATATACATATATGCATGCATATTTTTGCCTCTATAAGGACTAAGATTATTTTAGTAGTGTTTATTATTAATGTTTAGTGAAGGAAATTTGGAAAAGACAGCCATGCACATATATATCTGTAATCCAGCAACCTACAGAGAGTGAGTTAACATTTTTTCAGCCTACTGTCATAATGAAGGTAAAGTTTTATAAGCTACTTTTTAAACATAGGTGCATCTACATTTTTGACAGTTTTGCAACATTAATTTTTTGCCTTATACCCATGAATGATATTTTTCTTAACTCATTATCTTTTCTTTGAATATTTTATGTTTGCTCCAATTTTGTCTGTTATAAATAACACTGCAGTGAACATTCTATACAAACTCCTTTGGGTATTTTACAATATTGTATTGTTAGGAGCAGTATTTCTATTGTACATCAACAAGTCTGGTTACAAAAAGAGGTTCCAGTGTCAAATGAGTTTGGAAATTCACACAAAATTCTTTATTGTATAGCCTTTAATGTACAAAAATGCATGATGAATCTCTAAAAGCCAGGTTATTACATGTAGTGTTTCTAAACTTTTGGAATGTTTTTACTTTATGATTAAGTTGTAGAAGTATAGTTATAAGGTTAAAAGGTATGGTATTTCAGAGCTCTTGATATTGATTAAATAAGTTAATATTTATAATGCATTTAAACAGTGCCTGGACATATACAGCCACTGGTTAACTCAAGGTTATGTAATCACAAAGTTGATGATAATGATGACAATATTTATTGAGAATTTAGTCCTTCATTCCTTCAGTAAGCCTCTGAGAGATGAAGGAGATGAAACCATTCTTTTATAGTTGAGGAAACAGGGTCGGGAGAACTGAGTAATCACGACTGCCTCTACTGTTAAAAGGATGGGTGACATGTGTGATCTTAATCTGAGTGTATTTTTATTACTGTAATAGAGAAGAAAAAGAACTGTGTTTGAGGTCCTGTATTTGATACCCAGGTATTCTACCTATTATCAGTGTGATAGAAGGCATTTTTTACAAGACAGTCCATGGCAAAATGAAAAAAATCAGGAATGTTGCAAAGTATAAAGTAAGTTTAATTTGCAGACTTAAAAATTTTGAAATTCTATCTTTCCAGTATTTTGTGGTTATTAGAATATACTCTCTGTTCTGAGATGATAGTGCCTGGTTTTCTCTCTCTTTTGCAGTATCATTACCTGACAGAATAAAACGATGACAATTTCTGTATCAACCCTTAAGTTTACATGCATGTATTTAGAATGTACTCACTTCTAGAACTCCAAGTACTCAGAACCTGGCATTTAACATGAGTCTCTCCATAGCACACTTTTTTCATCTGCAGACTTTAGAGAGCAGCAGAATCTCTGTGAAGAAGAGCACTAATGAAAACATAATAAATTGTAAAGTGCTTAAAAAATCATATTACTATACTATAATCATATTACCATACTGTTTCTATTCTGTGTAAGAGTCCATATAACTCAATGTCATCAACACAAGGGGGGCAAGTGTAGATGAAGTGAGTGTCCCTCTTTCTTTCTTTGTATTTTTTCTTGAGTCCCCAGCCCCCACTTCTTAATACTGCCACCTTAGAATTTTTTTCCTGCAAAAATGGCAATGTATATTTTTTGTGAAATAGTTTAACTAAACATTACCATATTCTTGTACATTTTAAGGGTTGGATGTTGAAAAGTTGTCCTGGACCTTGGACAAAATGTTATTTGATCTATTCTGCACTTAACTTATTATATTCGAATTTCTGGACTCAAAAGGAATGCTAAAGCTAATTTTTTTGCACCTGATCTCCCTGCTCCCTACACCTGAACCCCCTGACTGCAGGCCTCAGACTGGGTCCATGGTTTTCCTAGCCTTGACTTGAGTGAGGCACTAGGTGGGGGGAGTTAGTTAATTTTTGCTATCACTTTAATTTTTATTCCCTCTTTTCTTCCTGCTCTTGATTCAGAAATTTCTTTAGTTGGTAACTATGATTGCCAAGTAATCTGAGAATCTTATTACTTACAAAACAAACAAAGAAAACAACAACAGCTTTAATCAGTGTTTTGGGAGGATTGAATGAAATTTTATATATATATAATGTATATATATGCTAGACTATATGAACATAGGTGTTATATAAAGTTCATGTGCACCTATCATTTTTCTATGTAAATTTTTTATTTACCTAATTGTTTTGTCTTTTTAAAAATTGAGCTATTACATGCAATAAAATGCACAAGTCTCATAGGTATAGCTAGGTGAATTTTTATGAGCCTTTATAATATAACCACCCCCAGATGGAGTTGTAAAACATTTTCAGTACTCCAGAAGGCCTTTTGGTGTTCCTTTCCAGGCAATATTGAATAGTCTAGTTTTACCTGATTTCGAACTTCATATAAATGGAATCACAGATACGTATATGTATATATACATATGCATATGTATATATACATATATATTCTTTTGTATGTGATATTTTCACTCTAATGCCTGTGTAATTCATCTATCTTGTTACATGATTGTACTGTTTTCTTTTTCGTTGTAATATAATGCTGTATGAATATACCTTTACTAATTTTGATGGACATTCAGATCATTTCCAGTTTAAGGACATTTGTAATAAAGTTCTTTTAAGCATTGAATATACTCTTTAGTAGCAGCATTGAAAGTTACTAAGGAGAGCTTCCTAGAGGAATTGCTGCAAGGTGGAAACTGAGTAGAGTTGGCCCAGTCACTGTCAGTGTCAGAGCCAGGCAGAGGGGACAGCCTGTGCAGAGACCTGGGGGTTGAGTTAATGTCATTACCTCAGGGACCTCCAAGGTCTCAATTTGGGCATGGTAGCCTCCAGAGCAGAGTGTAAATATGGAGTGCAGAGCCCAGCTCAGGTCCTGTCACAGAAACCTTCAGTGTTTGCCTGGAGGGACAAGGTCAGATCCAGCACAGTGTGGAGAGTTAGAACGGGAGTCTAGACTGGAGCAAGAAGACCAGTTTTGATGATATCCTGATCCAGGAATGAACTGATGCTATTTAAAACCAGGTAGGGGCACAAGAGATACAGAAATGTAGATGGATTTAAGCACTATCTAAAAATGGTCAGAATTTTGTGATTGGATGTGGAAGATAAAAATAGAAGATAAGAACTCAAGATTTTGGTTAGAGCTTTGTTACGTTTTTTTTTTATTATTGAATAATCTACCACCCTCAAGAGATTTCTAAACATAACAGCAGCATTTACTGTACTCATGGATCATGGGTAGACTTGGCTCAGCGGGGGTGTTCTTGCTCAGAATCTCTCCTAAAGGGCAGTCAGATGGTGATGGGTCATCTCAAGTCATCTTCATCTTGGCTGAGAATATGCAAACAGCCTGGGGTTAGAAAGTGGGGACTCCTGAGGTTTTGCCACATGATGGGCTCAGGGTGAGAGCACTTCTCACATCTGGGCTAGCACAAAAGGACATTTCAGAACAAAAGGAAAAACTGACAGAAGCGCTGGTTTTGATAATCAGCCTCAGCAGCCAGGCAGGATCCTGCATTCTGTTCATCTAGTTATGCGCCCAGCAAGGACTGGAAATAGATGCCACCTCTGGTGGGAGCAAGTTGGAGAATTTGTGGGCATGTTTTCCCAGCACTACAGGCCTGGAGGTGGCAACTGGGGTTATGTACTGTGATAGGAACCCGGAAAGACTAGCAGGTTGGGAGGGAAAGTGAGGAGTTTGGTTTGGGGGTTACTGCATTTGACTGCTTGTGTAAAATCTGAGTTCCTTTTTCATCAACTACCTGGAGTTATGGAGATGTAAATAACACTGTCACTTGTACACTCTATGTTAGTAACACCATGTGGGAGGCCCAGGGAGACATCTTTTTCATGCATTATTTACTACATAATTACCATTCCAGAGATTAAAAAACTGAAGGGTAGAGAAATTGAGGGTCATGCCCACGATGTGATGGAGTCAGAATTTGAACCCAGCTCTGGCTCATGGCAGACCCTTTTCGATGTCAGCTGAAGCTGTGGCAAAGGATGTGCTGATCCAAAGAGCACTGTTCAGTGCTGGAAGGGAAGAGCCCCAAGGAATCCCAGTGCCTCCATCACTGCTGACACTGTGTAGGCGCATAATTTGTGTGGAATCAGCAAAAGGAAGGGCTTCTGAGAGAAAGAACTAAAAGGCTGGAAGGAAACTTAGAGGGGTTTAGTGTCAAGCAGTCTGAGACGGGAGACTGTTTCCAGCAGGAGGAAGTGACCAGTTGTGATCAGGGTTGATAATGACTGAAAAATGAGTGCTGCTGGCGTCATGTCGGTGGTGACCTTGGTCAGAGCACTTCCAGAGGCCGAGAGGGAGGCGAGGAAATGATGCTGTGTGGTGAAGGCTGGAAGAACTTTCACTCTGACAGAGTTGCTGGAGGGGTGGGGAGGTTGAGGGGTAGCTTTCCTTCTCAGGTGGGACTGAGCTGGAGCTGGTTAAATGCCGATGGAGTAGAAATGAGGTCATTTTGCTGAATGGGACTGAAAATGGTGGGGGAAGGGTTTGAACTGAGGGAAACTGAAAAACTGGAGTGAAGGAGGGTAAGGGTTGGTACTGTGCATGATTGACGTTGGAGACCTTGGACTGAGCAATGACACAAATCTTTGTGGCTTTGGCTTTGTTTTTCCAGGTTTTATAGTGGTTTGGGGGTACGTTTCAAAAAGGTGGGCCATTGCATTGATGAGGGTTAAGCTTTTTCCAAGCGAGTCAATGGGTGGATATTGGGGGAAAGGAATTTAGGTCCCTGACAAGAAAATGGTGGTAATGATAGACCCAGAGCTGTGATTAGTTAATGGCAAGGAGGGTGGGGCAAATAGAAGCAGAGGATGCAAGGGACCTTGAGGGAAGAGAAACAAATAACTTCAGAGAACTGCAAGAAGAGGAAGCTCTGTGGGCAGACAGCAGGACATACGGATTTCAGATTGCAAGGGCAGAGGAGTTCTCTGATGGGGCCTCCAGAATGTGACTATGGTTGGCAGTGGAAAAGAGGGACTGTTAGGAGGAAGTACAGCCTAGGTGTTGTCTGGAACATTCTCATGGGTGGGGAAGTCACCAGGACCCTGGCAGAACGGGTTGGAGTGAAAGGCTGAGCCAGTTCAGAATCCTGAGTGAGTGCGGGGAAGGTCGGTCATGTCATTGAGGTAGAGAACACTAGATGCCGGAGCTTGTCCTCTGGGGTCCTGAAGGGGTCGGGGAAGAGGAGTGGTCTGAAGATCCCTGAGGGTGACCTCCAGGGACTGAGTTAAGTCACCAGGTGGAGGGGGCCTTTCACGAGGCCGGTGTGGGGATAGAGAAGAGTTTCCTGAGCGCTGTGAGCTTTGGGGTGAACTGCCTAGCCCTGCTCTCTAACTGGAGCCTCCACAAGTTACTGAGGCCTCTCTCTCCTGTGAAGTGAGGCCAGGAAGGGCAACTGCTTCTAGGGTTTGTTGTGAGGATTAACTGCAATCAGACAGGTATTTTAGAGCAGAGTCAGCCACCTCTTTCTCTGCCATCTCCTCTTGCTCATCATTATAGCACAAACAAGCTATCCAGACTCCCCAAATCCAATTTCCTTCCCAGCATTTGCTTTTCCAGGGCTCTGTGAGGCAGGAACTGGTATCATCTCTGTTTTTCAGATGTTAAAAGTGAGACACAGAACGGTTAAGCAACTTGTTAAAGGAAATACAGCAAATAAGTGACAACTGGGATTGGAACCGGGATTGAAATCTGGCTCGAAGCTCTCTCATTTAACCTGTACTGCAGAACTGATGCCTGGTAACTCCAGCTCAAGCCTATCACGTGCTGGGAGGTTCCGTGGAGCTGGGGAGAGGGCGCTCGTGCTTGGCGGGCTTGTGGGAGAGAGCGCATGGAACAGT
This sequence comes from Solenodon paradoxus, assembly GCA_004363575.1. Taxonomy (NCBI): domain Eukaryota; kingdom Metazoa; phylum Chordata; class Mammalia; order Eulipotyphla; family Solenodontidae; genus Solenodon; species Solenodon paradoxus. The sequence continues at coordinate 159,357 of RJWH01002390.1, read as the reverse complement.
GTGGGTAGCTCATAGCATTGAGAAGGTAGCTGACAGGAAAGATTTTGGAATCCTCAAAGAATTGGATCTAGCATTTTCTAGCTTGGGGAATCGGAATATTAGGCCCAGGTTCGTTGTGCTTTGAAAGAAGACCTAGTTCAAGTAAAGAAACACACAGCTCAGTTACTTGAGTCTTTAACCCTGGGTGTGTACTTGTCTGCTAAGAAGAGTCGCATGGCCCACAGAGTGAGTCCTGGTCCCTGGTGAGACTGGGCTCTCAGGGGACTCAGTGGCGGTCGGTATGGCTTACACAGGCTGCCTCTCCCTGAGGGCTCCCTGGGCTTGGGTTCCTGCTGGCACTCAACGCCCAGGGTGGAGAACTGGTAGTTCGTCTCTGAGTTCAGACCCAAACTGAAGTCTTTCACCAGGACCAAATGCTGGTAGGAGGCAGCGTATCGGAACTTGGATTTTGTTGTGTTGTGGGCAGCCTGTTAGAGCTGATTGTTAGGGCAGCCTGTGGAGTTAGCTGCCATGTGTTATGTCTGGGATAACTGTGCGGGGTATATTGCTAATGAAATTGAAATGGCCTGGGCGACAGGCTTCTATCTAGTTAAAAGGATCACAGAGCATAGTATTCCAAGAATACTTTTTGGTCAGACTTTACTTTTTCTCTCCTACTTTTATTAAACTTTCTCTTCTTCCAGTGTTTCTCTACCAAATCTGAATCTAGGCTCTTTCCAGGGCTGCCACCTTCAACAGGTAGTAGGCCTATTGGACACCTCACAGAGGTGCCTGACCCAGGGGGCAAGCGCAGCTGAAGCCCAGCCCCAGCTCAGCTTGCTAAGACCCTGCTGTGCGTTGGCACAGAGGTGCCTAGTAGGCGAGCCATAACCCTTTGTTCTGGTCTCTGTTACAGGACACCATACACTATGTCACAGTGCAGGGCTGGGTGTGGGCCTCTTTGTAACCCCAGAGCCTGCCGGAACACCAGTTAGCTGTGAAGTAAATTGCTGCACTTGAGGCTGCACAGAGTAGTAAGGACACTGACTTTGGAGCCAGATGGTCTGTCTGCATTTAGCTTCTCTCTGTCACTTACCTGCTGTGCAGCTTCTGCCTCATTTGTTTATGTGCAAAATGGGCGTAATAATAGTGCCTACCACGTCGAGTTGAGTTAAAATATATAAAGCGTTTTAAAGAACTCTGTGCCAAAAGCAGTGTAAAAGTGTTTTCTTTTGTACTGGGATTCTGTATGTATCTGTCACCAAAAGGATTCCACTCTGATCCTATTTATTTGTCCAATATCAGTGTTTGAAACATGTTGCCTCCACCTAATAAACAAAGTACAGAGTAACTGGGCTAAAGATATTCCAGCCACTTGTTGCTGGCTGAAGTGGCAGCTGTTTCTGATTGACAGGGTCCTGGCATGGCAGACAGTGGTCCACGTCTGTCTGTGGGCCAGTTCTGCCCTGCCTGTTAGTGAAGGTGGGCCAAACGAGAAGACTCCCTTTAAGCGGAATAGGTGGGTTTTCCGAGGTTCTACTTTAGAATTACATTACTGTTTGCAACTCTCCACGTCTCTTTTGTTGGAATCAAACGGTTGGAAAGTCGGGTTTCTGCTTTTGGGAACTTTTTCCCCCAAGCATGTGATTGAGTGGCCAGTCTTGTATCCTTTCTCCCCTTATGAATGTTTCCTGAGAGACTGCATGTGGTGGAGGCCAGGGCCCTGGACTGATTTATTGGATGATGTTGCTGTTCTTTGTTATTTTGAATATTTCCTGAATGTGGCCAGTTCTTTTTTCCAGTCACTAAGCTAGATGTAGGTAAACCTCCTGTGATTTTAAAATTTCTCTTTCTTTTTCTTTTATCTTATATAGAAATATTGCACATCTATATTATTCATTAGTGTAACACAATTTTCCCTATGGTTGGTTGGTTTTTCAAGATGCATATTTTAAAGTCTGGGTTGTTTGCATAGGATTATCGATCATTTCTGGGTTTCCTGATTTATTTTCTTTTTCAGGACCCCTATGACCTGACCTAGGACTGGGAGCAGGATTATTTCTTGAGCCTGAAGTCAGCCCCTTTTAACATTTCTATGGCTTTTTTTTTTTCTGCAACATCGAGTGGGTTGGGAATTAGATTTCTGTCCTAGTTATAATTTATTTTCTCCCAAATGTGTTTTTAATTGGGTGGGGGGTGGGCGTGGGAAATGCCTTACTGTCTTGGTCATCTTTGGAATACCCCTAGGTGAATATTTTCCATTTCTTATCTTAGGTGCTTGCAGTTTTATCATAAACAATTATGTGGGCTTCATAGTCACTATGACTAGTTTCATAAGACAGACTTAGCAAGAAATGTTTTCTTCTGATTCCATGCTGAGACTAGATCTGCAGTTCCTGATTCTAAAACTCCTCAAATAAGAATACTTGTAATTCAAGAGAACACAAATATAGTGAAACAAGTTGCCAGAAAAGTTGCAAATGTAAAGAACTAGGCAAGTAGGGATGTATATTTTCATTCTTTACACAGAAATTGTCAGAATAAGCGAACATGAAAATGCATGATTATGAAGAGATGATGGAGAATGAATCTCATTGATGGCTGAATCTCTCATCTCCTCTAAAACCTTTCTCATCTGTTTCTCAAGTCAGTGCTTAAGAGGTCATCTTTGAAGCCAAGTTTATTTAGCCGAATTGCTTTGTATTATTGCAGTGAGTGACTATAAACTAAGAACAATACCTGGAGCAGCAATGACTAATGAATACGTTAAGATGAGTTGGGTAGCATTTGGCTGGGAATTCAAATTTAACAAGGGCTTTTGTTTTTTTACTAACTAACATTTTAATCAGTGTTTATTTGCTTGAAATGAAGCATCAGTTTCTCCATTTTAATTCAAATGTATAGTCCTGTGTTCAAATAACTAGCTATAAGAAAAGGATTTGCTAGATTTTCAAATTATTCCATAAAAGGTATATGTCAGATTAGGCTTGGGAGGAAACTAAGTCTGCCATCTTTTCTTCCCAATCCCTCTCTCTCTTCTTCCTATCTAACTCTCCCTTTTAAAAAATACTGGGGAGTTTCCTCTTTGGTAGTTGCTTGGGCGTTATAGATAATACAGGATTAACTATTTACTGAACTATAGCTTGTAACACTGAAAGTTACAGTATTTTTTTTGTGGGAAAATGTCAGTTGATGGTCTAGAACAGGGTGGACAAAGCTTTTCTGTAAAGAGCAAGTAAATAAATACTTTAGGGTTTGTGGGACACAGGGTGTCTGTCTCATCTACCCAACTCTGCCATTGTAGCAGGAAAAAGGGTAGATTAATGTAACTAGTTGAATGTGGCTGTGTTCCAATAAAGTTTTACTTACAAAAATAGGCAGTGGGCTGTATTTGGCCCAGGGGTTGTAGTTTGCCAACCTCTGGGCAAGTAGAACAGGATTTACCTCCTTGACGAGAAGTAGTATTTCATTATATTTTTCACAGCATTAGAGTTTTGGTTTTTGTGCTTGCAGAATACTTTTTTTTTTTTTTTTTTCAGTACTCTTTTTTTTCATTCAAAGGAAGTGTGCGGGCAGTAATGAAGGTGAGAAGGCAGCCAGGAAGGGAGACGAGGAAGAAGCATTTTGTTTTATTTTTATTTAGTTGTTTACGCTGGTTGTTTCCCCCTGGATAGGGGACTCAAACCCAGGAGTATATGTGGCCTGCTCTCCTTCAGAGGAGATTGACTCAACTGCTGCTCCACCAGAGTACGCCACAGAATACTTTTAATGGCGGCAGTATGATCACTGGTTTCAGTTATTTGAAGAATATAAACAGTATTTTGTGAATCTCCAAAAAGCAGACTGCAAAGAGAAGTCAAAATTATAGGAAAGCAGATATTGGCTCAGGGTGAAGAGAACTTTCTCATTATATGGTTTATTCATCTGCCTTGAAAGGAAATGACAGAGCAGAGATTGTTTCCCACCTGTTAGACATTTTAGAAGAGGCTCCTTGCATTGCAGGAGAATATTTCATAGATACCAGATTAATTTCGACTTTACCCCTTACTTAATCAGTTAGTCCTAGTATGTCAGGCCATTCACTTCACTGTGAATTATTTAAAAATCATTGTGGTCAGGGAAAGCTTGCAAATATTTTTTCTTTTCATTTAAGCAATAGAATTTTTTCCCAGGAATTTTGTGCAGCTTTCAGATGTATCAAACAAATTAGTGATATTACTTATTTGTAGGTGTATACTTATGATATTTATTTAAATTGTGTTAATATATATTTTTATATATTATTATCAGTGAGGACAATGAAGGTGTTTTAATTTTTTGGAAAAGTTCAGATTGTAGACACGGATGAAAGCTGCAGGCTCATCATTTAGTTTCTCTGGTTCTGTCTGCAGTTTGTTCTTTTTATGTGTCTGTAAGACCTTAAGGAAAAACAGGTTTCCTATAGAATTACAGTTGCAGAAGTTGTAGATTTTTGAAAGTAGCTCAATTTTAATCTTCAAATGGCAGAATATTTGTTTTATTTTAAAGCTTACATTTCCCCTGCCCCCCAAAAGAGACTGGCAGCACAAGGGGCTGTGTGGGTGATCTCCAGTGTGTTAGCATTTCATGCACAGTACACTTGAGTATGTGTTTGTCTTTATTTCAATCTCCAAAATAATACAAATTCAATTTTCTTTTAAAGAACATTTCTCCAGTATCCAACTGCTTCCATAAAACTCTCTGTGAGGTGCAGAGTTTGAAAACCACTAGCTGAGAATCAAGGCTAGGCAGAAATCTACACGCTGCCCCATACCAGCCCTGTGCTAGTAATCCTCAGTTTTTCATCAGACAAGCAGGCCTGGAAAGTCACCCACCCATGGTTTTAATTATGGGAACTGAGTGAAGTGAGCATGTAGAACACCCAGGTATTACTAACCTCTCTTAAATATTGTTTTAAGACCATGGAAGCCAACCTTTTAGAATTATATTGTGTGTGGCTCTCTACAGTTTCAATAGATATGATTTCATTTACCTTTATTAGACATTTTCACCATCTAAAAGGAATGCTTGACCCTACCCTCAGAAATACCAGTCACTCACTTGAAGGAGTGTGCTTGTGAGGAGCTGTTGCTTGTCTTATTTTGGGGGATAAGATTCCCTCTCCTAGTGTGAGAGTAAGAGAGGAGTTTGAAGAGACCCTCCCCTCTCACCTCTCGTGGTGGAAGATAGGACTTTAAGAAGTTTGCTTATCCATATAATCAGAAACAAGGGCAATGAGTGTGCAGATTTTCCTTATTAGATTTCCGTGTCACCTGCTCCTTATCTGTTCCTTCTTAGTAACTAGCAGTAAAAACTATGCAACAAGAAGGGCCAGTGTGCATACTTTTGGAGAAACAAGAATGTGGGCAGAAAGAAAAAGAGGGAGGGCTCCTACCACTTGGCAGCAGGCTTTGGGGTTAAGGAGAAAATCCACATGCCTTAGAAAGAGTAATGTCCTTTGGAAAATGAGAGGGAAATTGACCAAGTGCCTGGGGGAACAAATGTATTTAGATCCCAGCAACCTCAGGTGGTCATGGGGTTAGTCCTGGGACTTCACTGTTTCCTGGTCATCTTGGTTGGAGTCATTTGTCTTCAGGTGTAAGAAAGTGGTATGGCTCTGAGTTAGGGGCTATCAGATATTGAAGTTGCTCAAAGCAACTGGGCCTGAAGCCAGGCCCCAGAGGAGAGTAGAACAGGATCCTGTGGGCCTGGGAGTTCATGGTAGGGAGTTGAGTTTCATTTAAGATTGCTCTGAAGCTATTCAGTGGATTTAAGCAGGAGGTGATCTGACCTTATTTACATATTGAAAACTTGTTCTGGCTGCTGCAGAGAGACTGGATTATACTGGGGCAGAGGGGCCTGGTGGGGATTGGGGGGACGTGGGGAGGCAGTTTGGGGAAACTGGGTCCACCCCTGGGTTGCTTGGCCAAGTCTTTGGTGAGTTTGAGAGAATGAATGTCTTCTCTTTGCCAAGCACCTGATACTTGCTTACTCCATTCAATAATGCCAGCAGTATCACTACTGTCTTTCATGTCTGAGAACCAATTATTGAAGTTCAGGGTTGCTGAGTAAGTTTTCTAGCTCACACCCTGAATGATATGAAACTAAGTCTGTCTAGACTCCTGCTGTTTTTTTCTGTCTCCACTCAGTAAAACAAGAGGAAAAGTCCAGGTTGTCTAATTCATGAACACATTGGAGGCTTTTGACCCTTTTTAGATGGTTGGATCACATTCTCCTGTAAATTTGTGTTTCTTCTGGATGGTACAATAATTTTTTATAAGTGATTGTAGAGGTACTGATTTAGTAAAAAAAGGCTTGACCATTTGAATATTTTGAGGACTTTAAATATAGACTTGACAAAGTAAGTATCACGTTCAAGGGAGAGCCTTAAAATAAACCCAGAGAAAGCCCCTCCAAGTGATCATTTTGAAGATTTTAGCAGAAAAGCAGTGTTGAAAAGTTAGTTATTTGCTCATGAAACTGATGTAGCAGATACTCTTCAAGTGGCTAGGAGAGCACATTGCAAACTGGATACCTTCATTATATAAAAGAATATAATAAAATATTAATGTTGAATATTAAAAGGTTGAATGGTAATTGAATATTAAAATTTTATGTAATGTAGATTAAAACCTCTTCTGTTTAGCTCCTCTCCGTGGCTCAGGAAGCTAAGGAGGAGGCTGTGAAAGCCATGGACCTGTGTTTGAGATTTGTGGCTGGGAGTGGCAAAAAAAAACCCAAACCGAACAAAACTAAAAAGCGTTTTCAGTTTAAACATAGATGTAAATTGCCTGGGTGACAATACTGTGGGATCTGCTGACATGAGTGTGTGCGTGTGCGTGTGTGTGTGCGTTCGCACGTGCCTCTGGTGACGGCTCTGTGGGCACAGAGTCCTGGGAGCTAACTTTTGGAGCATTTCTTCCTTTGGGGAATCTCAGTTAGTGTGATGGTTTATGGTGTTTGCAGTGAGAGACATAGTTCTGGAACGGGGACGACAGCAAGAGAAGACACAAGGCCTTTTAAACAAGACCTGAATCTACATTGTTGGTAGAAGCTGATGACAGAATGCATCTCCTGGGGCCTCCAATGTCTGCAGCCCCTTTGCGCAAATGCTTAGAGAAATGTGTGTGCCTAGAACACAGTAGACACTATTAAAACAAGAGCAAACAAACTTTTAGTTTACTGTTTCTTTTAATAACTCATTTAATCCCCTGAGTATCTTATGACATAGATGCGCCTTTTATCCTCATTTTACAAATGACAATTGAAGATTTAAACAAAAAGTTTAAATAACTTGCTCAAGTTATAAATGGTAAGTCGTTTGACTGGGATTTGTTTCCAGACACCCAGCTCTGTAGTCTTCATACTCTGAGCTGCTCCCCAGTGAACATTGGTGGGCAGTTGAATTGTCTGATGCTGTAACTTTTTGTGGCGAAAGACTTTTCTGTACCAGGGACTTTGGTATCAAAGCTGTTGAGCACTTGTCTGGCATTCCTTAGTTTATTGTCCCTAATGTCGTTCATCTTTTCACCTCTGCTCTCGAGAACAGTATTACCCCAAATCCACCCTCCAGCGTGCGTTCTAGTTTTGCTAGCACTTACCATCTTACTTGATTTCTTGGTTGCTTTTGCCCGCCATTTCCACTAGAGTGTGGGCCCCTCGAGAGCAAGGACGTAGTACACTTCCTTAGTGTCCAGTCTCCAGGAGGATGGGGCCTGGTTCATATTTGCTTGTTTAACAGAGAGGATTAAAGCCAAGTACACCGATGCTTTCAACTTGATCATCAAAAATCCTGCGTTTTTAGAAATGATTGCCACTCTATCTCATCCCATCCTCACCACCCGGACAGTGAAATGCCCTGGGACATGAGAAGCGGAGAGTTGAAATTCTGAGGTCGAACTTTTCCAGTTTTCATGATGTTTGGAGAATTCATTTGCCTAAAGTTAATGAGAAAGACTTTTGAACTTTTTTTAAAAGGCAATGTGTAGGCAAGAATGGAGAGTAGGCAGGAAGAGAAAGGAGGGAGAAGCTTTTCATTATTATTTTTATTCAGTTGTTTACATTGGTTGTTCTCCTCTTGTCCGCCCTCCCCCAACCCTGGGTGCAAACCCAGAGGTTTGTGATCTGTGCTCCTTAGGAGGTGATTGACCTAACTTCTACTAGGATGTGCTGACTTTAACATTTTAAATATGCTGCAGACCTTCCAGCTTTTCTATGCTCTTGAAAATGTTTCACTTCTTATGAATCAGAGGCTTCTACCACACATGAGGGCCTGGTGCCCGGGTTTGGTTTTCGGTACCCGGGTTTGGTTTTCGGTACCCAGATACCTTTCTTAGGCTCTTACTGTAGAATACTTCTGTTAGGAAAAGACTTTTATGTTTAGATGGACCAGAGGGTCACAGGAAGTTGTCAAAAGTGTTATTTGTGACAGGACAGGTAAGTGATATTGCATTCAGCATGGGTTTTTAAATTGGCCTTTGGTAGTCAGAATATTTATTCACAAATACTTGTGAACTTGCTTTAGAGTGATTCATTTCAATTTATTTGCTTTTAATGACTCTACATGTGGGCTCTCAAATCCAAGAGATTTGGGTTTAATTCTTGTTCTGTGATTTACTAACTGCTATCTGTTTCCCCATTTTGAAATTGGAGATAATAACACTACTATCAGGTAAAACATATCACACTTCCATTTAACTGCCTTAAGGGACTGTTTCTCTACAAGAGACGACACTGTTCGTTTAATTCTCTCAATCACTGTGCTAGTTAGGGTTAAAATTGTTTGGAAAATAATTGATTTTCCCAAGACAGATGTTGATTTTATACTTGGGCATGTCTGTTCAGAAGTCATTAGGGTCTCAAAAAGCTTCTGTGACCATTTTGTGTGGACTTTAAACTCGTTCAAAATTGTTGCCAGAGTTCCTGCCATCACTTTTGCATTCCAGACAGCTAACTGGAGAAAGGGTAGAAGAGTACCTTCCTTTTAGAAGACTAAAGATTTTCTGATTGTAGTACATTGGCCAGAACTTTGGCACATTGCCGTAACTAGCTATAAAGGAAGCTGGAGAATATAATTTATTCACACAGAAAATACTTCTCTAGAACTACATTCAGCCAAAACATATTTGGGTTTTTTTTGGTATTTTTCTCTTGAGATAACTGGTAGGGTTATTCTCTGCTTTGTATGTCTTTTGTCATTCATGTTTCTTTTTTCATACTTTTGACTTTCGTATACATTTACGTAGTTATAATTCTTCATGGCCATGAAGTCATGTAATAGCTTTGCTTTTTTATTCTCTCAACCTCACTGCCCATTGTTAACTGCTTCATCTTCTTAGTATCTTTCCATTCAAATTTTGGTGAGTGAGAATATGATTGATTGGTCTTGTAGCTCTTCCTGCCTGGCCACACTATAGCTGTTGGCAAGTTTAAGGATAAGGGTCTGCTAATTGAATCAGCTGTGGTCATTTTCCTTGTGGGCCTTTCCCCCTGCAAGTGTGTGGAGGCAGAGCAGGCTTAGTAATGTGACTGACAGCTGAGTCCCTGAGAAATGGAATTTTCTTTTACATGGAGTTAGAGATGAATCTTAAAACGAGGATGCTTTGTATATTAATATGAATTTTTGGTAGTGTGCAGATTAGTGTCAATAACTGATATCAGATTGAGAAGTGATTATTTGAAAAAGGGGGTGTTTAAGGCATACAGCAGTGGCGTTCAAATGCCTCCATATTCTGTGATGTTTCTTGCTTTTATTCATACTGTTATTTTTGTCTAGAATGATCTTTTCTTCCATACTCCTTTTCACCTAGCTCAGTCCTAATCTTCTGGGACCATGTTCTGGTGATTCTTCCTCTAGAAAGTCTTTCACGACACCTTGTAATGGGTTTGGTGCTCCTACGCTCTCTCTCTAAAACCTTTTCTGCATGCCTCTAATTACTGAACACATTTAGGTTGCCATTGTTTGTCCCAGTATGTTAAATTACTGCTCTCTCCTGAGCTGAAAGATCTTTGATGCCAGGGTTTGCTTTTGTTTGTCTTTGTATACTTAATATTTACCTAGAAATGCCTAAGACATTATTGATGATTTAGCAAACTATATTTTCCTTTTTCTTTGTTTAGGATTGAATTATTTTTTTTATCTACAGTGCTTGATGAAATGTGAAGGAATAGGCATGCCCTAGTGGAGTAGTGGTTAGGTCAGTCACCTCAGAAGGAGCACAGGCCATATACCCTTGGGTTGAGTCCCAGGCCTAGGATTAAAAACCAGTGTGAACAACTAAATAAAAATAAAAGTGCGACTCTCTTCTCGCTCTTCCTACCTGTCTGCGTACTCAGCTTTATTCCTGTCTTTACCTTGCCTTTAAGACAAATATGAAGGTATAAATCCTCCCAGGAAGAAATAAATCCTCCCAGGTAAGTGGTGCTAATTATTTCACTTGGATAAAATTAGAGGGGCTTCCTTTCCTTCTCCCCATATTCTTCAATCAGAATTTTCAGAAAAAGAGTTGTTGCTACCTTCAGTATTGAGTCAAAATCTGCTTTTGCTTGGGTTTTACATGTGGCATTTAGTGCTGTTTTGCAGACGTTTGGAACAACTTTCTAGGGCGAAATCTATACGTTCTGATGGGACTGTTTATGCTGCGTTTGCTTATTTTTGCTAGATAACTTCAAATCACTGAGGTTGTTTCTTCCAGATGACTTTTAAAATCTTTGCAATCAAATTTCACAAAGAGATCATGTGCAGAAAATTATCATTACTTTTTAACAGGTGAAAGCAGTGATTCCTTTTTCAATCCCTGTGTGAAGCCTTGCATAGTCCATCCAGGACAGTTGTAGATTGCTGGGGAAGTGCATGCAGATGCCCTAGGGATGATGGCAACACTGTTACAACTGAAAAGATTTTAGAAGATGCTGAAAGGCCAATTTTGTTCCTTTTGCTTTAGATGTAAATGTTTCTTTTCTGAGAGATTGTCACCATCCTTTTCCTTGTCTGAAGAAGCTATGACCTAGATGTTGAGGAAGAAATTCCTCCATGTTTTGTAAACAGAATTCATTTGACTTTGTAAATATAAATGAAAGAGTTTTTGTGAAAAAGTTTCTCATTTCCCATTTGGGGAAAGTAACCTTTCTAGCATTTGCTGTTAATGTTTTCCGTACAACACTAACAGAAGGAGACACCAGTTCTGAGTAGGTGGCATTCCCAAGGGTTTGTTTCTGTCCGTCTGGAGGAATGACTAAAGCATAATGACAAATAAAACCTTTACTCAGAGAGGATCCCACCCACTCAGCATTTGGGAGCACCCAGGCACCTAGGAACATACCAGAACGGGTCTTCACCATTTCTCAAATCCTGCATCTTTGCCTCTAGCCCATTTGTTTTGGGATGACGTCAAGAGAAAATACTAGATCTTAATTGGCATTATTAGAAAATAAGTGACCCAGGCATGGGTCTCATTTGAAGGTATTCTATTGCTCTCCCTGCCCACTACTGGGTATCCCAGTTCTAACATTACTCTTGGTGCTCGAAGAGTCAGTTTGGTTATATTCACCTTTGTTTTTTATCACACACACAGTTTCAGAGGAGAAAATAAAGACCCGCTTCACTTCACATCAGACTCTTGCACAACACATCAAAATATTTGAAATATTTAAAAAGAGCTCTGAAAAAAAAGTACAGTGTGTTTTCACCCCTCAGATGGAGCTGAAATTTGTTACATCTTGAAATCCTTTTTAGTCTGTGTAGTAAGTAACATTTATTTTCTGCCATCTTGTTGAAGATTTATTTTTTCTCTTTTACTTTCATGCTTACCTTTGAAATTTCTTAGGGAAAACAACAATAAACTGTAAGTAATTATGTTTCAAACTGAGTGTTCTTTTTCTTTTTTTTTCTAGATGGCATTTTTTTCAATGACCTATCTGAACAGATTTTAATGGTATCTTTGACAGATTTTAATCAATCTGTCTTACTGTTGACAGTGTCTCTTTTTGTTTTTTGTGCTTTATCACATGAGGGAGCAAAGAAGATGAGCTGGTTCTGAAGGTTATTGTTTTTTTAAATAATGCTCTTAGTTTTTTAGGCTGCATCTTTAGAATCTAGATTTGTTTATGCTGACTTTGAGGCTACTGGCTCAGAATTTAAATGGAGAAGAGATCCGTTCTTTAATGGGGAATAATGAACTAATCTTTCATTCCTAGTTGTACTTTATGTCTTATTCATTTACAGTTCAAGCAGATAAAATGGTTCTTGCAAATAGAGCATATATGCAGGGAAAGAATATGAACTGATAGTTTTAAATTTGGTACCATTTCCTATACCATGACTAAAGGAAGTCTGGTTTGCTTTTAAATAGCTCATGATCAACTAGGTTCTAATTAGAGCGAAGAGGCTGTTCCCCAGAACACTATTGTTGGAATGAATTGGAATTTGGGCGATAAGACATTCCTCTGGTTCAGAGGCAGGATGCGCAAGGCTAAGGTGGTATTTGTAAGGATTAGAGGTTAGGGAGAGAGAATGAGGTAATAAGGTCAGTCAGAAAAAATGACACAAAATCAGTTGAGACTTTTCAGGGTAATAATTTGGGCAATCCTAATAATAGGACTTCACATTTTGGAATGTGAAAAGAAAGGCATGAAAAGTTGGTTTTCAGTAACTAAAGAGTGAATATGTCTCCTTGTTTAAAAGATAAAGTTCTCAAAAAAGAAAAAGAAGAGAAAGCTCTTAAAAAGCATTACTCTCTGATGACAAATGCTAGGGCTCTTTTCTTTCTTGGGATTGGGGATGCCTCCTTTTTAAAAATGAGTGTTCCTCTGTACCCGTTAGGGTTTGTAGGCGGGGAGAGACTTCGCTGTCTTTATGGAGGTTAGGGGTGTATTTCTGTGTCATGTACTAATCTGAGAGAGGGTGGTGCAGAGACACTGCTGTCATTTGCCTTTCCAGGCTTACTCATTTGGGGGCTTTTCTTCACTTCTCCACCATTTTCAGAGTGTCCTCATGGTTCAGGTTGCTGGAGCTTCCTTGCATCTCAGTGACAGAGTGGAAAAAGAAGTAGAAAAAGCAGAAGGGCGCTTCTTAGGACAGCTCCTTTGTTGCAACCTTCCTTTCCAGTCTCAGTATAGAGCACTGGGTCACAGGACCTCCCCAGCTCTAAAGAAGCCTGGGAGGTAGTCTTTTACTCCTGGTGCATAAAATAGGATAGTTATTTTTCACTTGGGGATGCTAACCTTTCCAGTTTACTGAGAAAATTGTTAAATCATTCAGCTTGTGCAAAAGTACATTTTTGGGTAATTTCCAAAGATGAAAGGGGAGAATGAATATTGGACAAGTAATGTACATTCTGTCTTTTTAGCTCCGAGGCAGCCAGTCGCATTGTCCTGGGGTGTTTTCAGTAGTGCATTTCATTCAGAAGAAACTCAGTGGTGGTTCAAGATAACAATACTGTAATAAAAGAAATGATCTTCATAATTAAATCAATGATTTGTGTGAACAATATCATTAATGACTATTTAGAATTTTTTTGAGATTGAGCTCAAGAACTTTATCCAGCAGTTTGTCTTTTGAGTTTGTTTTTTCATTGCTTTATTTTTTATTTTGAAGATCTTTACATAATAGCCTTTGACTTCCCATCTTTTCCTTACCATTGTCTTTTAATGACCAGAATTCAGTTTCTTGTAAATAGTTGAAGAGATAGGAGCCTTTTGCAGAGCTGATCTGATGGAAGTGCTTGGTGTTCCAAAGGAATGACTCTCTGGTTATCACAGGAGTCAGGGATCCCATATCTGTAAAGCGATAGCAACTGTCATTGCTGAGATTTGTGACGTTATAAGCTTTACAGAGAAGCTTTTAATCTGACAACGATAAGCTATAATAGCCATGTATGAATAACTGTACAAAATTTGGGTTATCTGACCATATTCTAATTTAATGTGCTAAAAATATTCATCCAGTTATAAGAAATCAATACTCATGTTTGGCATGCATGGTATAGGGAGCAGGCATGAGTTTTAGAAATCTGGACTGGTTTGGAATTGAGAAGTTGTGAATTCTAAGTTGAATTCTCTAGCTGATATATTGAGACCAGGGACCTCAGTCTTCTCTCTAAATTCAACCCATTGAAAACTTTCAGTATTTCACTAGGAGCTTTTCCCATTTATAAAGATCACTTTTCTATTATAAGGATTTATGATTGTATTTATGATTAGGTAAGAATTGAGCTGAAAAAAATTCGTAGAAGATTACTCCTACCAGTCAAGTCATTTATCATTAACAATTAGATATTAGAGCAGGATTAAGAGATTAAGGATTAAGAGAAACAAAATTAAGTCATGATAACAGATCATAATTCTTAATGGTGCTACTGAATTGGAGGATGAAACATTTGCTTTCTAGTCCCAGATAAAATACTGCTCTGCATGCTCCTATCCCTATCTTATTTGAACTGGCCTGGAACACACAGGGGGAAGGAAAAGTTAGTTATTTGCTCATGAAACTGATGTAGCAGGTACTCTTTAAGAGGGAAGCAGAACACGGGGAGAAGTCAGGTCAATGGAGCAAACATTTAGTTGTAATCTCTAATTTTTATTTTAATCTTATAGAGGATGTCTGAATGTATCCAGATCTCATTTGCTGTTTGTAGAATTGGCATTTACACGGTAAGCACTGTATATTTTTGCAATACCAAATACCATGAAAATATAAGTGAAAACTGAGATGTGGCACGCCTGTGGTGTTACGGGAATTACCCTCCACTATGTGTGAGGGTACAGATTTATGCCTCCACTTTGGGAAACAATAAAAGTGAATGTCTGCCTGTTCTGTGAGTCTATTCACTTCTAAGTCAATACTGCAGAGAGAAATTCTTGTGTAATTACAAGAAGATCTACTCAGGGAATGTCCCTAGCAGAAGTATTCATCAAAGTAAAATATTAGCAATATTACGAGTGTCCATCAGTAAGAGATTGGATTGCTAAGTTGTCTTTTATTTCATAGACTACTTACAGCTGCGGTATTGTATGAACAGAAAACAGTGTATGTGAGTGACAACTGTGCAGTCCACGATGGATATATTTCACAAGCATAATGCTGAATGGGAAAACAAGACACAGAAAATACATGTAGCATGATTTCACGTCCACAAAGTTAAAAAAAACAAAACAAAACAAAACAGAAGTGAGCAATATGTCAGGTAACATATATCAGCTGATAAATTAGAAAGAAGAGCGAAAATTCAGATTCGTTATCTCGAGAGCAGCAGTTCTCAACAGGGTGTGATTGTGTCCTCCAGGGACTGTGTGCCCATCTCTGGAGACCTTTTCTGTTGCCATACCCGAGGGTATGCTCCTGGCATCAGTGGGTTGAAGCCAGGGGTATTGCTCAGCGTCCGATAATGGACTGGTGAAGCACCTCAGAACTACTGGCCCAAAATATCAAAGTGCTGAGGTTGAGAAAGTTTCGTCTAGGATGAATGTAGGGGAGAAAAGAGCTTCAGAAGGTTTAGCAATATTCTATTTCACTGAATGACCAAAGATAGTGAATGGTGGACCCAGGGCGTTTGCTTCGCAGCGATTCTTTAAACTACATTTTGGCATGCTATACTTTACTATACAACAAAAAATTTATTGAAGTGTTTTGAGGGTTTTTTTTTTCCACATGAGTAGGTTGACCCAGATGCCTTGATTGCATTTCTAAATTCAAGAATTTAGAGTTGTGTCTTATACCCTTAAAGAGCTCTTCTAATCTTAAGATTCAGCGACAAAGTGGCTTGACTTTTTCTCTTTGAAGTCCTAGGGAGAGGATTCTGAGACTATGGACAGGAAACACAGTGATGCTTATTTGAGTAGATGAAATTATTTTCTAAGGAAGGATTTAGAAAGACTTAAATTTGATTTTCATTCACCTTTTGCAAAAGAATATGTATATAAATGTACAAAAAGTTTAGGGAAGTTGTGTAATGATGCAAGAATTCTCAGTTAAGGATATGATGATAGATCTCAAGTTCCTTGAGGGCAGGGAGCTTGGCTGTGTTTGTATCTTCCACGATACCTTGCGCAGCATCTGGCACTTGGTAATTACTCAGTAGCTGTATGTGCAGGTGCGTTAGATTAAAGACAGCACAGTTTTCAGTTTTTCCTTAGCTTGAATTTGAGATTTTCTTTATTCTTTTGATCGCCTTTTGTTTTAGCTGCTTGTCTTAGCAGAGTATCTTTTAATATACTTTCCATATTCATTCAGGATACTGGAATTTGCACGTTATCATTTGCAATCTCCAATGGAATTGAATGGTATCTGTCCCCCTATGATACTAAAAAAAAATATGGTTTTTGGTTCTTTTATGTGAAGTTACTTTGTATGGCTTTTTTCTTTGCGGGGGTCCTCTGAGAAGCAGATGCCTAATTGGGACTAGTGTGCAGGAGGTAAATTGGGGAAATGTTACTGAAAGATGCAGAGGGAGAACAGGGGATGGTAGAGAGCCATCACATTGGGTTGTAGGTCTGACTGCTATGAAAGGAGAGTGGGAATGAAGGAGGTTTTGGGAGGAAAAGCTGTGGACTGTCGTGTGGTTTGAGGAAATCTTGCCCAGACTGATGCCTCCCTAAAATCGCCGGTTCGAGGAGTTGCATGTGTGGCGGGACATGTCTGACTCCAGGATCTCTGCATGCCCGGGCACAGTCTGGCACAGTCCCACAGAACCATTAGCCTCCAATGAAGGTCATGGTGGACTGGAAGTTGTGGCAGCCGGAGGCTGTCAGACAACCATTCTTCTCTGTGAGAGCTGATCACAGCTGCCATGAGGAGTTAGTACGGACAGGTGTTTACAACCAGAACCCGAGAATCCTGCCACTGTGATGTGAGGAACTGTGCTGTTCATCATTGAATACCCAGCACTTTGTCTGGGCCTGGGACCTCACAGGTGTTCAGTCTCTGCTTAGTGAAGAGGTTCTGACCATGGACGAATTCTAAAGGCAGTTACAAATTGTTCCTAAAAGGGGAGTGCTCTAAACTGAGTTGTGCCCCACTCCCATTCGTGTACTGAAGCCCTAACCCTCAATGCAACAAATAGTATTTGAACATGGGGCCTTTGGGAGATCATTAGGTTTAGATACAGCGGGGTTCTTGTGATGGACTTAGTGCCATTATAGGAAGAGATATCAGCAAGCTTGCTTACTGTTTCTTTATGCCATCTGAAGAGACACCAAGAAGGCAGCCGTCTGTAAGCCAGAAGTAGAGTCCTTACCAGACCCATCATGTTAGCATTCTGATCTTACAGCCTCCATTACTGTGAGAAATAAATTTCTATTGGTTAAGTCACCCAGTTTATCTTATTTTGTTATGGTAACTTGAGCAAGCTAAGATAGGAAGGGGAAAATATCTTGTCAATTGTAAATAAAAAATAAACGAATCTAAAAAAACTCTTAGCACTTATTGAAAATAAGTGCTTAAGTCTAAGTAAAACAAAATTTAGAGGAGGAAATTTAAAAGATTATGGGAGAGCTAATCAGATGAGAAAGTGTTAGGTGGCTGACCTTAGTTTTACCTGCTTCTAACATTATTGCCAACCAGCTGCTGATTAAGCACTTAAAAAAATAAGGAAATAAAAGATGTAGTTTCTTTGTTTTTAATGTTAGCAGCCCATGATCTGATGTGATCAAGATTAAAATAGCGTATATACAGGGCAGACATGCTGAAAACGTGAGCTATAAAACTCAGTGTATTATAAGTCAAAAGAAGAAAGACAGATATCAGATGACCTCACTTATAGGTGGACTGTGAACAGACAAAACAAAGGAATAGATGAAAAATAACCAAGCCTGAAACATTTGCAACAGAACTGAGGTTACAAAAGGGAATGGGGGGGCAGGGGCAAATGGTGGGGAGCCCACTGGACAATGGGGAAGAACACTTCGTGATATGGTGGAGGGCACGGTGTGTTGAAATATATCTAAGAAATGGGGAATCTATGTATAGGAAATTATTTTGATGTGTAGAATAATTACTACAATAAAAAATAAGTTAAAAAATAAAAAGCCTCAATGTATTGTATACAGTTGAATGCATAATGAACTGTAAGCATGAAGAATTTTTATGAAAATCATTGCTCAAGTGCACCCTGGTGGCTGAGCAGATAAGGCCACTGGACATGTCCACATACATCCCAAGGACCCAGGCTGGAGACCTGGGGCAAGGGGAACAGCCAAGATGAGCAATTAAATAAAATAAATAAAATGCTTCTTCCTGCCTGCCTGCTGATTCACTTTTATTCCTGTCTGCACCTTTCTTTACAAAACAAAACAAAACAGCCATTACTCAGACAACAAAGGATGTCTTATGCAGTCTACTCTTCCCTCCCTGTTGAGAGTAGACATACCTTTCTCAGCATCTGAAAAGAAATGATGCCTATTTGGACTGATTTAGCTCAGGATGATAAAGAAAATTAATCTGACCTCAGTTTTCTAGGCAGGAAGCTTAAGGCACAGGTAAAGAAAGCACAGCACTATCAGTCATGCAGTTTCCATAAATTGAAAACAGAATGAAGCAGAAAAATGTCTTTAGAACCAAGCAGCTGCTCTGGGGAGATAACTGTCTTTCCTGTACCGTGTAGCACAGGAGTTAGGGTGTGTTCTCTTGAATATAATATTGTGATGTATTACAAAGAAGTAATTTAGTTTTTGAAACAAAAGGAGGCCTGTTATATGGATCTAGACTATTTGAGGGTATTAAACAATATTCGTTTGGTCCTGGTCAGGAGGAAGGAGGGGAAGTAAATTCAGGCCAAGAGTTTTTATTACAATTGCGGGTCTATGATTTTCTGAAATCCTGGCAATGGAAACAGGCCATCCCTCAGAATGTGATCTTTAAATGAACCTGCTGTGGTCAGGTGTAGATGAACTCTGGATGGAGAAAGTGCTTGGGCATAATACATAACTGCCTTTGGAATGCCAGGGTGTGCGCCCTAAACAGGACCTGCAGTTGCCCCCAGACCTCCCTGAGTTGGGAACTGTAACCTCTGTAGAACCAGAAACACAATGGGGGACGATGGCTGCTGATGGCTGCTGATGGCTAGAAGCAGGATGAAGGTGGGAGTGGTAGCCTGAGCAGCTAGCAACCTTCTTGTTCCACTTAGAGCCCTATTTGATCCAAACCACAAACAAGGAAGAGTTGGTGAACGAAATGGGGTCAGTTTTCGTCCCTCCAGGATGGTCCTTTTGAAAGCACATGGGTCCCAGGGGTGACTGCTGTTTCTTGATGCTCAGTGCTTGCATGAATGAAGATGCAGTTGGGTGATAACTGAGATCTGAACGACATGCTACCAGTAAAGTGTCATGCATAGGGAGCAATTTTGGTTAGGGACTTTTCAAATCTCTTTAATTCTTCTTTCACTTTTGTAGAAAGTATACACGTGCTGTTTTACTAGTAGAGAGGAGTCATGTTTTAGAACAAGAAGACTGTAAAAATGCCATTCAGATTCATCCTGAGATAGTTACTCAGTAGTCAGCAGTGATAACCATTTATCTATATAGCATATGCTTGTACTTGCCATGCTTCTCATATTGGACTGTGACTCTTTATTTTGCCGAGGGGGGTCAAGCAGGGAGAGCTACCTTTGCCAGTAGAGTAAAATGGTAAAGACAATTATGTATTATTGTTAACAACACTATTGTGTATTATTAAAACCTATTTCAATTGAACTTTTTAGTTCTGGAAAAATGCTACCCTAAACTTCCACTGGGTCCATCTAGTTCTGTAGGTAAGGACACTATTAGTTTCTTACTGTTCGTAAAACAAACTGCTATACATTTATGGCTTAAAACAATGCACATTTATTCATTAATGTTTTGGAGGTGAGAAGTGTATGTTGAGTTTCACTGGATTAAAATCAGTACTATTATCTTTTTGAGACTGTGGAACAGAATTGGATTCTTGCCTTTTTTGAACTTGTAGTGGGTGCCTTATTCCTCTCTTCCTTGGCTCATGGCCCCCTTCAGCTGTGGCCTTACTTTGATTTCTCTTTCAGCTGTCGCATCTTTTCCATTGCCATATCTTTTCGGACACAGCTGATACTCCAGTCTCCTCTTTATGAGAGCCTTTTATTGGTTCCATCAGGATAATCCAGAGTAACGGCCCTATCTCAAGGTCCTGATCATTCTGGAAAATACCTTTTGCCTTGTAGGTAATAAAGTCACAGGTTTCTGGGGTGGGGGCATGGATATTCCCTGGAAGAGAGGAGGGGAAGTGTTCTGCTTTCCATGGGCACCAAAGGAAAAAGTACAGAGGACTCCATAGCATTTGCCATTATTCTTGGAGGGAAACGTATCAAGGTAGGCAGATCTGTCATTGAGTTTGGGATGTCATTGTCATTTTTAACATCATGGTTAAATATTTGTCAGATATACTGGAAGTCCTGCAAATACTGATTCAAGCAACAAATTATAGAGAAGGTTTAATTTAAGACCATGTGGAAAGTTGTGGCAGTCACCATATCTGTTTATTAGTGTGCTCCTCGCGACTCCCGCAGGAGTATTTATTATAAACTGCGTGGTATTAATGTTTGTAGTCGTGATAAAGAAATGAAAAACTCTATGACAAAGCAAGACACATTTTAATTGAAGAAATTCAGCATAGACTTTATGGAACATAGATTTAGTGGATTAGTTAAGACTTTGGCCATTTTAATAAAGAACAACATAAAAATGACTTAAACAGAGGATGTTTCTTATTTAAAAACCCACACTGGTTGTCAGTTTGGAGCTTAGCTTTGCTTCTCTAGTCCTTTAGGGACTCAGTCTCTGCATTGCCCGAGTTACTCTGCTCACATGCAAGCTGAAGACAGCTCACCACTCTTGCACCACTCTTTCTGTGGTAAAGAAGAAGTGGCAGCTAAGCAGTTCCCTTTATGGCACTACCCAGAAGTTATTCACATCATTTCCCCTCACTTCCCAATTGCCAGAACTTGAGTCACATGAGTATACCACTATGAAGGTGACTTGCAAGTGTAGACTCTAGGCATAAGCTAAGACTCTGGGGATACTATTACCAAAGAGAAGTGAATAGAGATTAGGGGCAGTTCACTCTCTCTTCCATGAGGAAATGAGCTCGGTAGATTGATCTGTACTTCTACCATTAGACAGTGTCGTACCCTTGGACGTGTGTAGAACAGTGTCACCTGCCACCATTGTCAGTACCCACATTGTTTAGTTAGACGACCAGTTTTGTGCAGTTTTTACACATTCAACTTCTGGTTGAATCAGTCACTGAGACTTTATGGACCAAGGGCAGATCTCATGTTTTATTTTTTATTATCTACATATTATATGCCATTTTGTCCATAGGCACTTGTACATGTGGTTTCATTTGTTCCTAACAATTCTGTTTTGAAGGATGTGATTTACAACCTAGAAAATAGCCATTTTGATTGCTCTTTAATTAATTGAATGCTGCTCTCATGTATAGGCAGAATATCTGGCTAATGTTGCTTAATCTCTTGGCAGGAGAACTTAAAGTTTTAGGGTTAATAAACCTATTGAGAACCACGAATACCCATCTGAAGTCTATTTACACAGCGCAAGAGTTATACCATGACATGTGTGAAACTGAATAGGACTGTTATATTGTTTTGGTCATCTTTTGAAATTGGAGACTTTTTTAAGAACAAGATAAAATCTGTTTGGTTTAGGTATTTTATCCTGTGGAATGTAGAATGTATCCTTTTCTCTCAAGATAAACTTCTCTGCCAGGACTTTTGTGATTCAGTGCAACTCGCTTAGAGTGGCTCTTCCCATTGATGGAGACTGAACCTAGTCTCTTTCCACCCCCAAGCCAGCTCCTGTCCTATGCTTCTCTTCTTAGTGATCACCATACTGAGTTAGATTCAATCCTCAGCTCCCCTGCCTCCTCCTCAGCCGCTAGGTTCCAGCCCTGTCCCATTCTATTCCATGGTATCTTTAGTGTATCCTTTCATGGATATAGGACACCAGTTTAATCTCACATTTGAGCTTTAAATTTTTTTTTTTTTCAAGGTACTTTATTGTTAAAAGAGGTAACAACACTAAGTTTTGGTCTATTCTGCCAATACACAAGCTACAAATACGTGCTCAGCAGCTGGGGCCTCTTTAGTAGCATATTTGGAAAGTGAATAAAAATCCATATCAACTAGTTTCCATAGGAACACAGGTAAGTGTGACCCCACCTCCTAGTCTTCCACATTGTGACATCTGAGCTAACCTTACTTAAAAAGATAGATCAAAACTAGCAGTAATTAAAAAAAAATGGCAGTAATTAGTTAAATGTTCCCCCTCCCCAGCCCAAATCCCTTAATTCAAGCTAAAGTCTCAGTGAATGGCCCTGGTGGCATTTGTTTTTTAAGTTCATAATTAACCTAAATCTCGTAGGCTGATGTTTTCTGATTTTACCCAAATTTTACAGGTACCCTATTTAGCCTCTCGTGCATTTACTGCATAGTCTATAATTTCGTAGCATATTTTGAGGTTAGGTAAGGGATTATCTAAGTCCATTATAACTTGCTGAAGTTTTGGAAGGTTTTTATTTTAGTCTTTTAATATTTTGATCTAGATGGCACCTTAGAGAAAAATTTTCCCTTATTTGGAGTGCGTGTTAATCAAAAAAAACCCCACTTTTTCCTGGGCAATTCTTTTGGTTAGACTGTTTATTGAAGGCAGAGTTAAGAGTTCAGCTTTCATCATTCAGAGATGACCATCCTCACTCTGCTAGCTGCTTAATGGTATGTAATGGTGGTTGTAGCTGTGAGTGTATTTCCACTAGTGAGAAATTCTAATTACATATTTTCTATTAGGTAAGCTTGAAGAAATATTTTTCGACATTCTAATTTTTTGACTGTAGATTTCCTAATTTTTTTCTTTATAGGCAAAACCAAAAAGAGAGGCATTAGAAAATTGACTAATTACACAGTGGTCATTCTTTGTAAAGGGCCCTTGTGAAATTTCTTTTGGTAATTATCAAATGGTAACTGAATGATTGGGTGGAGATACTTCTTGATAAGAAACTTCTAGAGTTATTTAACTTAGGGACTTAAAATATTTTAAATTTCCCAACCAATGACATGAAGGCCTTTAACAAGACATATAGTTGAGGGAAATGTCTACCCTATGAAATGTGTATTTTTATATTGTTTCTTTTCACAGGGAGTTGACTTTGTTTTTTTGATACATGTTTAGTGTTTAATCCTAAGAACCAGTACATTTTCTCCATAGGGAGAGTAATTTGTTTTTATCAATGATTAAAAATTATTCTAGAATACAATTATATTCAGGTTATTACTCATATTGATAGCTTAGAAACAAAATTATGCTTTGGATTATAAGCTGAGTCAATCGATTAATATATATGTATGTAGAGGAGAACATAATTGACCCTAGTGATGTCTTGGTCTTTGCTTACAGAACTCAAATTTGTTTAAACAATGACTTGAAACATTACACAGAATGAATCTGAATGAGCGGCTTTGTGCCTATTTCATACTGGAGAATCAATCTGTGTCCTCTGTATTCCTTTGGGTTTAGCTAGAGCTCCAGTAGGTGCTTCATAACTGCTTATTAACTAAGTGGACATACAGTTCCTTGGAGAGGGGAGAGCAGAGTGCCTTGCCCAGGTGCCAGGAGACTTGGGCAGCTCTGGCTATAGCACTGAGCACAGATCTCCCAGGTTGTGTGCTCCCACTTGGAAGGTTCTTCAGGGTAGGCAGTTTCCTTGTTTTGTTTATGCTCTAGGTCCAGTGCCTAGATAAGTGTCTGGCATGTTGCAGTGAGTGCTCAGTACATTTTTGCAGGATAAATAAATGAATGAATAAACAGAGCTCCAATGCATGTGATGAATTGGTATACACATGCCACTGGGATACACGCAGACCTTCTAAGAGCTATGTGGGCACGGATGTGTGGTGAGGAATTTATCAGTGTGTGGATTCTCTTACCACTCCCCCTTTCCAGAACTATCCTACTTAAAGTTAGGAAAAAATATCACTGCTCTCATTTCTGAATCTTATCATGGTACATTGGCCTTAGATGTAAAAAACTGCCAGGACACAAAACAAAGGAAAATTCTAAATAAATTTGGTGTTTTTTTATTGATATTTATTAAATCTTTTATTCACAATGCTACATTCATTTTTTAATATTGACATTGTATCTCAATCTATATACCACACCACCCTCCACCAAAGTTCCAGTGTCTTTTACCAGTAGCTTTTCCCTCTTTCCATTCCTTCCCATTCCCATCCACCTCCCACCCCCTGGCAGATATCATCTTGTGTCCTGAGAGTTTTTGCTGGGGTTCATATGTTTATTTGTTTCACTTAAATAAATTCCACATATGAGTAAAACCATCCTTTATTTCTCTTTTTCTTTCTGGCTTATTTCACTTAACATAATCCCTTCTAATTTTTTCTAGATTGTTGCAAAGGGTACGATTTCTTTTTTTTTTTTTTTAGGAGCTACATGAAATTGCATTGAGTAGACATGCCACAGCTTCTTCATCCAGTCATCTGTCGTTGAGCATTTAGGTTGCTTCATGTCTTGACTGTTGTGAACTGTATTGCTGTGAGCATTGGAGTGCAAATACTGTTTCTGCTTAGAGTATTTGTATCCTCTGGGAATACACCCGAGAGTGGGATTGCAGGATCAATTGGTAGATCCATCTTTATTTGTCTGAGGAATCTCCATATTGTTTTCCAAAGAGGTTGCAAGTATGGTATTAGTGTTGAGAAACTGAACAATTTTAATCTGACCAGGTCAATAATTTTTATTTATTGATTTGAACAAATGGACAGTGAGTATACTCATATTTTTCATTAACAATAATGTTGACAAGCCATGATAAGTTTTTTGTTATATAACTAGGAAGAAGTTGAATTGAGTGTTACCACTATAGCACATCTTTTATTTCCATCTACTTATTAATAATAACAGTTTCTCATTACCTATATATAAAAAAATTTAAAATAAATAGGATTGATGCTGAACCATATACCATTTAACAATGTAGTGATCTATGTTTTATAAATATATATCTTTGCATATATATATCCCATACATCTCATTAATAGATATTTTTCCAGAAAGTGTTACTTTATCAACATTTGTTAAATATTTGTGTTGCTCAACTCTGGACCAATAAGAATATTTAAAATCTACAATCAAAGGAAATTTAAACTTTTAGATGTCAGTTATATACACAGTTCATTTTCAAAGAGAATGATCAGTAAAAGGGTTTTAATCATAAAAATATATTAAGATTAAAATTCTTTTGGAAATATGTAAATTATATGAATTTGGAAAGAAAGGATGAAAACAAAATAATATTAAGACTGAAGAGTAACTTTAAAAAAAATAAGTAATGTTTTTCAATGATATTTAGAGCTTCTTATCCATGTATGTGATTTAAGAGTTTTATTTGCAAATGTGGATATTTACAAGTTGGAGTTTAAATATGACTTGAAAGTTAGTGGGCACAGGAAACGAGGGGAGGTGTTACCTTTACCCGAGACAAGGAACATGCTGAAGGAATAGTCTGGGGACCAAAGAAGATGACCTTGCCTTTAGATGTGTGAGTTAGAGAGGCCATGCTAGAAATTTATTCTTAGAGGCTAAAGGTAATGTTAAAATTGAGATTTGTGAAAGTTTGGGTTTCTCTCTGTTTGGTTCATTGCACTTTTACTCTGCCTGATCCAGTACTCACTTTGACAGTGTTTGTCAGATGGGTGGAGGGATGTAATTTTGGAAGTCTTCCAGGGAGAGAATCCCCATTGATTCACTGTATTATTATCTATTCACCTTGCTCCAGTTTCCTGTGTCCTTTATGAACCCATAGGATTATGGCTACTGAGCTAGCAAGCATCTATGCCTTCTTTCACTTATTCTTTTATATTCCATGACTGAAATGTTAACTGGAACATTTGAGCTGTCATTCAACTGTAATTGATACAGGATCAAGATACAAATTATTATAGTGGGGTCAACACAAAACCACAAATGACACTAGAATTTCTTTTGTATTTTTAGTTTTTATAAATGCGTAATTCATTTCAGTATATTATTAAAAAATGTTAAGCCTAACAGTGCTGTTTGGATCCTATAATCTCCGTTTTAGCATTTTCCCAGCCATGATAGGCTGCTATGTGGAAAATTTGCTATATTGTTATCCTGCTTTCCCACCCATTCACATGAATTCAACGTGGATCAGGAGATAAGCCAGAACTTTTACTGCCCAGTGACTCCCTTTAGCCTATTATGTTCTCCAAAGCTACTTTTTGTTGTCAGTCCCTGGCAAAAGGAATTAAAGTGAATTTCATCATCGAATTTCCTGTCTGCACTTTTAATTTGAACATAACACAAAATGAATTGTGTGTATAAAAAGCTAATGTAGGATGTAGATAAAACTTGTAACAGATTGGAACTTGAAAAATGACCATTTGAATGAGATCATGTGAGTATAAGAAGGGGAACCAGCTGTGACTGGCAGGAAGGAAAGCTCCGTATACTTTATACCATTATTTTATTTATGTTAATTGTTTGCTGTCCTGGGAAGTAAGAAAATACTTGTTTGCTGTTAAGGGAAGAAAGAGCAAACTCTCTAGACATAGTATATGAGACAGAATATGGTAATTAACAAAGGAGTGGTAATAGATAACTGAAGTTTTTTAGGGAAGAGACAGGTTTTTTTAGTGCTAGGTCCTTTGAGAGTCTCAGATAATCGCATAAAGGCAGACAGATTTGTGGATGACAGAAGCGGGTTCTGGTTTAGACACTGCCATTTAGTTGAAGGACCTTGAACAAAATATTTTATATGCCTGGTCTTGTTCTCTTCTGAAAAATGATGAGGTGAATGAAATTCTGACTAAACCTTGCTAATTTTGTTTCTTGTGAGTCTAGTCTCAGCAGTAAACAGCATTGAAACCAAAAACTTAGATGGTGGTTTGAATCATAGAAAGAAATAGGTTGTTGAAGAGAGGCGCGAATATATATTTGAATTTAGAATTGTGTATGGGAGATAGATGTATATCTGCAGAAAAATTAGTGTGAGCAGTTTTCTTAGATGAGAGACATAGAAAAGAGATCAATTCCTGAAGAGAAATGACCTTTAAAATTCATGTAAGTATTCCGAGTACATTTTTCTTCGTTTTGTGATTCAGGGAAGGCTTTATATTGAAAACATGCATTTTCCCAAGTACACTTAGCACATTAACCAAGTATTAATTTAAAGTTAGTTTATTATCCTCTGGGACATATGAATCTAAAACCTCTATATGATTGGAACCCAATTTACTAGAGTCTGGAAGTTTTGCTTGTTTATTATGACAAGACTTCTTACTCCACCCCACTGACAGCAAAAAAAAATTAGGTGATGGTAATGGGGTGAGTATGTGTGTGTGTGTGTGTGTGTGTGTGTGTGTGTGTGTGTGTGTGTGTGAGGAAGGGAGGGGGGAGAGAGAGAGCTTATGTGAGAGAAAGAAGATACACGCACAAGCAAGCACACGAGCTCTGTTTTGCAACTGTTTAACAGGTAAATATGGAAAAATTCACCTGCTTCTACTGAGCCTCAGTTTTCTGTTGTAATAAAGTGGAGAACTAGACACAGATATTTCGGAGGTTATTTTCAATGCATATGTTGTATGATTACAGATAAAAAAGACACACACACACACTTCTAACCTCTCTGGGCTTATTGCATATTTAGCCCCAATATTTCCATACCCAACCTATGTCCAGTTAATTCTGACAAACATCTGTTGTGTTTCCATTATATGCAAGGCTCTAGTGGTAAGATATCATCCTTACCTGTGAGATACATACTGATTAGAATATTCTGTTTCTGAATTAGCTGGATTAATTTGATCACGATTAGACACTGTATCAAAAATCTACCTTGTTTCACTGGGTCCATCTGGACTGAATCATAAATACTGGACACTTAAAAACAAAATGAGGACTATTTATGGGTGTGGTTAGCAGGAAGAGACAGGCTATCACAATGTAGGCATTCTCCCTCAGGATGAATGTGGCTGGCAGTGCTGTGATCTAGTGACCCAGTTGCATGGTGACTTGCTCCTGTTGGATCCATAAGGAGTCACGCTGGAGTTACATTTTGACTGGAAAACACTGTTCCTGGCCTGTAGACCCACACTCCTTGCAAATGGGAGAAGGGCTGGCTTCCTACTGGTTTGCCTCTTAGAAGATTAGAGCAGAAACAAGGGAAACTTACTTTTTTTTTGACTTGTGCTCCTGACATCTATCCAGAGAAGCATGGTTTTTACTTATGATCTAGCCTGCCTTCCAAGTTCAGTGATTGGATGGTTCAGAAAGTTGGTGTGTTATTAATGGATGGCTCAGATGGAGACTCTAGCAAAAAGTGATGATCCTTGAACTTTGGTCACATTTCTTCACCTCTCCTCTCCTGATCTTAGTAAACCTCGCCTATTGAAAAAGAGGGCTGGACTGTGAAATCCAAAAGTTTCTTCTAGCTCTGTGATTTTTGATCCTGAGTCATTGTCAGAGCCTCAGTTTGATAACATGAGTTTCATCCTGTTTAAAGCACCCTGTCTCTTTAAGACAGGAAAAAAAAATATGCTGAGAATTTTATAAAGACTTTTTTCGAATAAGGGTTGAAAGGAGGAGGGTTATTATCTCTTTGTTAAGAAGCAAATCAGCCTAACCAGAACCCTGTGTTCTCTGAGCATACTTTGAGAATTGTGGTCTTTGGGTTAGGTTAATCCGAGTGAAACTGCTATAATTTGTTCAACTCTTTAATTAGTTCCTTGGGTAGCAAAAGCAAGAGGCCAGACTCAGAAGCAGCAGATAATACTACCTTTAGACATCTCCACAGAAAACATTTTGGAGTTCTGGAATTCATTATACTGAATCAAGCTGTTATGTCAGAGAAATAGGGAATGGAGGCTTGGTGTCTTTGAAGCACTAGCTAGGGATGGCCATTGGGATTAAGGGAACAATCCTTGCATCACTGGCTGCTCTTCCCTTTCTGCTTGTAGGAAGAAGTATGTTTTGTCATTTAACTCAGGGAAGCTCTGAGGAGGAATGAGAAGCTTATAGGAAGAAAAGCATTGAACACAAGATGCACTTTCCAGAGTGGCATCACTAAAAAAGCAGACCCTGCCTCTCACCTCATAGTAGTGTAATTTAGGGTACATGTTAGTCTTTCCTCCACTCCAAGCGTTGACCAAAGGTTTCTGTCACTTTCATTTAGGTTTATTTGGGGAAATGATTTTCATTGCAAAATGGTTTCTGGCACTTCCCACATTTTTATGTGTCTGTATTAACTGGCTCAGTTGTACCAGTCAGAGGGGTGGACACTAAAAGCCAGGAGTGAGGAAACTTTCTGCTAACTATAAAGCAATGTTGTAATTATGTTACCTTGTTATAAGAACATGTTACAATGTTATATACTATTAATTGTTCTGTTTGTTAGAGAACAGATTACTTGGTCATTCTGTTAGCATTCTCTCTGAGATAGGCAAGAGATAGGTATTACGTACCTTGCCTTGTAATAATCTATAAAATACAGTTGATTTCTGAATGTCTGGCTATAGATAATCTCTTAACCATGAAAGCCAGCTAAGGTCCTGGGCTGTGTTCTTTATTCCTCTCACCTGTAACTTGTTTCTTTTCCTTGCAATCCACACTAGAGAATATTAACAGATTTCAGTGTTGGCAAAGAAATATGTAGGATAAGTAAGTTAACAGAAATATTGAGTTGCTTCAAAGTCACATCATTTGGGATTATCTATGGTTTTTCACTTTATTTATCAAATAAAGAATCAGGAATGGGTAACTGAATTTTTGACAGTAGCCAATCCCAGGGTTAAAAGTGTGTGTATGTGTGTGTGTGTGTGTGTGTGTGTGTGTGTGTGTGTGTGTAGAGCAGGTGAGGACAGTGGAGTCCCGCCTTTTCAGATGGGTGGATGCTCCATGTGCCACACTGAGCTGTCTGTTTCTTGTTTAGAGGCCTGAACCATCCCTGATACATGTTGTCAGACTCTCTGAATGCTCATTTCATCACTTGTAGACCACTCTGCCTTGAGCTCAGAGCAGTGCTGGGCAAGAGTGTGTGACTGTCTCCACTGGAGCATGAGGGTTGAAGTAGCTGCCTTCCTTGAATACAGTCTTGCTCTTTCCTTAGGACTGGTCTGCATGGTTGCTTATGCCTCAAAAGCTGTGTGTCCTGCAGACTCTTTAACAACCTCCTGTAGAATCATGACCTTCCCCTTCCACTGCAGTACTTCCTTCTCACCTTGGCTTGTCCCCAGGGCTCTGGGGTAGGTGCTGTGGGCCTGCCTTCCTGATGTTTCCCGGCTGCTCTGGCTTGATCACAGACTCTTACTGAGAACCTGGGCTTTCCAGCCTAAGTCCCTCTCCCTCTACACCACTTCTGGTCTTCATTGTTCCAGAAGATCTTGATCTGTTTGGGGGACTTTAACTAAAGACAGAGTTCAAGTGCCCTGGGGAGTTTGTATGTTTTGCAGCTATTCTAGGGACAGTGTGGAAACTGTATGAGAATCAGCTTGTGATTCAGGACATCCTTTCTACGATAAAGTGGACACTGAAGAGTATAGCTCTTTAAGAATTAGCAGTTGTACTTTTCCCGATGCCTCAGTTTTCTCTTTAAATGTAATCTGTCTTAGATTCTCTTTTTAAAAAATTGGGGCTAGACAGGAATAATACATGGATAAAATAAAACTTGATGTCCCTCCTGGAATATCTGACTATCACAAGAGGCCATGAAAGCACCAGAGGCACAAGGGTCTAGCAGTCTGGCTGCCTCAGCTGGTGTCTATAGACAGTTCCCCTACCTCCACATAAGTATGTTTTGCAAATACAAGGTGTTATTGTTATGGCAGCAAACAATGTAAGTTAATACTTCTGTGTTTATATACGGCTCTGCAAAGAAACCAACTGGAGAGAAGAAACCCACAATTATGGTCTGAAAACAAGTACCTATCCTCCCCCCCCCCCCCCCCCCCAGGCATTTTCTTTGTGTGGGTTCAGAGAGGAGGCAGGTGTTGACCAACAGGAAACCAGTAACCTCTTCTCTGACTAGCAACCAGATACTTAGGTTATTTCTAACCAGAAAACATTTTCATTCGTTTTTACTTTTGAAAGTAATGAATGATTATAATTAAAAAATAATCAAACTACTTCTCTGTTTATTTATGGGGAACTTGTCCACATTGGCTGTGAGCCTGACTCATTTGACCCTCAGATCAAAAGCCTACAAGCATGATTTAGTTTCCAAACAGGAATGCCTAAGGTAGAGGAATCTGGCCCAATTTATCTTTCCAGCTCAGGTCATACACAAGTCAGGTGTTATCCTTCCTGTGACTGAGTCCCATTTGGGAGAAATGTCCCTGAATCAGTCTGCTGGACCTTGGTTTGCAGGTGGGATCACCCTCATGAGGGGCTGTAGACAGGGTAAGCAATAATTCACTTTTATTTTAAACATCTACAAATATCTACTTAAAATTCCTAAATATGAAATGATTGGGTCAAAGGTATGGCCCATTTTAAGTTTTTTTTTTTCTTTTCTCCTCAATATGTATCACAAGTATCCTTCCAGAAACACTTTATGCTTCCACCAGTAGACCTCCATATCTAGACTCTAGATATTATAATTTAAAGGAGAACAAAACAAAATCTTTATCACCTGCGGTAAATTTATATTGATTTTATACATCTTTTATTGAGTTAATATTAAGTTAATATTAAGGATTTTTAATTTGCATTTTTTACTACTGATTGAATTTTCTTTGTGTATGTTATGGCTGAGCCTGCAGACAGGGAGAAGACTAACAGCTGGGCACTCAAAGGTAGAGAAAAGGTACTTTATTTCAAGCACTGGTGCTGCCCAGGGGTGTTGTCACCCAAAGCTGAGCAATGGGGGGTGGATCTAGGGGAGCTCCTTTTATACTCTGAGGTAAAGACTCATCTTTTCGGCTATGTGTGGTTTCTACTGGCAATTCTTAATCAGTTATGTACAGCTGCAGAGTACGGAGGCGATGCTTGCTTGTCCTTGGTCACTATGATAGGACGTAGCTGCAGTCTCCGTGGTACTGTGGAAAATTCCTGGCAGACTAACATTTGCATTGGGGTTATGGTAAGATTTGCTACCATATTCCCCCCTCTTGAGCCTCAAGCTGATTTATAGCCTTGGGGATTATACAGGGATTATACCGGAGACTCTAAACTGGAGGTGGGAACAGGGGTGACAAGTCTTTCTGGCTACTTTCTGCTGAATGGGGACATTGTGGGGTTCAACAGTTGAGTCTTCTTCGACCAGGGGGTTGTAATGGCAGTTTGGTGACCTGGTCTGGAGTAACATCTGAAGTGTCAGGTCCTGAGGCGAGAGGAGATAAAACAGATGAGTAGGCTCAGGATGCAGGACCCAAACAAGAGTGCAAGTAATAATACAAGGAGGGGTCCCAATAGGGACAAGAGCCACAATAACCAGTCGATGTTTCCAAACTAGGAGCTCCTGAGATCAGATACATTTTCTCGAAGTTTCCTGACTCCTTCCCATAGTTGCCAGGTTGTATCTCTGACAATTCTGGACCTATTGGTGTAGAAACAACATTCTTCATTTAGGAACAGAAAAAGACCACCCTTCTCAGCCATGAGTAAGTCTAAGCCCCTTCAGTGCTGTAATACTATAGCAGCCAAGGAGTCTACCTGATTCTGAAGTTCATCTAAAGATGAGTGACCTTGTGGATGTTGTCGGCTAGGCTTAGAGAGTGTCTGGTAGAAGGAGGTGGAAGTGGCTGTTCCACCTTCCCCTGTCCTGACTCCAGCTGCTTCTCCCAGCCCTAATAAGAGAGGTATGACCTGTACAGCTCTCTTTGGCCTAGAGAAGGTGGTTATTGGCACTTCGAGGGACTAGTTTGCAGGTGTGATGTTAATCTGAGGTGTTAAGAAAGTGAGGCTACAGCTTCCTGCCCAATTACTGGGGAGACACAAGAAAGCTCTTATCCCACAAATGAAAAAGACCCCAGGTGCTGGCTGACACCAGGGTCTAGTTTAGCTCCCTTCTAGTTCTGTGGTGCTATTACGCCACATGTCTGGAGTCTCCCCTACTGACTCTGTCCCTTTGGACATACATAACCAGCAGGCCTTGGCTAAGTCTGGATTAGTAGGATTTATAATCTGGTGGGTAGCAATTAAGAGTTTGATATAATCAAGAGCTAGATCATGAGGCTTTCTAGGCCCTGTTCTTGTCTGGCCTGGGGGTTTCAGCTGGCTTTTAGTTGCCTTCAGGCTTTGGAATCCCCAGCATATTGGTCTATATGCTGTATCTATACAGTTATGTTTTTGGTAATGGACAGTCTGCCCTCAGATGATATGTCGATTTGTGCTTGTCACATATATTCCTCCTTGCCATTTATAGTACCTGGCAAATGAGTAACGGTTTGCGTTATAATCTGCGAGATTCTGGTTCTGACCCTTGTTAAAACATTCACGGTCTTCTAATGGACCACATTTGTAGGGCTGGTGTCCTGGCCTGCCAGTCGAGGTACCAGGGTTAGAGGGGAGAGCTATAAGCAATAACGAGGGAAACACATTTAGGGTGTCAGAAATATTTCGATGGTATTGCAGCATGGTGGCAGAAAGGGGTCAGCATACCAGCAATCTGCATTGGCTGAGAAGCAACAGGCCCATGCAATGGGTCCACAGAGCTGGTGAATAAGAGCAAAAGGGAGGAGCAGGGCCCAGAACAAAATGAGAAGGATAAACAGGGTCAGGCTTGGTGTCTGCTGGCGAGTCACGTGGGTCTTTGGTCTCCACGGGTCTCTTCTAGAATGTATGTCAGCCTGAGCCGTGTGGGAGACAGTTGCTGGATGGTCCACCTTGGACAGTGTCCAAGGGGTCCTCCTTCCACTCAGGTGGTCTGTTGTGAGTTTGCTGGTGGGCTGCTTTCATCCGAATGTGTGGATCCAGTTGTTTAGGTCAGGCCTGCAACCTTAGGAGCTATGGGAGTGGTTAGTATGACCAGATAGGGCTCCTTCCAGGTCAGTTTCAGGGGCTCCTTTTTCCAGTCCTTTACCCACACTTGGTCTCCTGATTTTTGGGGGTATACAGTTATTCCTGAGGAGATGGGTAGTCTGTTACCCATCTATGTACTTCAAGGATTATTGTTTCTGGATTTCTAAGTTTCCTAGTTTCTTTAGGTCCCCCTTAGGTCTACTTAAGTGGGAAAGTCTACCATATAGAATCTCAAAAGGAGAAAATCCTATTCTGGCCCTAGAGGCACAAGCGTACCTGTTGGAGGACTAAGGGAAGTATGTGTGTCCAGAGAAGACTAGTTTCCTGATATAACTTAGCCATAGCCTGTATGAGGGTCCGGTTCATGTGTTTAATCTTTCTTGGAACTGTGGGGCCGATAGGTCGTGTGTAAAGTTCCATTGGATGCCTATGGCCTTAGCTGCCTGCTGCACTGCTTCTGCTACAAGGCTGGGCCATCGACTGGTGATGATTCAAGGGTATTGTTACCCAAAGCTGAACAACGGGGGATCTAGGGGAACTCTTTTTATACTCTGAGGTAATGATTCATCTCCTTGGCTATGTGTGGTTTCTACTGGCAACTCTTATCATTTATGTACAGCTGCAGAGTAGGGAGGCTATGCTCGTTTGCCTTTGGTCACCGTAACAGGACGTAGCTGCAGTCTCCATAGGACAGGGTGTAGCTATAGGATGTAGTACCGTGGAAAATTCCTGGCAGACTAATTTTTGCATTGGGGTCAGGTAAGGTTTTCTACCATATGTACAGGGTGATTTGTATGTCTTAGATTCTTTATAGTCCCTTTTTTTTTTTCTTTTCCTGGCACATGCCGTTTTAACTTCCATTAAAGATCAACTCAGGCATATTAAAATGTTTAAGAGTTTGAGCAAAACTTGATTTGAATCAGGCAGTGCCAAACTCGTGGTTTGGGGCCCTCCACGGAAAAGAATTCAGGGAGACAAGGCTGAGCAAAGCTAGGAAATATCTGACTGGCTATTGCTTAGGTGGCTGCATTATTTGGGAAAACCTAGATGACTGTGATTGGTTGATTCTTGGTTTCCATTTCTTGACCTTGAGGAATTTCACGATTAACATAGGCCAAGGCATTAAAGCCACCTTACTGTAATGGCATCCTGGTTTAACTAATGTCATACTTTCTTTTTAGTCACTAAAACCGAGTAAGTACAAAACTAAGAAAAAATTTTTGGGTTAGTGTTTGGAGAATTACCTAATTATATATGTGTCTTTGTCAGTAACTAGTCTTTCCTAGAAACATAATTTCTAGAATTGAAGAATTCAAGTAGAGAAAACAGGTTTCAAGTTCATGCTCCTAACTGACTCAAGATCTTTGTTTCCCCAGACCTTGTGTCTAAAAACTCATGAGAGAAATAAATGCAGATCACTGCCTTGCTAGGGTGATGATTTTGAAAGGCCATCATAAGAGCTTGGAAGTCTGTAAAGCACTTTAAAATATAGGAAAGAGCCCAATGTGCTCTCATACAAAAAACATCATGACTAACATGATTTGCAAATGACTAATTCGATTACGTTTCGTATAATTAATGTTGTGATAACACTTAGTCTCTTGCCACATTGTCCCCCCTGCCCCCCACCGCCCTGCCCATGTTGATCTTTTCCAAATGAGAAAAGCAGTGTCATACAGGCCAAGTGACTTACATAAGGACGAATATCAGTTCACCCATCTCTATCTTCACGACAAACCACTTTACTAAGTGCCTACTGTATGCCAAGTACCATGCTGAATGATGGGGATCAGAAATATATTGCAAGGACCCTTTATGTAAAACAGTATGAAGATCTTTGTCATTTAGAACCATTGTGTTAAGAGAAGCTATTCCTTTATTCTTGTTCAGTCTTTCATGATTTATGTCTTAAGATTAGTCATGAAAGTAAGTAAGATCCCAAACTATTGCTCTAATTGGTCTTTCAACTTTAGTGGCAACAGAGCCCCGGGTGTTTTGACAGTCTTTCTATGATACCCCAAAATGTTGAAAAAAGCTTCCATAACTAATTATGTAATCTTGTACGAAATCAGATTCCTTATATAATAGAGGCTTGTGTAGACAAGCTATATAGCATTTTCACATGTTTAAAAATAATGTTGAGCATATCTTGAAACTGAGAAGTCTTCTAAACTTTTCCCCTGTTTTATTTGGTAGAGGACTTTCATTATCTGATTTTGGGTAGGAAAACACTTAGTTTCCAAACACAAAGTGTTAGTGTTCCATGGGAACAGGGTTTGATAATTCCTAGTTTAATTTACAAGAGACTAAAAATTTTTTCCTAGAAAATGGGTATACGTAGTCTAATATTATGGCTATATTCCACCATCCTCCTGCCCTCTATGTCTCCATCTACCAGTGCTAGACTGATGTTTCCTATGAAACTTTTAATGATCTTAAAAGAATGTCAAAATATGGAAAGTTCTTCTAGCTTAACAAAATTTGGGCAAGTTCTCTTATCTTAGAAAATGTACTGGCCTCACTGTTTGCTTAACCATATCAGTTATTTGTAATGTATCCTTCTTTAAAACAAACCGATTCCTTACCTTGAATATATAATTAACTGTAACTTTAAAATCAGCCTGCCTGATTTTTTCTCTGACTTGGCAGAGAACCTACTTGTATTGAGTTGAATGGAATGGAATTATCTCATCTGGCTTTGTTTTTAATCAGTTCTTCAACCTTCTTCACTCTCCTCCTCCTCTTTCCCCCTCCCCTTGCTGATATGATTACATGTAGTTACGTGTTGATTACTTGGTCACTGCCAGATGACTTATAGGGGTAGTGCTACTGAACTTCATGATCTATCATGCCATTCTGCTCAATCCTGTTGGCCTTATCTTGTGGCACAGAGCCTGTTAGTGGCCAAACTAGTAGAGAAGTCTTGTACTTATAAATATATGGAATCTCCATTAAGACTTACTCACTGAAACCTTAGCAAGTCCAGGGAGTAAAAACATAGGTGAATTTCTAAATAGCAAATGTATTCCTTCTAAAGAGCACCATAAGTATCTGAAATCCTAAACTTTACAACTTTTCTGATACCCTTTTGTAATGAGACGGGTTTGAAGAAGTGAATTGTTTCTTTGTACAAAATGACACCAAAGCAGTATCTTCTCAAAAGAAAATTTCCCTTAACTGCTGAATTAGCTCATCTTTTTTTTTTTTTTTTTTATTGAGGTGGCTTTGATTTACAAAATAATATAAACTGTATATGTAGGTTCCCCATTCCTCAAATATATGCCAACACACCCTGCCCACCACCAAATTATCAAATGTTCTTCATCTTTGTCCATTGGACCCCACAACCACTTGTTCCCACCCCCTGGTCGGTTGCCTACTGGTAATCTTAGTTCTGTTGTTAATGTCTCACTGTTGGTTTTTGTTAATTCTGTTCCTTTCGCTTATTTCTTTGTAATCCACATATGAGCAAGACCATCTGGTATTTTTCTTTTCCTTCTAACTAATTTCATTTAGCATGATCCCTTCTAGTTGTAGCCATGTTGTCACAAATGATTTAATCTTTTTAGGGCTGTGTAGTATTCTATCGTGCGTGTGTGTGTGTGTGTGTGTGTGTGTGTGTGTGTGTGTGTTTCACATCTTCTTTATCCATTCATATGGGCATTTAAGTAGTTTCCAGTTCTTGGCTCTTATAAATAATGCTAAAATAAACATGGGGGTACCTGTATTTCTGTAAATTAGTGTTTTTATGTTTCTGGGGTAAATACCCAGAAGTGGGATAATGCGATAATATGAAATCTCCATTCTCAATATTTTGAGGAATTCCTTAAGTGCTTTCCATAGAGGTTGTACCATTTTACACTCCCACCAACAGTGTGAAAGTGTACCTTTTTCTCCACAACCTCACCAATATTTGTTGTTTCCAGACTTTTGAATATTAACCATACATTAGCACGTCTTTTGCGAGAAGTGATATGAAATTCTTTTACTGAATGTTCAGAGCCTTTAGGAGTTTTTTTTATTTTTTAATTTTTTTTTAACGTTTTGTCAGATCCTTAGTTTGGTTTCTGATGACTGCCTCACTCCAGTTACGCCAAGGGCTGTGGCTTTCAGCACCGGCCTACATTTGGGCTATCATGTGGACTAACATTAGTTTTGTTTCAATATGGAGGAATTCAGAGAATTTTAAATTTTTATTTATTTATTTTTATTCACCAAATAGTTACATGAGCCAGATCTTTGCATAAAAAAAAAAAATCACAAGCCATTAGTGTGTGTTTACATGCATAGATGTTACCTTATGCTCCAGTGGTTGTCAACTTTGAGTGGCCATTAAATCCCATGGGAGCTTTAAGAAAGACTGGCTAAATTCGCCCAGAGATATTCTGCTGTAATTGTTCTGCATTGAGGTCAAGGGTTGGATTTTTAAAATATTCCCCCAGGTGAATCTAATGTTCAGGCAAGGTTGAGAGTCACTGCTCTGAAGTTGATTGCATTCTTCGTTCGGGACACTCTCAGCTCACTTCCTCTTACATGTGTTCTTAAAGAGGAAAGGAAGGACGGTAGACATGGACCTTCAAATACAAATCTCATTGCAGTGCTATTCCTGGAGAGTCTGAGTTAAGGCTTAAGTATTTGGTGATTCTAAAAATATTCCTCTGACAGCCAGACCTACAGTAAAATTTGAAACACTTTAGAAGCATAATAAGGGCATGTAAGATGTCTTAGTAAAGTTGATCAGAGGTCTCTTTTGTTCTACAGCCACCAAGTGCTGCAGTCAAAACATGACATCATAGACACTTGGTGTGAACCAGTGTTGATGTTCACTTTTTTTAAAGTCTGATTTTCTTCAGTTTAATTATGTGTGGAAAAGCATCCTTAACAAAGAGTGGGATAATTAAGTGAAAATATTTAAATGTATGTCAGAAGCCTATAGATGCTTATCTTTTTTTGTTTCATCTCAGACCGTGCCTCAGAGTTTTTTGGCTGCCTGAGAACTCTTGAAGTATGTTTTATCATAAAAAAATTCAAGGCACTAATTAAAGCCTTACATCATTGTTTGCGTTTCTTCTCTTTCCTTCTTGCTTACATTGGAAGTGGGTTATAAGTGAATCACTTCTTAGGCTTCTGTGCAGATTGGCAATGTTATATTTCCTTTAGCTTTTTCCAGCCATTTTTAATAACTAGGAAATAGTGATTTAAGTTTAATATAGCATTTGATTGAAAACATGTTTGAAGTGAGATTACTAATATGGTAAAAGTAAATTAACTTTGTCATTGCAGGAGGTGCTCTTCCGTCCTAGAATTTGTTTCATTTCAGAGAGTGAATTGTGTTTCAGCTAGATTAAAATTGGGCCCCACTGACCTTTCGTGTCCCCATTTGTATTTCTGCAGTTCTCCTGAGTGAGTGCCCTGGGAGCATATGCCTAGTAGGGAGGGATGTAAGTCCACTCAACAGAGTTCCCAGGACCTTTGGACTTGACTCTGTCTGTGACAGTCCCTCAGTCAGTCTAGCCTGTATGGTGCTTATTCTCCTTTTCACTATTTATTCTTTTCCAAGGGTGATGGGGCGGCTGTACTCTTCCCATTCCTTCTTGACCTTTTGGGGTTTTTTGACCTGTTATCTTCTCCTTGGACACCACTCTCTTCTAAAGAAATACCTTTTCTACTGTTTAACTGCCATTGCCTACCTAACTCCTCCTCTTTCACTGACAGACTTCTAAAGGAGACGTCTATTGCAGTTCTACCTCCACTTCTCCTTTTAACCAAAGCAGCTCCATCACGCCACCATCATCCTCATTCCCTTCAGCTATGAGCACACACTTACTTCCACTCCAGCCTTCTGCCAGCTTTGACACTGTTGATCACCTCTGCTGTGGTTTCCACGGTACAGCTTTTCTTGTTTTCCTTCTAATTCTTGAATTGCCTTTTCTCTGTCTCCTCCGGTGACTTCTAGTACTCATTCTTACGTTAACCAGTCTTCCAATGTCCCGTGCTTGATCTTGTTTTCCAACTCTGACTTGCGGGATGAATCCATTTATTCCCATGACTTGTTTCTTGCAAGAGTCATTAAGTTCAGCAGACCAGGCATTAGGAAATCATTAGTGAGCTAAGTAAGTTCACTGTCTTTGAGGAATTCAACCAGTATTTATACAGCACTTAATATGTGTCAGCCATTGTTCTAATGAGTCACACACAATCCCTGGAACTTACCTTCTAGTGGGGAAAACCCACAATTAGCAAGTATGCAAGTAAATATAAGACTATCACATGGTGATAAGAACTGTTATAATCAATAAAACAGTGAGAAAAGTTGTGCTTGGAGTGGGAGTTATCCAAGAAATTCTCTCCAGGAGTAAGAAGCCAGAATAGGATGCAGGAGAATGCTGACAACAGAGGTGGAAAATTAGCTAATCTAATTTGTCTCAGGTGCCTCACTATCAATGGAGAAATTAGCATACCTACTTCTGCAGGGGTGTTTTGGATATTGGAGGAGGTAATACTGTACATGTAAAGTTCTGCGGGTCTCACCTGCTATGTGATGTTCTCTTTTTTTCTCCTTTCCTCCACTTCGATAGTTGTCAACCTTCAGTGGCTTTTGAAATCACATGGCAGTCTTTGAAAAGGCTGGTTACATTCATCCTAAGAGATTCTGATGTAATTATTCTGTGGTGTGACCTAGGCATTTCTTCTTCCCCTCTGTTTCCCCAGGTGAATTTAACAGGCATCTCCTGCTTTATTTCTTTTTCTGGTATGTCTTTCAAATCTCAAATTCAACAGGGCTATTGAACATTTTGTACCAATTAAGACTAAAAAAGATAGACTAGAAATTTGACTTTAGGAATCTCTATGTGGTATACAGGGAAACCAAACAAACACATGAACCAAATCAAACAAAAATAGACTTTTGTCTGTACAATCAAAGTAGTAGTTATCAGAAGGGAAGGGAAGGAGGCCGGACAAATCAGGTAAAAATAGTCAGTTATCTGGTAAAGGATAGAATTGAACTGTTGCTGGTAAACTTACTGTATTGGATACAGTTGTTGGCTTACAATGATAGACAGCTTAAATTTATATAATGTTATGATATAATGTTCTTATCTTTAAAAAGAATAGAAATTAGAGTAATTTTAGGAGTTACTATAAAGTAAGAATTGGTAGCTTTTGAAGTACTTTCTATAAGAATTGTTTTAAAATTTTTGAATGAAACATTTAGGTATCTTTCATGTAGCAGGGTCGGTAATTTTAATGTACATCCAAAGAATGAGCATGAGAGAGATCATTACTTAGTATATAAAGAGTATTCATGTGTACCTTTCTTATTAAATGGGGTATTTAAATTGTTCTGACAATTAGAACCAATGCATAAGATTTCTTGCACATTTTAAGATGGTAGCTTCAACGTACCCTCTTTCTACCAACCAGGTTTTTATTATCTTTCTCTTAGAATTAAGGCTGATCATTTCTGTTTTCTCTTAGAGTGGAATACTTCAAAATGAAATTTTTTTTTTTAAGTACATTGTCTCCCAGATTTCCTACCTGATCTAAGAAAAACTAGTTCTAGTTTGGCTGGTTTTTCTTGACGGGAGAGCCCAAGTTGGAACATTTTAGGTTTGGATTTCTTTTTTTTTCTTCTTTTTTTTTGTATTTAAAAATGTGCCTAGAAATAGTTTTATGTCTAGAATCTGAACCATGAATTAAGGAGGGAAGATTTTTTTACATGGAATTTTGCAACTAGCAGCTTACATAGACTGAGGACCACTTCTTTGGACTGCAGTTTCATCTGCACTGTGAAGAGATCAAGAGCTAGATGACTTTTACAGGTTTTTCCCAACCGCCTCCCACACAGATAAAGGTTTATCCGTACCCAAACTTACCTTACATCTATTAATGTCTTGAAGACTGGTTTGGACAATGATGAGTTACATGTCCATGAAGCTCTGTGCTCCTTCAGCGTTGAGAGTGTGTGGAGTTGCTAACTAGAGCTTGTTTAAGTTTGCACGACTTGGTACATGCTTGGCAAGTGTGTTAGTGAGGTTGATTGTCCCAAAGTGTCAGAACATTTCCTCTTATAGTTCTTTTCAAATTTGCTACCAAATGGACTTTGCTTGAACATTGGTAATGGAAACTATTGACTACCAGGTAGGGTGCCATCTGTAGACTTTTCAAATGAGCAAGTAAAACTTCTGAGAAATAAAGTCTCCATGTTTATTAGGAAATGCTGAGTGAGTAGATTGGCAAAATGGGAAGTGTTGGAAAGCGGAGGCATCAGAGATTTTAAAAAAGAGACAATCCTGTAAATGCTCTGGTTTCACTGTAGCTGTCATTTCGAGGTTACTTGTAACTTCTTTTTGGTATGTCTTGCATATCAGGAGCTATGTTAGACTCTGGGGTGAATGAAACATGACTTCTAGAGACAAAAGACAAATCATTTCAAAATAATGTAATAAATGCTAAGAGAGGAATGGACAAGGTAGGGGACACCGTGATAGTGGTGGGTGGAGATTCGGGAAAGGCAGCTGAGAGACTGCTGATGTTGTCGTGTGGAAACGTCTTCAGAGTTAGCCTGGAGAAAACCAACAGGAAGTTCATTCTTCTGAGAGGGTCAGATGAGCAAAGACGCACACAGCCTGTTGTGGGGACGGATCTTTGGGCAATTTGCTGTCACTTGGTGTAAAGTACATGGCACAAAGTGGCCAGAGAAGGCCACAGGGATAGACCAGGCCTGGAGGAATGCAGTGGGGAATTTGCAGTTAGAGTCTGAAACTTTGGGGAGAGGTCACGACTAGAACAAAGAATTGGGAGCATCAGCTTCCAGGTCCTGATTAAATGTAGGAAGTGGATGTGCTCCCTGGAAGAGGCGTGTAGAAGAGAGTTGCCTAAGAGGGCACCTTAGGACCAGCCAGGAAAGAGGAGGAAGAGGTTTAGGAGGTGACGGGGAGGATTGACCAGAGTCAAGAAGAGATGAAAGATAGTAATAATTTGGCAAAAATGGAGATTTGTTAAGAAATGGTGAATAGTCTTCAGTGTGGAAATGCAAAAGACTTATTTCCAAGGTCAGGAACCTTATCCTGCATCTTGTAAAGCCCCATGATTTTTATCTTTTCTCTTTCGCATTCACTGCAGCCATGAAGCCGCATTCATGGCCGTTCTTCTATTGTTAGGTTTCATATTGCTAGATTTTTATTTTATTTCACTTTACATTTTTTCTGTAATTTGAAGTCTTCATAATTGCCCAACTTGACAAACAACCATCCATTGTACGTAGCATATGGTTGTTGGATAAAGATGTTGTAGATACACCAACAGTACATTATGGATGTGATTGGTTTTCCTCATAGTGGCAGGTAGCTCATTTTTCAGATTTGGAGAGAAATTCATAGCTCAACAAAAGAAATTAAGTGGCCGACACTGGTGGCTCAGGCATTATGTCTGGGACTCCAGCACAGTCCATGTAAAGCCCAAAGATTCAAGTTTACGTAAGACCCAGGGCCAGAGGGAACAACCAAAATGAACGATGCATTTCACTCCTCTCTCTTCCTGCCTGCCTGCCTCCTGCCTTCATTCCTGCTTGCTTAAAAGACAAAAACTAAAAAAAACTATTCATAGTCCTCACAACCTACCTTTGTTTCTAAACATACTGCACCCCTCCCCCTCACTCCCCCAGGCTGTCTTTCCTCCCCTTTGTGTTTTGGAGTTTCAAATAGGGTTTGGCAGAGGAAATGGGATAGTGACGTTTTATTTTGAAGTCGTTGAATTTAGTAGACTGTGTTCATAGGGTGTGAATTGCAGGATGTAGTTCTGGGGTCCTCCCTACCAGCAGACCCCACAACAAGGTTATTCTGGGAAGTCTTAGCCAAAGCTGACTATAAAATAAAAGGGCTGAACTTTGTCAAAAGGCTAAACAGGAAGCAGATATAAATAACTGTTCAATCTTAATTCAGTCCTAGATTTTTTTTCTCACATATATTTTAAAAAGCTTTTTCCTTTAAAAAAAATTTAATAAAACCGCCCATAATTTCTGGGATGCTTTTGATAGGGAACTGTTTTTACCTTAGGGTCTATAATCAATACTAACTTCCCTTTAGCAGGGGAAAGAAATGAATATTTAACATTTTTCAAGATACGAAAGAGATTTTTGAGAAAAATGAAACCACATACATTTTCATCTGAATTATTTATCCTTGGTTTTATTCATGTGCATTTAAATGATAAGGAACTATAAATCTTTAACAAATTTAGCAGAACAGACCATCCCTTTATTTAAAGCAGCATTCTTAACCATTTCTTCACCATGCTTTCCCCCATTTTAGGAGCCTCTTTTACATTTTTTTTTCTTAATCTTCCTATTGCATCTTAATCCCACAGAAATGTTGTATGTATTCTATACTTCATATGTAAAAAGAATACTTTTTTCCCCAACCAAGAACATAGTTCACCCACTGTGGGGACAGTACCCCAGTGAAAATTCATGACTTAAAAGGACAGCAAACATGTTTAAATACTTTGGTATTTTGATTATCTGTAAAACAGGTGTCAGTTGCTTGAGCACATTTATGAGACTAATGTCACTGAAATGTTTTCTTTTCATGGGCGCCCTAACTTGTTTTTAGGCACAGAGATTTTTTTTAACCTCTAGAGGGTCAGTGTTTGACTGTACTAGTAGATGGATGGAGGACAACCTCTATTTTAAGTCTAATCATTTATCTTAGGTATTTTGGGTAATAGACTTTAGGAAGGTTTTTTTTTTTAGGTTTATTTTTTGATTTTTGACTGATTTGTGT
The DNA here is from genome assembly GCA_004363575.1 of Solenodon paradoxus. NCBI lineage: Eukaryota > Metazoa > Chordata > Mammalia > Eulipotyphla > Solenodontidae > Solenodon > Solenodon paradoxus. The sequence continues at coordinate 114,565 of RJWH01002390.1, read as the reverse complement.
CTGGCATTTTCTCTATACGAGGCATTATGCTAGGCCTGACAGCAGAGATGCTAAAAAAGTATTTAAGGCATGCTTCCATGCTTGTGACCAAGTTGGAGAAAATGAGCATAAACAAGAGAAAAATTACCCAAGTTTAATATTCTGAGTTTAAGGATGGCAAATGATCTAGTAAAATCATATGTGATGCATTGTCAAATGAGAATTTGTATAGCTGTGGGTGTTCCGAGAACTTTTGAGGTATTGATGTTGGAGTGGTCCATGAGATGTTACAAAGGAAGAGAACAGGGAAGGAAGGCTGTTGAGAAGAATCATATGATCAGGAGAAGGTACCAGAGTGGCAAAAAAGGGCAGGAATGTCCAAGATATAGATTACTGAGGAAGATGGTTTGATTGCACAGGAGGGTGTGTGCAGGACAGGGGCATGGGAATTGTGAATTAAAAAAATGTTTGGGACAGAGTGAACACAGTGTTTTCTATATAAATACCTCCTTTTTATGTAAAATTAAAAATTTCCCGTATCATGGACATATCTTCATTGAAGATGGGAGGGTGACTGGAAGTTACGCAAGTGATCCCTGATGGTTCATTGACTGATTTTAGTACACAAAGGACTTTGACCACATTGAATCCAAGGATTTAGGAACATTAGACTGTAGTCAATGGATACCTGATATTTTAGAAAGACTCTTCAGGCCATAGTGGGTATAAAGTGACAGTAGTGGGAAGAGATTAGAATCTAGGAGTTCACTGAGAAAACAGTTGTCGAGTGAAAGATGATGAGTTTATAAGTGGTGACATTATGTATGAAAAAAAAAGTAATGGAAAAACTTAAGGGTAGTTGGCAGTGGTACAGGAATAGAGCAAAGAAGCACATTTAGGACACAATTAAGAAGTAAATATGCACACCCTTGTTTGTTTAATGTGTTGAATAAGTAAGGGAATAGAAGTGGAAAGAAGGCTTCCATGATTCTGGTTTTGTGACTGAGTGTTGTGAAGTTACCTGTAGGATATGAAGGAAGACCATGTCAATGAAGGATAGAGGTTGAGGTGCTTGTAAATGTTCATAGGGAGACATGCAATATATAGATGCCAGTTTAGAGAGTCTGAAGCTTGGGGGAGAGATTGGTCCTAGAGTAAGAAATTTGAGAGTGTCAACTTTAAAGGTCATGGTTAAAAGTAGAAAGTGGATAAGCTTGATGAAGAGAGTGTGTAGATGAGAAGAGCATTGGCCACAGAGGAGATTCTGGGAGCAGCAATGATTGAGGGAAGGGAAGGCAAAGTTGAAAAAACAGACAGGATCCTAGTTCTGGTTAGATGTGGGAGACAATGGCTGAAGTTTTTGAATTAGGTTACTGTATAAATAATTTATAAACGTAAATAAAAAATGGGCTGGGTTACTTTGTTCAGTATCTGTTCGGCACCAGAGAACCTATATCTTCTCTTTCAGCTCAGTGATTTCTAGAATTTCAAGGATATAGGTAGGTGGTCTTTTCATCTTTCTTGGATTTTTTTTTTTTAAATAATTATCTGTTTATATCTGTCTCTGTGTTGTGTGATTTGGAATACTGGTTTCATGTCTTATTCAGCATGTATAAGTAATGCCTGTTTAGCATGATAGCTGCTTTGCTGGAAAAATTTGTTGGATGGATGGGTGGGTGGATGATCAGTCAGGATCAATATATCAGAGATATTCAAGAAAATAAAACATTGAAGAAAAAGACTTTGAATTTGAAATCTTAAGTGCCCTTCAAAGAGCCATTTTCATATTAGAGAAGAAAACAGAACCCAGAATAAAGGGACGAAAATTAAGGAACTTGTGAAGTTTATCAGCAGGAAACTATTTTAATTTGATAGAGGAAAAGCACCAGGAGGATCAAGTGAAAGTGGTTTTGTTAAGTTTCAAAACAGTGAGTAAAGATCTTTGTAGATCATGTATACTCGTTAAGTTTGAATGAGTGTAAAATAAGAAGACTTGGCTCAGGAAATGGTCCCTCAAAGAATCTCTAAACTTTCTAGGACATGCATAATGTTTCTGGGACTTTGTTAGGATTTAAGAGATTAAGGCTCAGAGATCTATCGTTTACACTTCTCCTGCATGAATGTAAAATGAAGAATGCAGTGTTGATGATCTGTTTGACTTATACAATTTTAAGTATCACATGAATTGGTTACAATATTATCAAAAGGGCCTCTTCACAGATTAGTAGAAGAGTCATGGAAAGATCCTTTTTTTCAGAGGGAGTTTTGCTCTGGACCCAGGAGGCTTTTTAGAACTTGCCTGAGATTGTAGCAGAGCTAGTTAGCAGTGGCCCGAGGCTTCTGTTTTGTCCACATGTCAGTGCATCATCTTGTCTCCTTGCAAAGATTTGTAAAATTGACATTTTGTTTATTCAAAGCATCTCTCTGTGCATTTAATATAAAGGAAGAAGTTAATTTTTTAAACTTTGTTTGATTTCTGTCCAATGCTGAAAGGTACGAAAAGCTTGACTATTGATTGGAATATTCTTGAAACTTCTTTTATTTAATTTTTCTTAACTTTCATTGACTGCTAGGTATGCATCCTGATGTAACATGATTAAATATTGCTTTTAGGATATATTTGAGAGAGACTATGTAAAGGGATAGGATATTGTCTTTAAGTTACATTTATAGAAAGATGGCTAGAGGGAAGATTAAAGTTAATGAAAGTCACCCCCCAGAGATAATTATACCTAGGCAGAAGGAAATTGTTCACCTAAATTGAATTTGATTCCATAAAGAAAAGTTATTTGAGATTATTAGATCCTTTCTTTAGTCATTTTAGAAAGAATGCATTGAAAATTATAGGGATTAATATTAACATTTAGTGAAATGACATTTTCAAAATTTGAAAATTTAGAAATACTGAACACAGCAGTGCTATAAGTTTTAATGCTCATAGTTAACCTCCTAATGATCTGCTGAGGACTAACTTTTTCTTTGTTTAGTGATGTGTGTTATTAGGGAAGTCATTGATGGAAAGGGAGCGTGCTGGATCAAGGCAGATAGAATTTAAAACAACTGGGTAGCAGAATTTTTCAATCAAATTGCATCTCTGATTGAAAAACCCATAACCCTATATTTATAATAGGAAGGGATGGTATTGCTGCCAGTCTAGATTATTTCTTAGCTTGACCTTTATTGTGTTTGATTTTCTGATCCCAACTTTTTTTTTTTTTAAACTTTTGGGTGTAGATGGAGAGAATTCCTTCCCATGTTTTAGGGAGTGGTATTAAAATGTTTACTTTGTTCAGTCATGCTGTTCTCTTTTACATTTCCTTACAGATAAAGACCCTTTCTTTCTGTGTGGTTGTGACACTGTTGGGTGTGTTGCTCTAAAGATATTTGGCATGAAAAGTTCATAAAAACGCATGAAAGCACTACAACACGGGTCTGTGAAGTACATTCACTTGTCAGTTATTTTTATGAGACTAGTCTTGTTTCACAGTATAAACAGAGATATGTTCAAAGGTGAATAATGTTTTTCATTTGTAAAGTCTTTCTGAATGCTCAGATACGGGTGAAATCTGGAGTGCATTCTTTAGAAGGATACTGTTTTGGTGACTATTCTTACGGAAGGACACATTTATTGCTGAAGGGAATTTTCAGATCACTTAACTCTGTTGTCATTTGGTGGAAACTGAGACCTCAAGGTTAAAGATGGCTTATCTTAAGATCTAAGCGTGAGAGATTGGTACCTAACTTTCTCGAATACCTGTTTTTCGACCGTGCTCACATTCTAGCACACATTTGTCAGTGCTTACTTTGGACCTCTTTAGTTCTTAGCTTTCATGTTGAAAACATGTGGTACTCTGGACTCTAATGTATTTTACTTGGCTGACATACTGTTTACAGCTTCTTAAAATTTGTTGTCAACATTTAAGGTAAAAGGTTTTCACACAAAATTTCAGCTTTCGGACTTCTTTGAAAAGGTGGAGAATTGGGAGGGCTGGTAAAGTCGGGTTCCCATTCCTGAGTAACTGCTGCCCCCTTTGGATGGGACTCATACTCTCAGGTTTATCATAGATCATCATTCACCATTTCTTTATACCTTTCATACGCTGTCTCTGCAAGCATTTGAATTTGGTACTCTCCTCTAGTCCTAACAAAATTTAGTTCCTAATTATTTTCCACCTTCCTTAATCGCTAATGTGTTTTATATGTGCTTCTAAGTTTTATGCCTACAGATAAAGACTTTATCTTATTTTTGTATTATCTTTCTGTTGCCAGAATGGTCCCACCACCTGACTCCCAGAGCCGAGAGCATAGTAAATGATCTCTAAATATTTATAACTATAGAACAGAAAATCAAATTTTTCTGTAAGTGACCAGGTAGTAAATATTATAAGGATTTTTTTTTTCTTCTTCTGTGAAGTAGGGAAAAAAAAAAAAAAAAATCATTTAACTTTGCTGTATCCGGAAAACAGCCAAATACAATACCAAACAAATGGACATGACTGTGTCCCAATAAAACTTTATTTACAAAAACAGGCAGCAGGACAGATTGGCCCATAGGTAGTAGCTAAGTCACGTCTACTTCTATGGAATTTTAGTATTAAGAAGAAAAACCTTAACATTTTCCTCTCAGATACTATATACATATTTTTCTATTTATTCTACACACTTACTGTCAAACGTTTTAAATAATCCTCATTTTTTGGAATCTCAGTGAGTACTTAGACTAGCAGGGTTTATTTCTGAGACAATCTTTGTTTATGAGGAAGATATTAGAGGGTAGATCATTTTGGTGGCAGCTTGAATATGTTGTATTTGTATTTGTACAAATAACAGGCTCTTGAGATTTCCTAGATTATGTTTTTCACAATAGTCTAAATCTGTTTAACAGCTTATTTTCAGAAATTTCCATGATGTATATTTTCTCAGAAGATACCACCATGACAATTTAATGATACCAATGATAGCTTTGCAGAAATTAGTTGTCATCTCCTTGCTAATGGCTGGCCGTGTGTGTGTGTGTGTGTGTGTGTGTGTGTGTGTGTGTGTGTTTAATCTTTCTGAACATATCTCTGAGCAAATAACCATATTCTCTTATTGTTAATACTTGGAGACAAATTTTAAAATAATTTAGTGATTAAAAATGTTCTACAGATGTGTTTGCAAGGCTATTTTTTCTCATTGTCAGGGACATGTGTGTCTATATTTGTAGGAATGTGCACCTCTAGAAATTTTGATCCACAGCTTTATATATATATATATATAATCAACTTGTTGAGAATGTATGGGTGTGTAAGGTCCCCAACCTTGGGGAGGGTTAAATTCTAATTTCATTGGAAAGACCTGAGGGAGTATATTAGAGTTCTAGGTTGTAACCCCAAGCTGCAAACTAGCCTAAGAAATAAGGTATTAAGCTTTAGGCAGTTCTGGGTTCCAAGGCACAAGCAAAGTTATTGGAAGAGACTTGCTTACCCTGCCTGCTGCCCCCTGCTCTCTTTTACTCTGTGTTAGCTCATCTTAAGGGTGGACCCTCCCTCCTGGTGGCAAGATGATTGCCAGGAACAGTCTGGACTCTCAGCAACCCCTTCTAAGAAAACGCTTCTTTTCAGTAGTTCTAACAAAAGTCCTGATCTAGAGTCTCATTTTTTCTGATCGTCCTGGTTTAGGTTAGGCATCCATACATGAGCCAGACCCAGTGAACAGGAGGCTATGAGGCTGACTGGACAGCCCTGTATCCATGCCTCTATCTGGAGCTGGAGGTGGGCTCATCCCCACCCCAACCACATGGACAGGGCTGGGGTAAGTGGTTCTCCATGATAAATCAGAGCACTATTACCAGAAGAAGGTGTACTGCTGTTATTATTTTACGCTTTGGTCTATTATTATTATTATTATTATTATTATTATTATTATTATTATTATTATTATAACACTTAGCCTTTTAATGCATTTGGATTTAACATACATTTGAAAAGTATATTGTATATTCCTTATGATTACCTCTTTTGTATTCTCCATTTCATCATCCTAATACATAGTGGGGGCTCAAAATACTTGTACTCATAAAATTTTAGAATTTGAAGGAATCAGTCCATTATTTTCCTGGAAAATATTATTTCTGGCCTAATTTTCTCATTTTACAGATGAGAAGGTCAAATCTTTGAGAGTCCATGTGAATTTTTTAAGAGCTAGAACTCATTAGTGCAGGTGTTGGGACTCTAACCTCACTGTCCTAGTTTTATTTATTTTTTTTTTCACAGCACTAGAGCCTGATTTATGGACCAATTAAAGGAGCCAGATAATTACTTCTAAGGCCAAAAAAGCCTTGGGTTTAACAACTCAACAAAGAAAATAATTAGAGGAAGTTTTTAAAGTTCAGCTTTCTAGAAACCTGATTTTTAATGGGATGAAACGCAAATCATTTGGACACAAGGATGGATAGGAAAAATGCGACCCAAATGACAGAGATGCACTTAGTGCAGTTGTCTAAGCGTGATCTGAGGAGCATCTGTCTGAGTGAAGAAGCAAGGGAGAGTGTGAGAAACGCTCACAGACCTGGGGACGGGACTTGCTGGCTAATTCTATTCTCAGGAAGGTTTGGAGGACATTCGTTCCCATGCAGAAGACTGTGCTGATATGGACGTGGAGTCACAACTGCCTTGACAGCCCTGCCATTGCACTGTAAAACCTTGCGGGGCCTGCAGGGAAGCGTGGTGGCCTGTGCACTCCTGTCTCCACATCTGCAGGGAATGCAGCTCAGCACTCCCCATAGATCATTGGTGACTGTGTCACCTGAAAAAGGAGCATATGTCACAACTGGCAGAGCAGGGAAAGGAGGCCTGGCCACCATGAAAAGAAGTCCTTCTGATATGGCCCCTGAGGCTGAACATTTTCTTTGGAGAACTTTATCCCCTCTCTGGAGATTGATAGTAGGATTGCCAGAATGAGAAATTTGAGAGATGACGGGGGACTGAAAACTTATCTTTGAGTAGGCTGACTATATTTCTTTGAGGCAAAATGAACATTGGGATGACAAAAATGGGACAAGGTTATTATGCATTGGCGAACTAAGGGATGGGGAAAAGGTGGAGTAATCTGAGTGGGAGCTGAGCAGCCAAACCAGCAACAAATAAGTACTATGTGATGCCGATTGGCATTGCAGAATAATAAAGATGTTCCAGCGGGTCTTCAGGGCTGGTGCAAGGAACTTTGGCAAAAAACAAATTTGTGCCCCTGTAAGCCCCACTCTAAATGTCTTGCCTAAAACACATGACGTTTTAACCATCCCAGCGCCAGAAATGTCCAGTAACCCCTCAGTGGCAGAGAGAACCTCCATAGTGCTTATCTGCAGCTTGACCACTTGTGCTCTGCTCTCTTTGAAGAAATAGGCACGCACCGGGTGAGCGGGGAATACTCTTCCCACGTGCCTCCTGCTTCCTCTAGGGTGCAGAAATAGTAGTGGCAGCCATGGCCTGCCGCAGTCACAGCCGTCAAGGGCCGTCTTTAACACGGGGCAAAAGGGGCAGCTGCTTTGGGCCTCCTCAGCAGACTGGGCCTGGAGCAACTCAGCTGCCCCTTTTTCCCCATGTTAAAGGCAGCCCTGATTCATTAAAAATGGGACAAAACTGACATTTATATTAAAACAAGAGGATGGGTGGGAAATACGAAAAAAAAAAACAAAACAAACCCATACTTCCCTGTTTAAAATGGTATGTGTGGTCAGCTTATCTTTGAGGGATGTATATTTGACATTGGGCCTGTCGGGTTTTAGGAAATGGAGAGACGGATAACTAACAACATGCATAGAAAAAAGTTCAAATTTTCCATTTCAACTTTCAGAATACATGTGCTATATTGAAAGTTTGTAAGACGGAATATAAGATCTAGACTAATTGAAAAATCTAACCAGTGTTCAAAGCTCAAAGATAAAATTCAGGTAGAAAATAGAAAAGATGACCCTGTTCTTAAGTCAAGGCTAGCAAAAGTTGTGTGTGTGTGTGTGTGTGTGTGTGTGTGTGTGTGTGTGTGTGTATGTGTGTGTGTGTGTGTGGTGAGGTTGAGGAAGGAAAAGGAGGTCACATAGGTATTTCAGGAGGGCATTACTGGACTGTTTTGCTCTCCTGGGCAGGTGAGAAGACTCAGGGTTTGGTATTTACCCATTCCGTGTGTACTGTTGGGCTATCATCTGCCCTGTTGTTCATGTCGACAATATACCTAAGGCTAATCCTTTATTCTCACCAAGTCCTTTATGACCCAGATAATTAAGATTCAGTTATTAAAAACATGCAGGCCCAAAATGATTGAATTATTGCCCTCGTTGGTCCTCATACTCATTTATTGGTTTCAGAACTCCAGAAGTCTCGGCACATTTTTCTGAGATAGTCTGAAATCTTGAAAAGAGGACAAAATTTACTGAGGTTTTTGTCAGTTTCACAATGTGCTCTCATTTCATGCTTGCAATTTAACTTGTCCACACATGTCTCTAGTATATAAGGAATCTGATTTAACATTAAATTATGTAATTAGTTACTTTGAGATGACCCATGCTAGTAAATTTGAGTCATTACAAAAAGTTGAATTATGTTTAGTTTACTTAAAAAGGCAACAAATTAAAAAAAAAATGATACAACTGTTATCCTGTTATTTGATATTAAAATACCATGTGATTATGGTGAGGGGGTGTGGAACTAACCGGTGAGGTAAGTATAACTATTTCCATTCTCTACATGAGGAAATAAAAGACAAAAAAGTCTAGCATAGCACATTTAGAAAGAATATCTACAGTGCTTTGTTTCCTTATGATTCTATATCATAATGTATGGTGCTGTTGTTGCTAACATAATCATGAGTGAGTTATATTTAGAAGAGCCAGACATGGTTATAACACGGTTATAGTTTTGCAGACCTCTGTCTGCCTGCTTGCCTCCCTCCCTCCCTCCCTCCCTCTCTCTCTCCCTCTCTCCCTCCCTCCGTCGTTCATAAAGGAAAAGTGAAGGCAGGAATGAGGCAGGTGGGTAGGAAGAGAGGGGAGGAGAGAAGCATTTTATTTTATTTAGTTGTTCATCTTAGTTGTCCATGCCACCCATGCCCCGCCCTTGCCCTGGCATGTGAACCTGGGTCCTCGTGATATATGTCAACTCCTCCTGGCTGGAGGCAGCAGATCGAACTGCTGTTCCACCAAGGCAGACCAGAGGACTTATATTAAATAAAATAATTAAGAATCAGGACTTTGAGTATCACCAATGTATTCAGAAGTTTGAAAACTTTGTTACTTTGACTGTATTTATTATGAGATTACTGATAGAAATGAATATTGGTCCCCTGAAAGGAAGAAGGCTTGTTCCGGAAGGCTAACATAACATCTAGCAGTTTATTGTGAGATTTATTAATGGTATTATTTTAGTGAGTATCAGATCTTCCACCAGAAGGTTTTTTTGAAACATGTTACCTCCATAGCCTGCAAGGGAGAATGAAGACCCATAAATACTTCCTGAATCTGTAATAAGTCGATGAAAAATTATATGACAATATGTAAAGAAACATTACAGTTAGGTGGATAAAATACAGAATGTACTTTAAGAAAGTACTAAAAGCCAGCATTTATTATTTATAAGTGTGGAGTTTTCAACAGCAGTAGCTAATAATTGATTAAATTTCAAATATAAAAAATTGAGTTAGAGAAAATGAATTTCAACAATGTTGTGTTTGTGGTTGGATGCAGTGTCTAGTGCATGAAAGAAGTGTCACTGAAGAATTGGCATTAATAGAGAAGGCTTTTCTCTTGCTTCCCCAAGATAAGTAAATTTCTTGTAACAGTTGTATAGCTAGTGCTGGTGATTTCTTCAGATACTACGAATTGACCTAAATATCATCTTCCCTGGGGAGAATGCTTTGGATGGAGCAAAGCACCCTGATCTTGGAGCCAGAAGACCTAGATTTGAGTCCTGATTCTGCCTTTTACTAAACTTCACATCTTAGATGTATCATTGGTGGCCTAGTTCACCATCTATAAAAGAGCACCACAGGATTTTACCTCAGGATTATTGTTATGGATTAGATCACACCCACTTTAAAATTAATTTATCTTTCATTTGCCAGTAGGCAACATCAGGCCCCAAGACTTTGAGTTACAGTTAGTTTATCAGGGATCAAGCATTCCTATCTCTACGAATAGCTTTTTGGCTCACAGAATTTGGTGACTGCATGATTCTTTATTGCAGCAATCTGATTTTTTTTTTTTTTTTTTTTGAGGGTGATTTGGAATGCTTTTCCTTTCATCTTTACTCAAGATTTTTCTTGTTCTTTGAAGTGACATTTGGGCTATGAAGTTGGCTTAGTGTCAAGGTCAATTTTTTTTTTTTAAAAGAAAGATGAGTAGGCAGGTAGGTAGGAAGAGAGAGGAGGAAGAAGCATCTTTATTTTCTTTATTTTTAGTTAGTTGTTCACACTGGTTGCTTCCCCCCGGGGCCTGGGACTAGACCCCAGGCGTATGTGGCTTATTCCTTTGGAGGCTATTGAAGGTCAAATTCTTGAATCAAAGCTGCTGAAGAATATGAAATTGAGGTGACCTTAGAGATGCATTTATTCTAGGAATCCAAGTTCCTGAAAAATTATTCTTTCGTGGAGTAATATGGGGAACATGGGGCCTCCTTTGGAACTTAGTCTTCTGTCTTATATGGCAAACTGGTTTTAGAAGTCAGGAAGGGACCTTCTCAGATTCATTGTTCTTACAGTTCCTGGATTCTTGTTTTAGGGCCCGGTTGAGGGTAAGAAGTATTTCAGGCTCAGAATTTGGAGCTGGCAGTATGGGCACTGAGAAAGTTGTCATGTGCAGTGCCTCCAGGGCACAGTGAGCCACCCACCCTGAATCTGGGCTGCCCCTCGACCTTGGATGGTTGAGTGACCTGGTTGCTTCCTCTTCCTGCATTCCTGGTTTGGTTTTCAACCGTTAACCTTCGGGGTGGGGTGACCATAATGACCGGAAGGATGTCGAGAAGTTGTTAAAGTGGAAAGAATGGCTGGATGTTTTCCATTCATCCTTTCAATGTTTTTCCACACCCCAAGAATATAAACATTTAACTCTTGTTATTGTTGTTAATTTAAAAGATGCTCTTGTGCTCTTCTGGTTTTCTTTTTTCACATTTAAAATTTGAAACCAAGTGGAATTTATTCTGCACTAATAAGCTGAGAAGCAGGGGTGTAAGTTTGCGTTTTCTCTGCTATGTGATTTGTCCACTGCCCAGCCCCACCTGCTGAATAACCACTCCATCTGTTTCCCCTCGTTGAGATGCTGCATTAACTATATATGGAGCAGTGGCAATATTTGGTTAAACTCTAGTTTGTTTTTTTTTCCACATTCAAGACATATCTTGCAAAAGATCACTTCTATTTTCTTTCATCAGCTGAAGCAGTATCCTCAAAGCAACAGTTAAAAATGCAGTTTACATTGATATGCCAGGTTTCAAGCTGTAGTTTCCTTTATTAATTTTTATTTTTGAAGTTTAATTATTTAAAGTTTGTATTTATTAGTGATTCTGTTCTACTTTCAAATTGTTGTGAAGCTAATTTGCATAAATGTTCCTGCTTCATAATCAGCTTGCATCCATACTTACATGTTTTCTCCTCTTTCTGGGTATACAGATCTCTCTGTCTAATCATATGTCATCAGCACATTGTTTTAATTCATATCACTATATAGTGCTCTAATTTCATAGACTTCTTCTCTACCAAGGACAGAAGGGGAAAGGAGTACACATGTATTTCTACTTAGAATTCATTGATGTCACCTGGCCACACTGGCTAGAAGGGAGGGTGAACTTTTACTCTCTACTTCAGTTTTCCATGTGTCCAGTTAAGTTATTAAAAGCATGCTAGCATGAAAAACTCCTCGAGAGGCATTCTTTCATGTCAAACTGAAGAGTTGAGAGATAATATAAAAAGTAATAAGAATATTTCTTCTGGTGAAGGCTGAAAATGTATACCAAATGCTTGCTTTCCTTTCTTTCAAGGCCTGACACACGAGGACCCCGTGTCATTATATTAATTTAAACTGATAGGTTGTTCATATTTTCACGTATATTTTCTTCTGTCATCCTAGAGGAGGATGCAAAGAATTAAATTCTGTTAGCATTAACATACAAAGTTAAGCAAAGGTAGCCCCCAAGCATTGGTTCTTATCTTTCAAAGGACTCTTCACATTTTCAGCAGGTCTATGAGCCTGCATGTCCACTAGAGGGTGCCTTTTACTCTGTTTTGACAAGACAAGTTTCTGTCTATATTTTGTTTTTGGTTTCATGGTGCTTGCTGTGTCAGCAACTATTGGAAGCAAATTCCCTATTAAAATATGGACGCTAAGAGACTTATGCAAAATTATTACTCATTGATAAAATGACTGTTGAAATAGTGACCTTGACAGTAAATGCTCTAAGGCACCAGAAGGGAGCAGTGTGGGGTAGAGATAGAGACACTTCATGGGCAATGTAGGACCCATGTGGTAATGAAAGGCCAGCCAAAATCAAATTGGGTACTAGAGTGGTTCTCAAACTTTTTTGTCTTAGAACCCCTTTACACTACAAAAGTCAAGGCCCCCTAAACGCTTTTGTTTATGTGGGTTATAGAGATCCGTATTTAATAGACTAGCAAATGAAGCAGAGACGCTTTGAAAATATTTACTAAATCATTTAAAAATAAGTAAATTGAGCCAATGTCTATTAATATGAGTAACATTCTAATAAAATATAGCTGCATTTTCCAAAACACAAAAATTAGTGATAATGTTTTACATTTTTGCAGATCTGTTTTATGTTTGACTTAACAGAAGGCAGCTAGAGTCTCATAACTGCTTGTGCCTTTAAACTGTTGCTATAGTGTTGCTTTGTTGAAGTGGGTAAAGAAAATTCAGCTTCATATGGATCTGAAATTGGAAAAGGGAGGAGTATTTTGATAACTTTTTTTTTTCAATAATTATCATTAGTCTTCTGAAAGTGATAGTTTCTTAAATATTAGTTGTGACATGCCATGGTGGCCTAGTGGGTTGAACCAGACGTAGTCCACAGACATCCCCAGGTCCCTGGTTCAAGACCTGGGCCAGGGGAAACAACCAATGATGAACAACTGAATGTAATAAAGTGTTTCTTCCTCCTTTCCCATCCTGCCTGACTGCCTACTCTCCTTCATTCCTGCCTTTACCTTTCCTTTAAAAACAAAACAAAACAAACACATTAGTTGCAGTACGGAATTTGTAACTGAAACAGTATCTGTGAACTTATTCTTGTCTGTTTCCTTAAATCTTTTGGTCTTCTACTTTGAAAGGATCCTTTACTATGGCTGATTTGTGTCATATTATATATTCGTCTTGGAAAATATTGTTTCATTGAGTTATACAACTCTTCCAAATGCTGATACAATATAAGGAAAATCACATTTGTTAATATCAATATAAGGAAAATCACATTTGTTAATATCAATACTAGTCTCGACAGAAAAGGCTTTCAGTATTGGGAATTTATCCAGTGTTTTCCTTGAATTGACAGCCTTATGTCATTTATTTTTGAGAAAATGTTTCTGAAATATACAAGTTTGAATAATTGTCATTTGTTAGTCTTTCTTCCAGGTAGAAACAGTGTTCTGTGAAAAAAGAAACTAGTGCCACTAATATATCCCCCTTCTGAAAGCAGCCCTCTCACTAATGATATGCAGCAAAAGTGCACTGTAAATATTTACCATTGCATCACACAGAATGGTACAAAATAAAAATAAAGGAAATAATGCCTAATAAAATAATATATCATAATACGAATACATGATAATAAAATTGTGCATGGGTAAAGGATCCTTTCAGAGTCAAAGCCCAATTAATGAAATAGTGTGGAGAGTTTGTTGTTATTCAGGGCTACTCTTCAGTGAAACTAGCATTATTTTTACCAGCGCGTGACTGAAAAATATAGCGGCTGCTCAGAGTTTGGTGCCACTGACGAGTTCCTGCCAAGAGGCAGCACTTTTACTCGCTCTTGCTTTCATGCCATTGGTGCAGATGTCAATGCAGTGCTAGAGGTCAGTGATGTCGTACTATTATGATGAAGATGATACTTCACAGTGTTGTTGTCAGGAATGTTTTTTTGACCCTAGAGACCTTCTAAAGGGGCCTTGGAGATCACAGGAGCACAGGGATGCGGAAAGAAGCTGCCCTAGTAAGAGTGGACCCCTGCAAGCAGGACAGCATCAGAGGAAAGAGCAGGGAATGTAAGTTGCACTGGGAACCAAGAATGGACTGCAGGCTTTGGCTCTTGTGGGCATAGAGGGAAATCAGAGTAGAAAAGAGTTTCTTGAAGGTGTTAACAAATTCTCAGCAGCTCTTTTATAGTTTTCCTAGTCAGAGGGTATGCATCTGTGCTAGATAGTCCCTTCCTCCCCTCCACACCCCCCCACCCACCCCCCCGCCCCTTGATTCTGTCCAAGAGTGCTTTTGCTCCCCCTCAAGGCCCTGCTTTGTTATGCAGGACTTAAAATAGGTCTATGAGTCTTGAGGTCCATAGAGAATGGCTTCTAACACCAAGCTCTGAAGGAACTTTTTGTGTGTAGTTAGGACTCCTTTCCTTCCTACACTTGAAAATGATATTCATTTAAAGTGTACTGTCTGGTGTATGTTGGGATACAACAGTGAGTAAGACAACCAAAGTTCTTGCCCTCCTGGAGCCAAGCATCTAGTAAGGGGTGTGGGTAAATGTCATCAGTACTCAGAGAATATGGTGGGAGCTTCTAATCCTAGAGGGAGATCCCGGTTACATGGCAGGGCCGACTTTCTGGAGGAACTAAGGTGACAGAGATTGAACCTTAAAGAATGAGAAGGAGTTAGCTAAGCAAGGGGTAAAGCAGCTGTAAGGAGCAGGAGGAAGAAGAGGAGAGGGTCTCCAGAGAGGGTATGAATTGTGCAAAGACATGGAGGTCAGAGAATACTGTGATTTACTGGCATGGCTGGAGTGTAGATCCTGACCGGACCATGTCTTCAGTTGAGATTGGAAGGAGTGTGATGTGGACTGAATTGTGTCCCCCTCAAGGTCATTTGTTGGAGCCCTACCCTCAATGTGACTGTATTTGGAGAATGGACCAATTCAGAGGCAGTGAGGATTCAAGGAGGCCATCAGGGTAGGACCCTGATCTGAAGCAATCAGTGCCCTTGTAAGAAGAAACATCAGGGCACAGAGAGTTCTTCATCTCTCTCTTCCTCCCCCTCCCCACCAAGGAAAAACCACGTGAGGACAGAGCCTCCGACTGCAGATCAGGAGCAGTGCCCACCAGAAGGCGTCCTCTACCTGAATGTTGACTTTGGACTTCCTAGCCTGCAAAGCTGTGCGACATACTTGTCTCTTCTTTGAATCACCTGGTGCTGCGACATTTTGTAATGGTCTCCGGAGCTGGCTAAGACCAGGAGGTACTGGCCAGAGAACAGCCTTGTTAGAGAGCTTGACTTTTATTCGAGTTTTGGGGAGACACGAGACCATTTCAAACAGCAGAAGAAAGGATCACCAAGAATGTTGTGTAGGGTGGGCTTGGGTGTGCAGTTAAGTGTCACAGGAGAGACAGACAGACATTAGCGGGCAGGACAATGGTAGCAGCGATGGTCAGTGGAGTTGGGAGAGACTGTTGCTTCAGTAAACTGTTTAGAGGCAGGTAGACAGAAATTGGTGTGGCTGGGTGCCGCGGGGTGAGGAATCAAGGACTTCATGGATAGCAGGTGGCTGGTGGGTGACCTTTGTCACTGAACTGGAGAACCCCAGAGAGTAACAGGTGCAGAAAAGAATAGGATGCATTTGATTTTGGGCATGTTGAATTGAAGGCGTCTGTGAGTATTTGCTGCACATGTGCCTGAGCAGTTCATTAGCTTACACAGTTCTGGAGATCGGAGGCAGCGGGGGAAGGAGAGAAGAAGGAGGGGGAGAAACAGAGGGAGAGGAAGGAATAGACTTTCTATCTAGATAATAATGCCTTCGGTGAGATTATTCTAGTGATGATGCTGGAAATGCTTCAACCCTAAATGTTTCTTTCATATCTTCTAAAGGAGAAATACTGTTTCTCTTATTTTACCAAACTGTTGTTACCACTCAAAATAAAATTAAAGGAAGAAAATGTAGCAAAAGCAGCTTATAGTTGCAAAGACTATACACATTTGAGTCATTGTTATGCTGGGATCAAAGGGAAGCCCTGGGTGTTTGAGAACAAGTGAGAGGTGCTAAGGAATTAGGACTTGGGCCAGTGTGGGGCAGAGGGGAGGGGACAGTGTCACAGAACAGTGGATAGCACTCAGGGAAAGGAAGGGTCTCAATGACACCTTTTCCAAGTCCAGCTGGCTAGGGAAGCAATTATTTCTTGGAGAGAAAGAGGAAAAATGAAGAGAAGGAGCTGCTTTGTTTGAAAGGTAATTTAGAAAAAAATGCATTTTAGGAGGTGATGTTGAAACATCTGGGTGCATATGACCTTTAGATGATTGGAACAGTGCCATTCAGAGCACGCCCTTCTTGCTTATTTGTGCCCTTTATATTTTTGTAAATTTTAAGCACAGCACTGCCCTAGCAATGTTTATTGGCCAGCATCATGTTAATTTTAGAAAAAGGAGTTTGAAGGCCTTTTGGGGTGTTATGTGTGCCCTATTCACTATGGTCGTCATTGTTCCCTCATGTTGTTGCTCCCTATGACTGTAGTTTCACAGACTGAGGTCTTTTGGCCTGTCTTGAATGTATTGAAGTTATGAACTCAGGTTTATTGTTGCTCTGGACTAATTGGCTTAAAAAGGGGAGGATGGGAGGTGGGAGTAAGCATGGGGTGCAGATTCCACCAACGCAGACTGAGACACAGAGGGAGGGCTGTGGTGTGGGGTGATCACCAGGGTCCAGTGGGAATGGACTGACGTTTTCTCCCTCCACCACTCTGAACTGTGATTCAGAGTTGCCTGTCCTCCATGAAACTCAGCTCCTCACCGCTGCAGTGCAGCCCTCCCTCAGGGCTGCCTTGGAAGCAGAACAGTATTTGAAAAGTATGTAGCACAGTATAGGTCTACTCAGCAGATGTGACGCATCTCTTGGGTTGATTTTGATGGGAATGTCAGGTTGAGATTTTGAAATAATCCAGTGATTCATGGCGGATTGTCAGGAGTTGCGAAGATTCTTTGGTTGTGTTTTGTTTTTAATACAAACTGTTTTATATGAGAGTCCATTTAGAAAATATGTGGCATATACTTACTGAATAACCCTTAGTCAAACCTTGGCTTTTGCAAATCTTGGCCAAGTATCATTCGAATATTTCAAAAGTGGCAAAGTTAGAACAAGATCTTAGAACACTTGTCACTGTGTAAATGATGTATAAGCAGGATCCAGCCCCCTTCAGTCTTTTATTAAGATTTAACTCACTCGTCTGAACTTAGAAGTTCTATACTACTAGTCCCTTTTCACCCCTTTTCAGTCCCTGGAGTTTTTTCCAAGACAATTCCACTGAGGAGGGTGACCTGGATGCTTCTTTGCGTCCATGCAGCTTTGCATTTATGCATGTGTTGGGAGGAGAGGTCAGACCCATTTTGGCAGCTCTAGATGCCCCAGAGTGTGTCTGTTTTCCAAGTAATTATGTACCAAGGATAAGTCAATGAGAAAGAGACTACTGTGTGCTTCTTTCCAGCTGCTGATTCTAATGGAGGGTTGGGAGAGTGGGTAGTGGTGTAGAAAGTTAAAGAAAAGTAGATTAGGAATGCTTCCCAGTAAGAAAAAAAGAAATTTCTCTGAAAGGCCATATAGGCATGCTGGGACCTTTCCTGCCTGTTGTCTTGTAAGTTGAGTCTATCTGGCTTTCCCTGAAGCTTGATCCTTCAATTAGGCCGTTCTTGATGTTACCCTGGACCCTGCTCGGGGGAAGCCTACGTCAGCTTCCAAGGTTATGTTGTTTTGAGGCACCTTTTTACCTTTACCACCATGTACTATTTCTTATAGCAGTAGTCTGCATTGCAGTATGCTTAAGAATTCCTCAGGAAGCTTTGGGAAAATGTAAGATATAAGTCCTCCTTCAAGAGATTTTGATTTAGTAGATCTAAGAGTCTGATCCTGATGGACACATCCTTAAAAATATTGTCCTAGATCAGGGGTTCTGAACGTAGTGCACATAGGAAACATTTATGAGCTTTAAAAGGATGCCAGTCCTTATCCTTAAGATCCCTGTTCTTAAGATTATAATTTAGTTATTTCAAATAACAATAGGTACACATAGTCACCCAGCCGCCATAGTTTATAATTCAGCATCAGGGATCCAGGTCAGTATAGCTCAAACTAGGATCTTGGTGTCTTGTTTCTAAAAATTTTTAGTAATTTTTTGTTCTCTTCATTCTATTTTATTCCATTGTATACCATGTTTTCATCCTTCTCCAACAGAGGGAATTCTGATTTGTGAGCTTTCTTTCACTGTCTCCTAATTCCTGTGCGGTTGTTTTGCTTGCATATCCACACCATAATCCACAGTGTGTTGTTTACTCTGCCGTCCACCAGGGGGCAGGCACCTTCAGCCAAAACCTGGATGTTCCTGTGTCTGGGCGCACGTTGTAGCTGGTAGAGAAAGAAGTGTATATTAAAAAATAAAAAAAGGAAAAGACAAGTCTTGAGCTCCTGTTATGCCGTGGGACCCTTAGCTGACTTAGTTGATTTTTGTTGCCGCCCGAGGGTTGTTTTTTTTTTTTTTTTTTTGTAGGAATACCGTAGAGTTGGGTGATCTAGTTTAATTTAGACATGTTGATATGGTTGAGGTCTTATCTATAACTCAAGCAATATTTAATGACTGGAGACGACCTGATAGAACAATGAGAAGGAAATCCTGTGTGGGACTACTGATATGCAAGGTGACAAAAGGGGCCCTTGTGTTTCAAGAGTGTCAGAGATCTCCCATCCTTGAAAACATGGGTGAGAATGAGCCGCTTAAAAAGTTTCATTGCTTTTTCCACCAGGGAAGAAGGCTTTTGAGGCGGATGGTATGTACTTGCAACCTTTAAGTAATGCTGTGACGTCTTTCTAAAGTGCTCAGCTCATTGACATATTGGGGAAAGGAAAACAGACCGTTTCCTGAAGAGTTCTTAGAATCCTTAAAACGGATATTAGCAATACTAGTGACATTTTCTCCCTGAATTCAGAAAACCATTCAAGAATATTTTTCTTATCCATAGAGTGAAGTTTGCATTACTGTTTACATGGGAAGGGGATAAGCAGATAACCAACTTATTTGTGGAAAAGTTTAGAATTCTTTCAGATAGCTATACATTTTTATTGTAAAACCTGATAAAAGCTTCATTAATGGGGGAGATGAGGATATCACTTTTTATCCTTGTGTCTGTTATCTGGGGGTAAAGTCCCTGAGGTACTCTGGGACATGGAAAGTGCGGAGCTTGCCCTGTTCTATTGTGTTCGTTACTAAGTCAGTAAGTTATTAAGCTTTGATCTCTTAGCCCCAAATCTCCCCTCTTAAATGGGACTCTGTTGCTGCCTTGCCAGCTTCCTGGTAGCTTCCGCCATGTGGCTCACGAGAGGGAGAGTGCAGGCTGGAGGAAGGGGGCAGCCTCTTTCTTGCTGTTCCACTAGAGTCACCTCAGCAAAGGCCCAGTACCTTCACCTCAGCTGTTGATTCAAGTACAGCTTTTTACATACTCCCACACTCGCCTTATTACCACCCCTCAGAGGTGTCTGCGCCGCCGGCGGGCAGGGGGAGCCCCTTCCTCAGAGCTCTGCTCCCAGCTCTGCGGGATCGGGTCACCCTCCTCAGAGGAGTCCCCAGCTTCCTTGTTACATCATCTCTGGACCCAAAGACTTCGTTTTTTGCTCTTTCAATTCTCCATCCCCTGTTTAACTCATTCTTTGTATTAAATTCTCTCTTAAAATGAGTGTAATTTCTGTTTTCCTGACAGAACTTTTTCAATTCATTAAAATCTGATCTTGTCCTAATGTTATATTGATTTCTGCTTCAGGCTCTTCTCAGAAAATCTCAGTGTATAATAACTTTCTAATTAGACATGTTTTCTCTTTAGTTCCTTAAATCACTAAAAAAGTGATAGATAAATTACAATTTAATAGGAGTCTAGTGGAGATGAGGTAGGAGGCTGATTAATTTATTATAACTCAATCTAAATATTCCAAAAAATAATTTTATTATTTAATTTTTTATTGAAGTAACATTTGTCTATAACATTATATAGTTTCAAGTGTATAATATTATATTTTAACATCTATACCTATTGCTTTATGTTAGCCACCAAAGACCAGTTTCCATCTTCCACCATATAATTAACTCCTTTTACCTGATTTATCCACACCCCACCCCCCAGCCCTTCTGATAACCAACATTTTGTTTTTATAGTCTGTGAGTTTGTTTGGAAAAGGAAATTTAGATGGATTACCTTCTTCACACTATTGTCTCTATGTAATATAATACTCTTAACAGTGGGTATGTAAAGGAAAGAAGTTTTCCAGATACATGTGTATGTGAGAACAAGCAGAATTCAAATACCATAATGTTAGTAAGTAGAGAACATCTAAATGCCACAGACGTACAAAGAACAACCAAAACCAAAAAAAAACGAAAAAGAAAGAAAAGAAAAAGGAATTCTGAAGACATAGACTTAGGAAGGAATGGAGAAGTAAAATTTATTTTTTAAAAATTAAATTTAGAATACTACTGGGAAAGACTGTTTGAAAGATGCACGGCAGTCTCTGGGATGCACTTTGTTTTTTTATTCATAGACTATACAATTTGCTCACGTAAAGTGTTTAATTACCTAGTTTTCCATGTATTCACGGAGTTGTGTAGTCCTCACCTGGTGAGACACTGCGTTGATGGTACCTTCACCTGGCTGGTCGCCAGATCGCTTTGGTGTTCATAAAAGATGAGAGTTGTCCAGTTGTCTGAGTCACTTAACTTCCATAAGATAGTTCTGCATGTTGAAACTGTCCTGCCCTCTGGTTAATGGATAGTGATTTCGTGGCAATTCTGGGTCCGTCCGTACTTCTGTCGATGAGCCGTGTGTCTGGGGAGCCGTCTCCGATTTCATGCCCTGTGATGGAATGTGAGCTGTTAAAGAGTAGTTTCCCAGAGTCAGTTACCACTAGGCTGACACTTTCAGTGGATATTTTTTCCCTGTCATTCTTTTATAGAGATCAGACTTTGTATGAGGCAGAGACTGGAAGAAGAAAATGTTTAGAACCAGATGCCCTTAGGAATGAGCTTTCGGATAATTTTGTCTGTGCTAATTCCTGACTAAAGGAGACTCCTCTGGCTCTGAAGACATGCGGGTCCTAAGCTTCTCTGGCTGTCTTATCTTTCTCTTGGGTTCAGATGTGATTTCGTTTTCTCATCTTGTTCCCTTATCTTGTGCTTTTAGCTAATCGAAATCCCTTCTCAGAAAAAAATATTATTCTGAGGAAAATTTGACCTTCTACATAGTCAGGGACCATGGACTGTTTTGTATCTATAGCTCTGAGGTAGTAATTCTGTCGGCCTTCATTTCTGTGTTGAGTCTTGAGTTTTCTTGTCCTGGTGTGAATCGTGAGCGTGTTGGCAGCTGTTCACGCGCGCTACAGTGCGGCAGCTGTCTAGAGCCACGCATTCTGGGGGCACTGTTGATAGTGCTGATGCTGCCTGGTAGTTAGCTGCCGCAGTGACCTTGAGAGTGGCCCCAGAGCATTCAGGCCTCAGGAGCTGCACTCGGGAGCAGAGGATGACACCTAGCACCTAGATTTATACAGAACAGCAAGGCCTCTGCCCAGCCCGTTTATGTGGGTATTAAAGGCAGAAGCCATCCGTGCAGAGGAGCCTAGTTTACTCTTCATTCCATAGAGCTCTTGTCTTTCATCTGGGTCCTTGAAGTGACTCGACACAGCGTGATTTACTGCAAAGTACTGAACCCTGGAAGACTCCGGGCCTTTGAACAAGTCTTCTAGCCCCAGGAGGCTCTTAGTTTTTCATTTACTAAAAGATGTTCATAGTAATACTGGCCTCCCCAAGGTGCCTGTGAGGATTAAGAGAAGTAATGGATATGAAAGAGCGGTGTCATTGCAGTGAAGACTGGGTCTGAGTCGGTCACGCTCCCTGACTGGCTGTGGGAGGACGTGTTGAAGCACGCTGTTGCTTTAGCAAGCTGACGAGGATCTAGCTGTCGTCTTCCTCCTTCTTCCCTAGTGCAGGATGGGAGGCATGAGCTCAGGCAACCTGGCCTCACTGCTGACAGAATCGGTTCTTTCCTGAACTGATTTATTCTAAGTAATTTTGCCATGTGTTTTTAGGTAGGTTGAAATGAAGAAGAAAAGGCTCAGATTCTTGATATCTTGCTTCACTTGAAGGCATAGAATTAGTGGAAATGACTTTTCTTGGTGTGGATTTGATTCACATTAGCAAGATTTTACCACACTATTTATTTGCAACTTAAATTTTGTTTTTTTAATCCATGTAAAATATTTATTGAAGTACTTTGATTTACAAAATATTATAAGCTCATATGTATAGGTTCACTGTTTGTCAAATCTATGACAGCACACTCTGCCTACCACCAAATTACCCGAAAGTTCTTCACCATTGTCCTTTGGACCTCACCACCACTTTTGCTCCTAACCCCACTTCTTTCCCCACTGGTGACCTCAGTTCTGTTGTCAGTATCCAAGGGTTGTTTTTTGTTTTGTCTCTTCCTTTGCGTGAGATCATTCAGTATTTGTTTTTCTCTTTCTGTCTTATTTCACTTAGTATAATTTCCTACAGTTCCATCCATGTTGTTTCAAATGACAGGATTTCATTTTTTAGGGCTATGTAGTATTCCGTTATATATTTATACCACATCTTTATCCATTCGTTTGACAATGGATACGGAGGTAGTTTCCAATTCCTGGCTATTGTAAATAATGCTGCAGTAAACATGGGGGTGTGCATATCTCTTGTCAATTAATGTTTCTGTATACCCAGAAGTGAGATGATGTGATTGGATTGTATGGAATTTACATTCTCAATTTTTTTTTTTTTTTTTAAAGAAAAGTATAGGCAGGAATGAAGGTGAAAAGGCAAGTAGAGAGAGGAAGAAACATTTTGTTTATTTTTATTTTGGTTCATCTTGGTTGTTTCCCCCTGGCCCTGAGTTGCAAATCAAGATCCTTGGATTGTATTTGGACTGTCCCAGCCATATACAGCGGATTTATCCACTATGCCACTAGGGAACACCTCCATTTTCAGTTTTTTGAGGAATCTTCCATATTGCTTTCCATAAAGGTTACTTCAATTTGCAATCCCACCAACATGTAAAAGGGTTCCCTTTTCTTCACATCCTTGCCAACTTTTTCTTTCCAGTCTTTTGGAATATGGCCAATCTCACAGGTGCGAGGTGATATCTCATCATTGTTGTTTGATTTGCATTTTCCTAATGACAAGAGAGGAGGAACATCTTTTCATGCGCCAGCTGGCCATCTGTATGTTTTCTTTGGAGAAGTGTCTATTCAATTCTGCCCTTTTTAAAAATTAGGTTGTTGATTTTTCTGTTGTTGAATTTCATGAGTTCTTTATATATTTTGGATATCAAACCCTTGTCAGATGTTATACATATTAATTTTTTAACAAAAACTTTAATAAGCATACACTAGTGGCCTGGTGGTTAAGTCAGCCAGGTGTAGTCTGCGTGCGTTTTGGGAACCTAGGTTTGAGACTCTGGACCAGGGACAACAACCAAGATGAACAACTAAATAGAATGAATAAGGTGTTTCTTCCTCTTCTCTCTCTCTGCCTTCCTACTCACCTTCCTGCCTCTGGCTTTCCTTTAAAATAAAACAAACAGAAAATCTTCTACATAGAGAAAAAGCAAGTCATTATCTCATGAAACATTTTAAATATCTTTGTAAATAACCTACTCAGAAAATTTTATTTCTTTCATTTTTTTTCACCTGTAGTTTCTCAGATTACTTATTTTAATCTCTTTTTTTCCTGACTGATTCTTAATTTTGGGTTTTCCCCAAGTTGACAGAATAATGAAAATTAAGAAAATCTTAATACCAACTGTGTACCAAATGCCATTATTTAGGTGCTTTCATGATGTTAACTCTTCTCATCTTTATAATAGCCATGTGAAGTGTTTTTTCAAGTCCCACTTTTAGAGCAGAAAAGCTACTACACTTGGGAGAATTTCAGAAATTCACTACATAAATATTAGTGAATGGGTAGGAGTTTGAATCCCACTCAATTCCAATGCCTGTGCTTTTCCCATTGAACTCACACAGGACTTACCTTTGTATTTTGCGTGGTACCTAGCCAAGCAAGCCCTTGTATGTATTAAGTGTGTGTTAAATATTCGAGGAGTAAATCTGTGATATCATCTGGTCCTATGGCTTCAATATTTTTGTTTCACTTTTTTTTCTTTAACGACATTGACTTAAAAAGATCTGAGAAAATAATACGTGCTGGTGCACAAGAATTCAAACAGTAAAATGTGTCATAAAGTAAAAACAGTGAAAATTCCCTCCCTCGCCTTCTCACCACTCCCATTCTCAAGGGGTGGTGACAACTATGGGTTTTTTACACTGATGATGTCCAAGTTTTCAATTCAGTCCCTAGATCCCTCTGGAGTTTCACAATCAAATCTTTTACTGTTGAGCCCAGATGCTAATTTATAACTTTATATATTTTCATATATTTATATTTTCCTATTGAATATATTTGGAATTCTTTTAGTGAGTGGCAGGTATGAAATTAATGAATCAAATCAATAAGCTAACCAATATCTCATTCCACCCATATTATTATATTTACATGTCTGTTCTGCTGGCCTCAAACACAATATTCTTCCAAATTGAACTCCTTTTACTCTTTCGTCTTTCAACACTGCTTTATCTCAGTTAGTTTTGATACCATCTCCCTGTCATCCTTGTCTCGACCCTCTCTTTACTCCCTGTCCCATTAGATGGCAAGTCCATGCCATGGAGGAGGGACATCCCCACTGCTGCCATTGGAGTTCCACCTGCATTTCTTCTGGCTTGACAGTTAACCTGGCATCCTCATGATGGACTTGCTCTTCTTCTAACTCCCTTCTTCTGAGACTCAGCTAAAGGCCACAGTGTCCCTTAATCGTATTGCCACAAGCATGCTTAATTCTAGTACACTTTAAGCTCTGGGTGCATCTGTTTCTGGATCCTGCTGTGAATTTTCATTTATGCTCAGAACACACTTGACATTCAAGGCACTGCTCAAATGTTAACAGTATTCCTCTAACCTCCTCCTAAGATGTCTCTAATTCTCAAGTCCAGAGAGGCTCTTCCCACACTCTCATAGTTGCTATTTATTTTTAATATTAGCATTTGGTCCATTTTGCCTTGTGTTATGTTTGTAGTTTAGATTATACAATTTTTGAAGAGACTGTGTTCCAGATTTTTTATGCCATTTAATTTATATATTGTTACATTTGCAGATAAATACTATTTGATTTGTTTTCTTGAAACTTTGATTTGATACTTTGAAATTGATTCTTGTACCTTCATGTTTGTAAACTTATCTCTGAAAACCCCAGTATGCTACACAATAGAACTTGAGTGGTCTAAATAGTTCATATCAGTTATTAATCAACCTTTTTATGTCTCTGAAGTGATCTATTCAAGAAACTTCGAAAGTGCATTAAAATTTTTTCTTACTGTGAATGATGGTGAGTCAACTCTAAAATGCCTTAGGAAAGGGACCATTAATGTATTTAAAATACTTGTTAATTAAGAGTTTTAATCCTCCTTCTTTAATCTTTGTATTTTAATAAATCTTAACATGAACATCTCTGCATAGTCTTTTTAACCAATCCACTCTGAACAGAAAAATTTTAAATTATTTAAATTTGAGTTAAAAAATTCAGTAATTTTTTAAAATGGTAGGAGGCTGGTTTACTGGTCTCATGGTACAAGGATGGAGGGCATTGACTTTACCATAGTCGGTCTGTTCTGATAACAGGATGCGTAATTATTTCAAGGCTCATTTGTGTTCTCTCGTGAATACTAGGCCAAGCCTTGAGATAAAACAGTGGGGCAAAGATTTCCCCAATTTTCATTGGTATTCTCCAATTTTATTCCACTATGAATGAGTAGGTGAAAAGTTTCCTAATGCTTCTCCTCTTTGGGAAGATAAGAAAAAAGCAGGCCTGGGTGGAATGGGTAAGAAGGCATACATATCTCTGTTCCTACCTCCCCGAACCCTAGTCTCTACGTTCAAACAGTACAGGTACTTTAATGCCATTTCTGGTGATGATTTTATGTGTTTGCAAGCCTAGCAACTTTGATTTCTTATTGACCATTTAGCAATGTCAGTGTTAACTTAGATGAAAAGTTCCTGCAACACAGGGATGACTTTTGTACAACAAGCACCAAAGTGTCAAGTAGGGGAATAAAATATTTTGGGTTTTTTTGGTTGTGTTTTGTTTTTATGGGCTGAGCCCTCGCCTGTAATCATGTAAGATGAACATCATCTTTGAGGGTGTTTGGAAAGCATGGTGCTGCTTTGTTGCTACACCCAGTTCCTAAATCTTTTAGGTTTGAATAATCACTGGCACTTTTTTGAATAAAATACCAAGGAACTAACTTAATTATGCAGTCTCTTTAAAAGTTTAAATTTTTGTTCGAAGGACAGCTCAAGTATCTGAATTGTGCCTCTTAGAAATGTGAGAATCATTGGGGTTAAAGAGAATCTTGCTTACTTATCCTTTCAGGGTTGATCTTTCAGTTCAGCTTGGCTCATTTTTTACTTTCCATCCTCTAGTATTTAAAATTTGCTTTTAGAATTTATTTTGTTTATGCTTATTTGGCATTAGAGGAGTATTTTCCAAGTCACTTGAATTTCTCCTGCCTTTTCATTGTTCAGAATTGTTCCAGACTTCTAAACAAAAACCCTTACTGAGCAGACGTGTGTGTGTGTGTGTGTGTGTGTGTGTGTGTGTGTGTGTGTGTGTGTGTTTCTAGCCAAGTAACATAAAAATTGCTTTTTTGGGCCCCCATGACTTTTTGGGGGCTCCTGTTATAAGCTTAACAGATTTTATTCTTATTAAATGTAGTTTGTTTACATCAGGTTCTTCATGTGAAATTCATGATCAAGAATATTGGGACTGTTTCAAATATATTTTCACTTAAACCAGATGGACTCTTACTAACCCTTGTTTGAAGGTGGGTGTGTGCCTAATTGTGTGTACGTAATTGTGTGTATGTGTGGCGTGTGGATATGCACACCAGCTTCTTACTTGAGTGATTTTTATAATTGTAAGATTTGAAAGAAAGTAAAGAAAGGGAAAGAAAGATCCCATAAGTAAGAGGACAAAGGAATGCTCTCTTAACTGGGTTGAAATTAAATTTACGTTTCATTTAAAATGACAGATCAGCAAATCCCTCTTCAACTATGTTGCATCAAGGTGAATTTTCCCTTCATTCTGGGCTTTGGACACAGTTTGCTTGGATATCTTCCCAGGAAAGCCCCTTGTGTAAAAAAAAAAACCCCATTAAAGCGAAGTCATAAAATCATTTCATTTCCACAATGCTTGTCTTTTGACTGACGTAATATGTACCACAACTCTTGAGGTGTGTATTTCGGGTCTTAACACTATTAAACTAGAAAATTAAAACCAAGCATGAAATTCTCACATGTGGCCAGTGTGGGATACAGAGTGAATATGCAAGGTGGAAAATCTTCCTTCCATACGGTGAAATTTGGGGACATTGGATTTTCAGTAGCAAGATAATGTCAGATTTTTAGGGGAGGGATAGAGAGTACTTTTCACTGTCCTACATTCTGGAATTTTATTCAGAATTGAAGAAGAAGAAAAAAGAGGACACGTATTTACTGATTTCACTCCCAGGACCTATCAGTCTCAGTGCCGTGGCTGGAGTCTGCATGTGACTTCCAAAGCAGCTCCGCATTTCAGACGGAAGCAGCCATTTATTAGTTCCTAAAACTAAACAGAGACTAATAATTTATATGATGTACATTGTTGCTATCTTACTAGAGGTCTTTGCTAATTTCCAAGAGATCTGAAGTAGGATATACTCTTTTGTGTAATTAAAGAGTAAACCCATTTACTTATTCTGTAAACAAACATATAGCCAAGAGGAATCAGCGCAAAGTTCCAGGACCTCTGCTCTTTAAGGCCTTTAATACCTTGAAATGCCAGAAGTGGTGCTTATTATATTCCACAAGCAAGCATGAAGAAAGTTTCTAACTTAGATCACTAGTATATGAAATTCATGCCAGAATATTTGAGAGCAATAAAACAAGTTGTACAAGAAACTTCAGCGAGGATGTGCTCTACGGGAAGAAACAGCTGGATAATGTTCAGTAGCAGATTCTGCATAGATAAACCAGTGACTCAGAAAGTTATCTCCTTTCCACCTTTCTTGCTGTTTTTCCTGCTTTTATTCAGAGCAAAACCAAAGTAGAGGTGAGAGGAAGGTAGAGAAATCATGTTCATATGCTGGGTCGATTTCTAAGCCCATTTTGACCGAAGTAAACTATTTTCCACATTTGCCCACCACAAGTGTCTACATATGGTAACAGGTAACTTGTTCTAGTACCGTATAATCTGAGAGACATAAATAACGAGGCATTGTAATTATATGGCAGTTACTATACAGTTGAAGTAGTTACATGGTTATTAGTACCCCATAAAATAAAGTGATAGTGTTTTTGGTTTTGTTAACTATTATTGGGATTTTTTTCTTTCCATACTTTTAAAAGCTCTATTTTGGAATGCTCTGGCATTCAGTAAGACCACTGCAATGAAAGGTTATTGTTCCTCCAAGATACGTGACAAGTGATCCCTTTAATGAAGAAATCCATTTTAAAAACGGACAGACTAATTTTGTGTCTGGTTCTTAGTTTTGCTAGATGGTCACCCATAACTTTGAAAGACCAGTCAGTTCGAGGAGTGAACTTTTTGGCTATGAATGTATGAATGTAGTCTTTGGAAATTTATAAAATCCCATTATAAAATAGTAGTAGTTACTATTAATCATTCTTTTCTTTTTTCCTTTTGCTTTTCTTTCTCTCTTCCTCTCTTTCTCTTCATGTCCACTACATATTTTTATAGATAACCAGTAGATATAGACTGTATTGGTTTGAAAACAAACCCCAGATTTACAAAACCAATTCCATATAATTTGTATTTGATTAATATGAAATAAAAATAATATTCCCCATTTCTTTGTTTCGTGGTGATGGTTTTGGTTCCTGATACCAGTTTAAAATCAGAAAATTTTAGATCTTCCCTGGTTCAACTCATGTTGTGTGTAACACGCTTCACTGTCCCCACCAAAGAGGGGCACTGAATTTGAAATTTGATGCATTTCGTCCTTTTCCCCCCCTCACTCTGATCCTCAATATATGATTGCTTTGCAAAACAGTTTTGTGCAAGCACACATGACTTAACTCCGTTCCTTACATAGAAAACTATTCAACTTTACTTTTATGTGTTTTGAATACTGCCTCATCTGAGACTGTGACAGCAATAAAGTATGCATGGCCAACCTTATTTTAATAGCCAAGAGAGCTGCTTTTAATTAATAAGTGGATCTCTTTATGTCTGGGGTTTTCAGTTTATTTTGTGGTTCTTTGGAGTTCTGCAATTATGTGGCCTAAAAGGGCTATGTTAGTGGAGACTAAATCCTTTTAAAAATCTGTCATTTACATGTTTTGTGTCTGTAATCTATGCTTGAAGATTACTGTTTTTAAAAAGAAAAAAAAGAAAACCCCAGCAGTAGCAGTCTTTCTCTAAAATGTTAAAATCTATTGTATTTATTCTAGTAATTATTAATGAAACGCAGGATCCATGTATACTGATAGATTAATGTCCTCTTGAGTTACTACACCACATGCTGTAAAGACTATATTGTGTGTTTCTCCATTTGACATCTGCTTCCAAACTACTGACACGTCATCGGTAGAACTTGTGTAAAGCATCTCATGGGCATGGTAGAAGGTGTACAAAGGCTCTTCCATACTGGTGATACCATTATAGTCTTGACTGACATGCCTGATTTTGATTCCACTCAATCACATTAAACATAGGGTTTCAGTGCCCACCAGCCTTCCTCTCGGAGTGCTTTTACTGCAGCAACAGGAATCCAGAACCAGACTTGGGCCTATAATGACCCCAAATAGAGTGATTCCTTGGTAGTGATATGAAATTCTCTTAGGAATGGCATATAAATGGTGACGTCCAGGTTTGCTTCTGCTGGTTTGTAATTTGTTTTTTGTTTTTGTAAAAAAAGAAGATAGATTCTTTGTTATTCTGCATTATGGATAAGGGCTGTGGTATTTGTGACAATGAAAAGAATTATTCTGTTGGAGCCTGATACTCAGTGAGTCCACGGGTCACTATTTTTTAAATTCCAAAAATTAAAAACACTTTAATATAGGAAAAAAGAGAGATTATATTTTAAGTCAGAAGGAAAACTGTGGTCATCTGACTTTTCTGATTTCTTTACGCTTTTTGCCTTTTCCCTGCAAGCCTCTTGTGGTCAGCTCTGAGGAGAGGCTGCTCTTCCAGACGCTCCGACAGCACTACCCAGACACGTGTCAGTAGATGGCAGTACTGTTCCATTGCAGCATTTTAAATCCCTGCAACTACCGCCTAACATTTCATCTCCAGTCTAATTTTGAAAATGCTTGATTAGCTACATTAAGCAATGTTTGGGTGATTTTTTTTTTCCCTTTTAAACTTACAGAATTATAGCCACAGCCTGAAAGAAAACCATTATTGGTAGACAACATGATTATCCGTTGTAATTTAACCAGTCCAACCTGGGGGAATGGCATATAGGTTTTTAACTATATTGGCAAAAACAGTTTATATACGTGTTTAAAATGATTAACAAGAATGATTATAATTCTAACTTATTTTGTCTCCATTTTTTTCTCCTTAATTCTGACTATGGTAACTTCTCATCATTATGGTGAATCGTCTGAGATGCATTTATGGGTATATGCTGTTTCTTTTTATTCCTATGGATCTACACATAGACTTTGCAAATGTAATACTTTTTAAATCTTGCTAAGGAACATTGGTGTATAATTAGCTAAACTGTAGACCAAAAGAGTTAGTATCTTTATAGTTTTTTTTTTTTTCTTAATTGATTTGGAAGTTTAGTGAACACGGCTCTTTCTTTTGGGGGCAGGATAATTTACATTCTTATATTATGGATTTTTGCAGGTCCCTTATGGAAACATGCAGTACAGAAAAGTGGTTGTTGTATTTTTCTTTGTGTTCTATTTTAAGTTGTAATAATTGACTATTTTAGATTGAATATAATAATATTATCATCATTTAGAATGGAAACTTGCGAGTATAGCAGTTAATATATTTCCTGAATTTTTCTTTTAAGATAATTTTGGAGTAAACACGCACATACTCTCTCTCTCTCTCTCTCTCTCTCTGTGGAAAGATGAAATTGGTAGTTTTTCCTTTTCCTTTTTAAGAAACCAGCATTACATTACAAATATTCCTTTTGAGATGACAAATATATTTCATTTTGTGAAATACTTTGAGAGAAACCTTCATTTCAAAATGGAACTAAGTTTTAAGAAAATATAGACTTGTTTATCTTGTATTTTCTCATTTTAGTTTTATTAAATTTAAATCTAGAATGGAGCAATGACAGGCTTAATTTGGCTTTCACTTCAAGACATTTTAAAATCTGGAATGTAGCATTAATTTATTTGTTACCTTTAAAGGCCTTGACAGAGAACTGAAACATCTGTGTACTGCTAAGTATAAAGTATAAACCTTTATATCAATTACCAATTTATACCTCACTTGTGTGAATATATCATTTGTCTAAATTACTGTATACACTTAAATTTGCAATGTAAGTCACAACAATCTATGATAGCTGACACACTCAGTCATACAATTTTAATTCCTGGTGGGCAGGTTTTGTTAATATCTTATTAACCCCATGATACCATTAATATATTTTAAAGATTCATTTGTGTGTGTGTGTGTGTGTGTGTGTGTTTGTGTGTGTGTAGAGGCATACAAGTACATTGTAGAAACAATTACTATAACTGCTATAAAATCAAGTTGGCTTGGTGGGAATTCATGTGCAACTTATGTTAGAGTATGTGAGAATTGGGGACATAAAATATTTAGTGTTTCCCAGCAAACAGAGATGAATGTAGTAATAACAAATACATAAAATAGTTTTAATTATGTTTTTCATCAGATCTGAGCCAGCCAGAAAGCAAGTAACTAAATGTTTCTTATGGAAGTGCACAGTGGAGTGAAACCCACAGTGCAGGAGGAACCTCCTGTCTCCCTGGGAAATTTGGCTCACAGGGTGGTAAGGATTAAATAGTGCCTGTAAGGTTTGCAATTCAAGTGGTGCTGTTGAGTGATACATTTTGAAAGAGTAGCTTAAAGTTTTGAAGGAGTAACATATTGACTGAAAATGTGTTATCAACGTGATTTCATAAAGACCCTTATTCATTTCAGACTTGTTAAATACCTTGGGAGAAGTCATAATTCTTCCTATTTGACTTGCAATAGAGATTTCTTAAGTTAAATTTCTCTCCAGCCAGCTATAGGATGAGGGTGGACCACCCCCCCACACACACCAAAAAAAAAAAAAAAAGAAGAAGAAAATTGGCTTTGTTTCTATTTTATGCACAGCCAGACTTGCTCTTATGTTTGTAATATTTAAAGGAGTTCAATAGGAGGCCCCTGATTCTTTGATCTAATGCCACAGTGTTGTTTAATGAGAAGGTTTTTAATATTGTGTGCAATATTGAAAATTTCTGCCAGCTCAGTCCAATATAATGTTAGATTTACACCTTGGATCCCTTCTTTTATTTCTTGTCTTGAATCTGCCCTGGCCCCCTCCCCCTTCGCCACCCCTCCCCCCTCAACTGAAACAGGTAATTACAAAGGTCCTCAGATCAATTTTTGTAAAGGGGCACCCTGACGGGTACCATGACTGAAGTGTGACATGAGCCTTTTCCAATACAATGGGTGGCCTAACATTCCTCTGGAAGCCCAAGCTCATTAAATATTCGGTTCCTTTTTTCCCCCCTCTCCCCCCTTCATGCACTTAGCTTGAGTCGCACTAAGTCTGGGGTTTCTTCACTGAGGACTTAGGAAAATTGCTTCGAGTTCTCAGATTGAATTTTTTATGTGTATGACTTCATGATAGCATTAGCATGTGCTTTGATCCATGTGTGAATGGCGCTGGGTCGGCGCTTATTGCCATATCCAGATGGTGTTACAGGGAACAAACAGTTGTGTTTTAGGATTTCTCAATAGACTGTCTAGACTGGCCGTGCAGCAGACAGATACAGCCTCCCATCAAATTAGCGTTTGTCAGATTTATGGTAATGGTTCACCAAAGCCTTCCTGTCATTGACATTAAGATTTACGCCTCCAAAGTTATTTTGTCTTCCACAGAATATAGCTTGTGATTGCTTGGATTTAAAAAAAAAAAAAAAAAAGAAAGAAAGAAAAAAAGTTTAAGACAGAGAAGTCTTGCTGAATGTGAGCTGTTTCTGAATGAAAAGGAAAATATAAAAGGAGTTAAACAGTGGCTGCAGCTTAGGCTCTGTATTGATTAGGGAAAGGCGCCCTCCCCACCCCCACCCGCCCTCAAGTGATAAGAAGGATGTTCT
The DNA here is from genome assembly GCA_004363575.1 of Solenodon paradoxus. Taxonomy (NCBI): domain Eukaryota; kingdom Metazoa; phylum Chordata; class Mammalia; order Eulipotyphla; family Solenodontidae; genus Solenodon; species Solenodon paradoxus. Next base: position 80,938 of record RJWH01002390.1, on the reverse strand, counting down.
GTTCAGGCTGGTGTCTCCCATTTGCCCTTGTTGGAAAGAAAAACATGTATGTGGGTGACTGTGGCCAGATTTTGCCCTTTCATGTCGTTACTCTGCAGTAATGTGATCTGCGGCCCCAACGCGGTGGGAATAACCTTTTGACAGGCAGTATGTCCATTCTCAGTGGAAATGTTTTCCCAAGTCTGGCCAGGCTGCCTTTGATCATACCTCCTTCCAATGTGGGGTCACAGCTACTATGCTCTGCGAGAGTCACTGGTTCCTGCGTGGAAAGTGAGAGACATGAGGGTTTAAAATAAATAAATAAATATGACCCGAACCCTCTTAAATTCTCCATTGCGGATGTTCTGAAGCTGGAAGGATGGAAATGCCCCCGCGGAGTGTGAAGGACATTTCAGGTTAAACTTCATGTGTGTCTCTTGGCATAAATGCATTTTTGCATTTTTTGTCCAAAGCAGCTGGTGTAGAGCAAGGATCCCCCCATCCCGGACAGGCTGAGGCGTGTCTGAAAAGGTGTTTTCCTGTAGTTGTTGGTGTACATGACAAATGGTGAAGAGGCTGGGGGTTGATTAAAATGCTGAGACAGCCATGGCAGACAATATAGAGAGAAACAGACTTTGCAGAGGTGAAAAGCTCCAGCATTTTTTCAAAGAAAGTTCTTTCATCTGCCTGAGAACCGGCATTTGGGGAAACCCCTGCTAACCCCTTTGGTATGTCAGAGTTGAGCACTGCCGCCCGGTCTATTACAGGGTGGAATCCTAGCAGAATTCCCCTTCAAAGGCTATCTCTAATCTACTCTGGTGGCAGGAGCAGAGTGCTATCTGTTACTGAATAAAGCATTCTCTATTAAATGTGCGCAGGGCTGACAGCTTCCTGCCAACTGCCAGGAGCCTCTGCATCTCTGCTAGTGAGTCTCCTTCCCTCTGTCCCTCCCTCCCTCTCTTCCTTCCTTCCTTTTTTCCTGACCACTGCCCCCCCCCCCCCTTCTCCTTTCTTCTGCCATCCAGTAACCTTTGATACTTCTTCTTTTGGACTCTCTTTAAAGGCTTCTCATATATGTGTTTAAAATATAGTGATAAGTGTATATGTAATAACAATGACATTGGTACTCAAATTAAGCATCAAATTGTAGTCTCTAATATAATAAAGTAATAGATTTTTAGTTTTGCCCATTTTTCAAATCTTTGCATATTGAATTAGATGCACTAAATTAAAGTTTTCTACATTAATTTCTTTTCATGTTTGAGCATTCATTTGGGAATGTATTTTTTTAAAAATGAATTATGACCAATTTAGGGAAAAGAATTTGATTACCTCGTTTATGGATATAAAACTAGAGGATTTCCCAGAAAAAAAACAGTGGGAGCATCTTTTGCTAAATAGCAAAATTTTCTTTCAAAACTTCTTTTTCTTTACTCTTCCTGCCTCTTTTCTTCATTCTTTTCCCCCTGTTTTGGTAAAATTGTTAAAAGCTACACTCATTTCGATTCCTCTTGGAAAGTATATTTCTTAAGGAACGGTAATGATTTTATTTTATTTTTTAAATGTCCAGTTCATTGTTAAGACAGTGATAATTTGAGTGGAATCGCAATAAATCGTCAGTCTGATTACTAGCACCTTATCTTTTGCAATGCTTAATAGACACTGAGGCTCTGGAGGCGCCTAGCACACCCTGAGTTCCCAGTGTCTAGTGCTAACAATTCCCATTTGGACTTGAGAGTTATTTTAAGTTTGTTGTAAGAAACAGTATCATTTTTACAAGACACATTTATAGTGTTTTTAAAAAGTTAACTACCCTTCTTACACGTGTGTTTTCTTGGAAATTGGAAGGATTGAATGGAATGCCAGTCTTTTAGAAGTATGAGGAAAGCTCTTTGAATGAAATCCTTTTTCTTTAGTTTAGGACTTTACTTTCTCCGGGACTCCTCCCTGTCTGTGATCAGGGCTTTACTCTTTTCAGAATGAAGTTTTGACTCTGCTCTATACTAGTTTTGCTGGACCAGACAGCGTGTTGAATGAATCAGAGGACTTCAATTTGAGGGTGTCAGGTCTCAGAGAGCATCGCCTCGGACAACCTCATTTTTCATTTGGGGGAACCGAGGCATGACTAGGTTAAGTGTTTTTGCACAGGTCACAGTGAGCTGTCAAGGCTACCTTGCAAGTGTCTCACCATTAAATCAGGACATTTAGGGAGTCAGTGATTTGCTCCTAGTTGATTGTTTCCCCTTCCAGCCTCCTCGGTCAAGTATGCTCAGTTTTTCTCCATCGCCATTTAACGTGTAAGTTCAAAACTAAGAACGCACATTTTATTTTCTTGCAGCCAGTTATACCAACAGAGAAGAATATAAGAAACTCCAATACAATAAACACTCAAGTGTATACCTAGTAACCATTTTCTCCTTCCTGCTAAAGTCACTAGGCGCAAGCAATGAATCACAATTTGTCTAAGACACACGGGACTCTTGTGTTGTGTCTGGTATTGTTGCTGAATTCTGACCAGTGACATGCTGGAGACAGGGGTGGGAGACTGGGGAGATACGGGAGAAGGGAGGAATCTGTTTGGGATGCTTTTGGCAAAACTTTGGCTTTCTTGTGAAGAGAGCGATGTGGTTGACTTAGCCTTCCTTCACCCACACTCCTTCTTGCTTTCACTTCGAACATGGGTGTGGCATCTTCTGCAGCCTTCTTGTTACCTTTCGGGGACTGGGGTGGGAGGAGGCTAGCTTCCTTTAAAATAAGCTGTATTTGTTTGAACCAGGGGTTTTCATTTTGATTAAACTGGTTGGTTGGCATATTATGACTTTTGTGGGCTTTTGTCTGTTTTTTTTAAAATAAAGTCTTATTGGAACAAAGTTGCATACATTTGTTATACATGGTCTGTGTGTGCTTTCATGATACAGTGGCAGAACTGAGTAGCTATAGCAGAAATTTTGTGACTCACAAGCCTAAAGTATTTGCAGTCTGGCTTGTTAAGTTTGGGGACCCCTGGTTTAAAGCAACAATAAAGTGAGTTTTCTGTTACTTGTAGCCAAACACATTCCTAATGGGATAAACCAATAATGAAGATCCCTGAGCAAGTATGTGAGTTTCCACCTATTCAAGTTATTCTTGTCTGGTTAAGCAGGTCTGCTCCCTATGAGCCTCTCTCATGTTGGGCTTTGTCCCTACACTGGATTTTCTTCCTAAACGTCCTGATTATCTTTGTTCTTTCATTTTCTTTTTAAAGCAATATGAGAATGTCAACTTGTTTCATTTAAGTGCTATAAAACTCACATCAGCTCTTTGCTATTCTAATATTTTAACTGTCTAAGAAATTGCTTTCTTGAGTTTCCGTAAGGAAAATTGTCAGGTCTTTCAGTCTGTGAATAAAGCCTATTGATAGATCTTAAAGTCTTAACTGATATAACAGCTCCCCTTCTCTCCCCAGTCTTCACCTTGCTGCCCTTTGTGATCTAGTAGGACCATGGGTGCTATTTCGTGCACATCAATGAAATTAGTAATTGGATATGAGAAGATGAAATACTTCTCTGGTTTCAGCAGCAGCTATAATTGGACAGTGTGTTTTGAACAATAGATTCCTAGTTAGGTTTTGTGTGACATTAGAGATCCCTTTATCTGTGAATAACAAAGATAAACAAAAGCTACCTTATATAAATGTGTCTCTTTTCATATTCGTGGCTAAAGTGTCAGATGGCAATTGTTCTCATTTTGTAGATTGTATAATATATTAATTGCAGAAAGAGTACTAATTTGGGTTCTAGACAACTGAGTTAACCAGGAGTCTATTGTCAATGAGTGACTTCTCTGAACTATATAGTTCCAGGACTAGAAGGAAAGGAGATTGGACAATATGGCACCAAGTGTACAGTTCTAGGATGTTTCTGTTTTTAAATATTCTTCCGGGTGGCTGCAACCCACCAAGGTTTAGTCAATTCAAACAACAAAGCAACAATAACAACAAAACCTCTTCTTTAGAAAATTGAGGCACATTAGTCAGAGTGGCTTTTTAATTTCAAGGCTTAGATGACCTCAGAGTTTTTGCTATTTATTGCACAGATTTTTCCCAGGGATGGAAGTTTCTGGATGAATTTGGGTTCTGTGATGGCAATTTACATTGTTAAATTTTGATTAATATAACATTTCACCATTTTTGTTTATTTTGTTGGAATGGCGTTGAATTCCTTCGAGCCACTATCTTGAAAAGTATAGATTTTTCCCAAGAAATATTAGAAATAAATGGATTTGAAAGTGAGAGTGGATTCTCGTAAAAACATGGATGAATCCACTCCAGTATCATTTTTATCAGAATTCTCTTGCCTTGCTAAACAAATTGTATAATTGTTGAAAGTCAAAATTCTGATTTGGGACTTTTATGGTAACAATACCTGTGTTACTGAATCTTACTACTATTTTGAAGTGGGCACATTCAGAAATTTCTTGATTTATAATAAGAACTACTTACTAACAAAGAAAAAGCTATTTGTATGAATTAATGTTTATTACACATATTCTGGCTTTTCAATTTTCATGAAAGACATAAAAGAATAAATATTAGCACAAAGAGTCAATTATCTTAATTTACCACTTATTCCCCCTTTTTCCTTTTTTCAAAAAACCATTTCTTTAGCTGTTCTGAAAAATATGTTCTAATTAATGCTCTCATGCTCTCACTGTGTATCTTTACATTTTGAAGGATAATTGTGATGTAAGAAAAATATAGCTGCCTTGCTTCTTTGAGGGAAAAGATGGGCTATGGATAAATAAAAGATATAAAAAAGGCTGTTAGTTTAAAAGGCTCTAGAAGAATGTTGACTTTGCAAATAACTGTTCGCAAATTAGCCTTTTATACAGTATATTTGGTCCGTGTCTCTGTGCTAACAAGTTACCTGAGGTGAATGATTTTTTTCATTAAATGTGTGCTTTCAACTCAAAATTGTCATTTAAGAAGAATGGCACTACCATGCAGCAAAATACAAAGCACGTCTCTTTTTCTGTTACTTTTATAAGGGATGCAGGAGTGGATACTGAATTCTATTCCAATCTCAAGGTTTTGTTATTTGTTTTATGTTGTTTAAATTTTTATTAGGGTTTGTAATATAAAAGCTCCAAACCAAGAACTTTCACCCTATTCTTTGAGAGTCCCAAGAAACTACTGGGAGGGGTGGATGGGAAGGACATGCCTTTATTACTGACAGGGGAGTCCCATGTCGGCCCGTTGGGGAAATGGCTGCACCCTTCTCACGTCAGGGCGAGGTTTTAAGGGCAAGCACACAGAGGGAGTGCCTCACATCCTGGAACCATGGAGAAGGTGCATACAGCATTATCTCAGGGAAAGACATCTGGCTCTGGGTGCGTGCGTGCTGGGAGAATAATCCGACCCTGGGGACACACGCATGTCCTTGTGGCCACTGGCCAGGTGGCCACTGTCCTGGCCCCAGGGCTGTCTGTTGGGCTGGGGAACTGGACCTAGTTTCAGAGCTACCCTACAGGGTTGTATATGAACATAAGTTAAAAGGGTCAAATATTTCATAATGTTTATTAGAAAATCAGCAGTGATGTCCTTTCTTCCCCTTCAGTTGGAACATCTCTCTAGCTTTATCCACTTCCAACTGCTTGGCACCACTTTGTTAAGAGTAAGAAAGGCAGGCAACCAGCAGGCAGACAGGAACAAAGGAAGGAGGAAGCATTTTATGTATTTAGTTGCTCATTTTAGTTGCCCCCATCCCCACCGAGCCCTGGGCTGTGAACTCAGATCCTTGGCTATATGTGAACTGTGCCCCAGGTGTGGACTTAACACCTGAGCTAGCAGGGCACGCCACCCGTCTCTTAAGAAAATTACCTCCATCGTTCTAAATAATAGACTTCTAGATCTGCTTCTGGAATTTTCAGTTTTAGGTGTTACCTATTGGCTTCCCACTTTGAAAGATGAGACTTCAGCACTTTTTCTTGTCCTTCTTGTGCACCTCAATAAATTCCTCTACCTACCCCTATCAATTTACGTTCGTCCTGTCAGTTTGATTACTGTCATAATTTTGCATAGATCCATGAGTTTACAGGATTATATCTTTGTGAATGCTATTGAGAGTTACTGTTAGTCATTTTCACGTTTCGTCATTTTTTAGTTTATTATTTCCTCGTCAATTCAACCCCCTACCCCTAGTACTGTAAATCTTTTAATGATATCAGCCAGGTGTGGTATACACTTCTGTCAGTTCAGTTTCTTGCTGACATTTCTCCAGGTGCTTCTGATCTGTTCCAGTATGGACTGGTTGCTGTCTAACACATGGTCATCCCCTGGATTATCACCTCTGCAGTCTCCTCTCCTCCCAGTTGCCTCCTAGGTCTTTCCTTTTCTTAGCTTTACTCCACGGTGCAACCGAGGTCAGTGTTTTGAGACTTTGCTTACCAGACTCATGACTGATGGTTTCATTGATGTAGAATTCTAGGTTGGAAAATAATTGTCCCTTGCAGTTTTTGAAGCCTTGCGCCATTATTTTCTAAGCTTCCAGTTTTGTTTCTCCAGAGGAAAGATGTTGTTTTGATGCTCAACTCTATCTATCTGATCTATTCTTTGTTTTTATTCCTGTCTGGAGACTTCAGTCTTCTGAAATTTCAGTGTCCTTTGGTGCATGACTATTTTTATGGCCAATTAAAAAACTCAAGTCCTTAAGTTCTGTGAAACTTTCTTGAATATTTTTTCCCCATTCTCTATTTTGACTGTCCTGGGGTAATCTAATATTTATAACTTATGTGTATTTTTCATCTCTTTATCCCATTGCTGTAATTTCTGAACTTTATCAACCATATCTTTTAAGTCTTCTATTAAGCTTTTAATTTACATTCACCCATATTTTTCCTACTTAAAGAACTCTTATTTTGTAGCATCTGGTTGTCGTTCTTCTTTCATGAATACAATATCTTCTTTCAATTTCAGGCCTTTTTCACCCTCTGCACTTGCCTCCCCCTTCTTAATTAGGCTTCATATTGATGGCTTTTCTTAGATGCCTTGCAATTCTGTCTACTTATATCTAAAAAAGTAGGCTATACAAAGCTGATTTCGCATTCTCTTTGCATAGGTGAGGCTTCTCACCTCAGAAGTACTTCCTTATTTTAATTTGTCTCTTGGGCTAGTAAACTACTCCGAAGAAGACTGGAGCTCCCACCTGGAGAGCAAAAAGCCTGACTCTCAGGTTCTGGGAAGCAAGTGGAGAAAAGACGTGTTCATATTAGAGTCTCCTTTCCTGTTGTCATCTATGTCTGCTGATTCTCAGCTCAGATCCCACGTCTCATCCTTTCCAGGGAATAAATGGTTCCCTGCCAAGTGAGCAGGGCAGTTGCCCAGCCAAGTGAAACAGAGAAAAGGATCTAGAACGCTGTCCTTCTTTAAAGAATTTTGAACCAATGCTGCAGTGTTTAGCCCAACCTTTGCTCTCATTTAAAAAAAAGAAATCCTGTAAGCACCCAGTTCCTGAGCTTCTTGGGAGTTCTATGGGCTGTTCTCTCCTTTTCCCACTGTGTGTCTAGATTCAGTTCTGGGCTGCTGGGCACAGTTACCACTCAGTCTTCTGCTTTCTAGTTTCCAAAATGTTTTAATTGTCTGTCCAAGTGTGTTTAGATCTTTCTTTGTAAAAATCAATTTTTAAATCATTTTAGTGTAGTTTCAGGAGCTCAGCTGGCCACTTTAATCAGAAGTCATTTCTTCTTTTTCAAATTATACATTGCTTTCCCAGCAGGCAATTTGGTCAGTCAGTACACACTCCATGTGTGCAATTCTGTGGAACAGAAATAAGACTGAATAGAGTCATGGTCTACCTGTATTTCAGTGCTGTGCACCTGAATGCTTACAGGAAGCGGGAATATTGGGGAGAAGTAGCATGTCTCTTTTAGAAGAGTTTTAGGTGCAAGTCTCTTCCCGCTCCTCCAACCTGCTTACATTCCCTGGGCATAATTTATCCACACACACCGACATCCTAAAGGGTTCTGGGAGTAGGATGTTGATGCCACCTCCTGTGTATCTACTGAACAGTGGCTTTTGAGTCCTGTGTATTCTCATCACGTGATTCTAAGATACCAAAGAGCCGTTGGAGAGAAGCAAGATTTCCCTAAAAAGATCAAGACAATAACTGCATCTCATCTATGAACCTCCTCTTGTAACTCATGTCAATAGCTTAGGGCTATTGGACTAGATGAACCTTTACAGTTTCAAATGGCTGTCATTCAAGAATTTTGAAAATGTATTTTTAACTTACTTACTTTTGCAGATGTTGAATTTAGATATTCTTCATCATCATCATCATCATCATCATCATCATCATCATCCTGTGTCTGTAGTGTTGAACATAGGTACTTGTAACTCATCTTCATGGGTCATTGGACGACTTTGAATTTAGATGTATTCATTTTTTAGCTACACCTTTCTTGCATTTCCATTCCCCTTATTCCCTGAAGGCTTTTTTTCCACCACATGGATTTTTGCAGTTTTTATACCAAATCAAATTCACAACCTCAGTTCCTTCTCCTCAGAACATTCTTCTCCTCATTCTTTGTTGGGCTAACTTTTCTACATCTTTGAACTAAGATGTCATTTTTTTTTTTCCAGGCCTCTCTTCTTACCTTTCCAGCTATATAGTAGGTTATTTCTCTTAAACTTTTTAAAAGTACCCTGTTCTTTCACTTCATACTGTCGGTATTTAAATTACTTTCTAGACTGTAACTTCCATGAGAGCTTGAGAGCATGACTTCCCTGTTCGCTATAACCTCTTGAGGCAGGCACCGGTGACACTTAATCAGTATAAGCTCAATGAGTGGAATAGAAACCCAGAAAGTTGATCCTGATGAAGAGCTGAATACCTCGGGGAGTCCTAAGTGTTGTATTTGAGATGCTGGTGTTAGTTGTGTTTTTAATCACTATAGGTTTTATAGCTGCACATAGATGATATGCAGGCTAAGATTAAACACTTTCAGACTTTGGATAAGATCATTATAAGTAAAATGTCAGTGCTCATTACTCCTATTGTTTGGTTCCTTTTGCTTTTCTTCCTTTCGTCTCTGAATTTGATGTCATTAATCTAGAGTCTGGAGCAAATGCAGACAATGGGGAGGACAATTTCATCTCCTCCTCTAGATATGTTTAAAGTAGTCAACAGTGTTCCTGTTCTCCTCTTAAGTTTCTCAGGAAATTATTCATTTAAAGGGATGGACAAAGAAATTCAGAGTGATCATCAGCTAACTCGAGTGGCTCTTTCTGGAGGCTTCTTTATTATGGTACATGCCCTTGATGGGAATTTCCTACAACATGGACATGCTTTTTTACATATTTAGTTCTCCACAGCAAAACTTCAGTCACTTAAGAGTTACTTAAATATGCTGGTGCTCAATAACTTGTTGAACAGCTTGTTGAATGCAAGACACCAGGCTCCAGGTTCTGAGTGGGCGCCAGACATAGCAATCAAGTGCGTGTCCCTCTGCTCATCAGTATCTGTCTGATGGGTAGCCAATGAGGATGGGCAATTCTGGGGCCTCTGGTACTTAGGGATTGAAGGGGTAGTCCCTAAATTTCTGGTGGTAAGAAACTGGATTAGAATAACTTCTTTTTTACCCCTGCGTTTTCCCTAAGAGGTAGTACAGTGCTGTAGTTAATGATTTTTCTTTCTAAAGGCTATTCGATCTGTGTTCAAATTCCAGATCTAGTTAAGTGGGTTATCTTGGGCAAGTGACTTCTCTGGGCTACCATTTCCTTCCTGGTCGAAGGGGACTGCATACCTCCCAGGGAAGAGCTGTGAAGATTAAATTCAATAATCCTCCCAAAGAGTTTGGAAAGTGCTTTACCCGGGTGAGGGCTCTCCACACCACAGCAGTTGTTAGGATTTTTCAGGCCTGTGCCATCTGGAGAGCTAGAAAAATGCAAGGGAGTTGATAGCAGCAGTGGTTATTGGTAAATGACTGCACTTCTTCAGATACTTCCATGAAAAGGCATGGCACAAACTGTGATGACAAAGTTTTGTTTGCTTTAACAGGCAGCATGTTTAGATCCCTGCTTTATATGTGGCTTTTGGCTCACAAGACTAGGGCACATTTTAAGTTTTAAATTGTTTCCAAATATTGTTTGGTGTCTGCACTCAGTATAAAAAGGGAGGGGAAAAAAGTACAAAACTTCATTTGAAACTTGATTTCCATTATAAAAATTCTAGGGTGTGTGTGTGTGTGTGTGTGTGTGTGTGTGTGTGTGTTATCATTAGTTTCTAGAGAAAAAAGACAGCTATTAGGTAATTTGTCAGAGGTTTTAGGAAGGCCACAGTCTGTAGTTAGTTTAATTGGCAAGGGAATAATGGAAATTCATGTTTCGGTAATATAGGTAGTGATGAGCAATTCAAAGCAAGGTACATCTGCCAAAAATCTTAGCTCATTTATGACAGTTTAAGACTAGGTTCTCACAAGAAGCGTTGAGAGAGAAAGAAAAGTGAAAGGCCTAATTCTGGAAAAACATGGGCAGTGCAGAATTCTTGCAAGTGTCCTGTGGGAATTACTGTGAATGGAGTAGAGTCTGGCATAGGTAATAGTCCTATGCGATTTGTTTTTCATCATATGTGCTCATGGCTGTGAATGGAAAAGTTCAGTCTTTAGTTTTGTTTTCTTTTCACCCTCACTGTTACTAATATAATGATCATAATAGGACATTTTGTGGTTTGGCTATCATTTGACAGAGATATTAATTTATCTCTCCAAATGAAAATTGTGTATAACTTAACAGTATATTCTTTACCATTCACCTTTCCAATTTGTTTAGATTGTAACTTCCAGAGTTTTTTTTTATTTTTTTTATTTTTTTATTTCACAGAACTATATTATTAGAAGCAAACAAACAAAACACCTTTTGGAGGGAGAGAGCAAACATGGGGCTTTATTTTGCTAATAAGGATATTAGAAAAACTATACTTAAGGATTGTCTCTGAGTTTATTTCATCACAGAAAAGACTTTAATGCCCCCTGTAGCAAAATTATAATACTTGAATAACTAAATCTTTTAAAATTTAATAAAGGAAAGTTTATGGGAAAAACATTATTCTTTTTCTCAATTCACAGTGGACCCCTGAAAACTTTATTCACCAGTAGTAGTCTACAAAGCGAAGTTCTGGGGAACATTATTTGTATACTGACTGATTATAGTTGACATGTATAGCTCCACATATACGTAAGAATTGCCATGGTTAAAATTATTGTCAAGAGTGTTGACAATCAGTGTTACTGAACCGAAGTAGAAACTTGTGTTGAAACTTGACGTGGAGATCACCAAAGAAGATTTCATTGATTTGACTGTATGAAAGTCATTGAATATTTGCTTGTACTTTCTTAATCTTATTAAATTAAGAACAAGATAGTTCATTTTAACTGGTTCTTCAGGGGAAAAAAATCAAGTAGTTGAATTGTCAGTTATCCAGAAACGTGCAGATGTCCCAGTGCTCCAAGGTGACTGCTGTGCGATGCAAGTTGTTAAGACAGCAGACATTGCGTTCTCATTGCAAGGGAAGCAGCATTTCCTTTCCTTTCCTTTTTGTATCTATGCAATGATGTATGTTAAATAAAGTCGTTGTGGTGATAATTTCATGATATATTTAAGTCAAATCATGCTGTACACCTTAAACTTACATAGTGCAGTATGTCAAGTATATACAATAACACTGAAAAACAATTTTAAATAAAGAGAAGTTGTGGTGCTAGCAAATATTTGAAGAAGTCATCATTTAATGCCTCCCCCTTGCCTCATAATTATTTATCAAAAACATCTTATGTACACTCCAGCCTCAGAACATCTGTCCAACATCACTGGAAATGGCAGCTCTACATACTTAAAGTTGACAGGTAACAAACAGAAAGCATTAAACATTCTTATCGTCTAGTTAGTCTTTGTAAGTGGAGTATATTTGTAATATACAATATTTCACAGATTAAGCATATATCATATATTAACATTTGTAATATACAAATAATATCTGTATATTGAAGATCGTCTATAGTTACTACTATATGTGCAATCTTGGTGGAAGGGAAAAATGTAATATTTTTCAATAGACAAAAAAAGACTTGAATAGTCTTTCAGTGTAATGCACCAGGTCTGGGGATTATTCCATTCATGGGCCAGTCTGTTTTTTACTATACTATTTGATGTCTTTGAAGAACTGGAAGTTAACTTGTAGGAAACTGAAAGTAAATAAGTCTTGTCCAGATAAATGCAAATTAGCCTGGGGAATGCAATTGATTAGTTTAGCTAGTTAAATTGACTAGTTTAACTAGTTTTACTAACACATTAGTTTTCATATTCCTTTACTACATTTGTGGTTCTTTGACTTCTCCCTCTTGTAACCTATTTTTCTGTTCTCTCATCAATTAATTAATGAGTTAAATGGAATCTTTGACATGGTTATTCTTTGTATGAGAATCATTTTACCTTTTTTGAAAAGTTTTATTATTTCAGGATGCTTTACAAGATTTTTAGTAATGTGTGCTTTTTTTTTTTTTTCTTTTTCTCCAGTTTTTGTATGGCCCTCTTGAATGGATTTCTAGCTGAAATCGTAGATTTGTGTTCTTATTTTTCAGACTCTCACTGTCAAAAAGCAGTATTTACTGTTGATTTTGGAGTGATACAGTTTAGTGGAGAAAGGGCTAGTTAATGAATCACCTGGAGAGAAGATTGTGTGTGTAATTATCCCCTTTTTCTGATTCCGTGTATTCCAAGTGCTGACGGCAGGCCTTGCCCTTGGCAAGCTTTTAGGAAACCTGCATTACCATTTCCCTCCTTTTTTTGAATGTTTTGTCCCTAATTTTTCTTCCTCTAACCTTTCACCTTTAAGATTTTTAGTCTGCTGAGGTCTAAGAGACTAGATAACCTAATTTGTTAGAATTATATTTAAAATGAAAGTCATTAGATAGCGACGAAGAGCCCCAGAGGAAGTTTATTATAAAGTATCATAAACTTTATAATCAATAAGCTTTGGCATCTCTACTTTGATTACCCAGACATTTCCCCTCTTCTTTATTCTTGGCTGCGTATTACAGAAGTTGAAGTTGATGGTTAAGTAACTAGGAAGAGTTAGATGTTACTCTATTTTGTTTGACATATGACACATTTTTGTATCAAATTAATTAGTCATAATTATATTTTATTTCATTAGTATTAAAGCTAATTTGTGTCCCCTGAGGTTTATACTAAGTGAAAGGTTGTATGTACATAAAAGAGAAAGGCAGAAAATGAAGCATAATGTTTGTGGACAGTGCAGGGAGGGGTGGGCTTGCTTGCTGTGGGTTCAGGAGATTAAGATGAGGCCAGGTGGCAGGGAGGTGTTTGGGCCAAGTGTTCCACATGAGTTGAATGTCCCTGGAAAATAGGGAACCTTCTGAAACCCTGGCAGAAAATAGAAAATTACCCCACTAATGTTATCTCCTCTTCTAGTATAAAACTGCTTCACTAGGAATTCTGGTATATTGTTTTTTAAATCAGAAATATCTTAAGACATTTTTCCTGTTGATTTCATTTGTGAGAACTGATAATCCAGATATTCATTTGACCTTAGAAAACCTTCAAAACAGGAAAAAAAGAAAATAAATGTAACACCTTCCCTTGAAAATACTTCAAGGATAATTACATATAAAATGGTCTCATGTAATTTAAAAGAGCTGGATCATTATTTATTTTTCAGTGTCCCACTTGCATTAGTTTTCTTTTGCTGTCCTAACAAATTGCCACACACTTAGTGTTTTAAAACAACATACATTCATGACGTTATAGTTCTGGAGGTTGGAAGTCGGAAATGAGTCTCATAAGATAAAGTCAAGGTGTCAACAGGGCTGCCTTTCTTTCTGCAGATTCAAAGGAGAATTCATTTTCTAGCCTTTTCCAACTTGCCTGAGTTCCTTAGCTGCTGGCCCCTTTTCATATTCAGAGCAAGGAAGTACTAAGTCAGTTTTTCTCACTGCACCATCTCTGATTTTCACTCTTTGCAGCTCCCTTCCCTGTTGGGCCCACATTGGGCTCATCCAGCAGAATCTCAGATTATTCATCTTGTTTTTATTTGCAACCTTAATTCTCTCTTTCCAAGTAGCATAGCATATTCACAGGTTCCAAGGACAGGGGTGTGCATTTATCTGGGAAAACTGCATAACACACTGTTAGGGTCAGCGTTCGTCCACCCAGAAGCACACTCACACCAGTCAACAATGTAAAAACAAAAATGACTTTATTTCCAGCGTGCTGGGGTCCGAGCCTCATCCAACGCAGTGGATTTCGTCAAGGACCCCGGGTTTACTTTTTAACAGGCTTTTATAGGTTTTTGTTATGTAGGCCTGCCGAGCGATTGGCCCTGTGGGCGTGTCACATAGCAAAGATCTGAGGCCCTCGCATTCTTAGTTTTGGTAGAAACTTAGGCCTACAGCGTTATCTAGCTTGTCTGGAGCCTGTCATGGCGTAGGTTCGGCTCTCAACACAAACTCAGATTTTCTGCACCTTGAATCTTTTACATATGGGAGGATATGCCTTTTTGTACTGTTCTGAAAATAAGTTAAACATAGAACTCTTAAGAGGATAGGAATCTTTAAATTCAGTCTAAAGAAATAACTCATTCATGTGATTTTTAACTTATCAACTTTATAATTAATTTGTACCATGTACTCTAGCTGGTACCCATGTTTTAGGTTGTATGGAGGAATTCTTTTGTCTTTTGAATTTCTCATCATTTTTATCTCCAGAATTTTCCTCACCTGACTTTAATCCATATGTGATTTAAAATTTCTGGCTTCAAGTTTTCTAAGGAGTGTCATTTGCTAAGACTAAGATACCAAGGAAATGGTCTGTTGTGACTTTGTGTTACTTCATTCTAAAAATACAATAGCTTTCTCTTCCTTATGATGATGTGGTGGATGGGGAGATGCTCAGTTTACCACAAATGAAATCGGATGGGAAGAGTAGAAAGATACCTGTGAAAAGAAACTCAAAATGATTCCATTTGAAGTCAAGGCTAAAACCGTTATCTGATCTTCTCTCTGATAAACAATTATGTTAATTGACAGTGGAACCAAAGAAAGCTGTTGAGATAATGAGAACCATTTAGCATTTATTTGCTTCTCCTGAATTTGAGACAGGGTATATAGGTGATAAGTGTGTGTGTGTATATATATAAAATTATTCTAGGACCATGGTCTTCCAACTGAGTTATAAAAATGTAGTGAAAGTAAATCTGATAGGTTGGGAAAGTAGGATTCTTGTTATAATAAGTAATGTTTAAATAAAAATAACCCTGTGAGAAGAATCTCTGTAGATGTATAGAGTGATTGCTTTGTTTTTATTTTGGCCTGTGCGGGAGCGTGGAAGAAGCATCAAACTCTATAGAAAGTGTCATCAGCAATTGAAGAGCTTTTCGAGAGTAAGCTGTACTTTCTATGGCACCTAAGTCAAAGCAGTATTTCACCTCATTAATGCTGTAACTGTTCTGAGGGCAGAGTAACAGTGAGCCTGCCCTAACTCTAGTGCAGGTAACCCTTTGGGGGAGTTGACTTACAATTGTATCAACTACTTTTAAAGATAACAGCTACATTTTCTACCTCTTGTTGTGTCATTTGGAGTACCCTAAATTGCTTTGTACAACACTTGTTTCTACAGCCTTTTCTTAATGCAAGTCATGGCATAAGTTTTTCCTTTTTCTAGTGTCTTCATATCTTGGCTCTCTCTCAAAGCTTGAGGTAAGCACATTTGGATGCAATGCCTCTGCTGAGGGTTTGTCATTTTGATACACTCTGTGTGCTCTGTGTGTTCTAAGCCTTTGAAAATAGCTGAATGTTTTAAATAAGTGAATGAGCTGCTGTTGTTTGGACTTGCATTCCCCACCCCCCAAATGTTGAAGTACTGATTGAATCTTGTTGCTGAAAAAAAAGCACCCAGACCTTTTTTATGTACTGAGCTAGACAGATCACCTGTAAGAAACTCAGGCAGGTAAAAGGATTAGTTTTAATTACGTTCAGAGCTAGTGTGATCATGAAACAAGGCAGCCCCTCCCATTCAGCTGCTTTTCTGTGACACTGGCCCTAAGACATTTACCTGAAAGGGGTGTTAAAAGAGCAGTCATTTAAAGTTCTCTCCTTGGCATTCATGCGATGTTTCTCCTTACCTGGAGAACAAGTTTGTGCCTTTTTTTTTTTAAACAATGAATCGTCAGATTAGTATTTCCTTTCCTTTTCCTTCTGTCTCACACTTCCAATTCCTGATTCTTCTGTCTGCACATTTGCAAAGTGGTCTTTTTTTAACTTAGGCAAAGATGGGAGCCTATTGAATTGCTCCACATAAACGAACAGAGAGACGAAAAGAAATTAGCTACCTGAACAGGAGCCTGCTGAGGACCAAGGAATGACCTGCTCCGGTTCTTTTTCTGTTTGCCACTCTCTGAGGCGTAGAGCAAGTTCAGTTATTCCACAGAGGGATGGGGTGAGGCCCAGATTTAATTGTTTCTAATTTCCTGCATTTTCTATCATTTAAAAAGATCCCACAAGTTTTAGTAATAAAAATACATTTAAAGAGAACTTACATATTGCAAAACTGGACTTGTAGTGTGCTCATGATTTCAAAAGAATATTGAACTGCTTTTTCTTTAGGACTTGAGTAATATAATTTTAACAATTGAAGCTTATTTATCTGATTAGGATGCTTAGGCCTGAGAAAGAAATATGGTTTGAGATTTTTTAACCTTTAACCTGGGTACTGCTTAACTTTTTTTTTTTAATTGTCAAAGATTTATTCTGAAAAAATGATGAAAATGTTTCTTTACTTTTAAATATTTAAATTTTAAATACTTCATATCTTATTGAGAAGTGATGAATTCAAGTTTGAGTCAGGTAGAAAATAAAGGAATTGAGTTCTTTTAAGTATGTACATACATATACACTTATTGTTCTAAATGTGTTCTTGGACAGGCCAAAATGCTCTTTATTTTAGCTTTGGCATGTAAGTCGTATACCACATGCTCACTCACCAGAAGAAGGAAATAGTTTGCTGTCTCCATTAATCTGAAAGTTGATCAACCCCCTAATATTTCTGTAGAACTTCTTTCTTATCTCTGGTTATATTTAGGGTTAACTTATGGGTCGTTATGGTAACTACATACTTAAAATGTGCTACTTTTTATTTTTTTTTAATGTTATTGGATCATATGAAAGTGCAAAGTATCCTATAACTTCTCTTGACTTTTGAACAGTTGAAAAAAATGTAACAGGTGGCTGGGAAGAATATTATAGAGAGAGTTTCAGAATGAGCTTTGAGATGCTCTGGTTTGGGAAACAGAGTTCTTTGCTTCTCCACTTCAGTCTAATGTGTTTTAAGCAAAAAATTTTAGAAAGCAGAAACCAATACACCACCAATGTTAAAGGAAGTGCCAATATAATATAATATAATATAATATAGTATAATAACAGTGTCTCTGTGTCCTGCAAATATTAGCCTTCCACGTAGAGCAGGTCCTTTTACTGCTTGAGAATCAATCCAATTCACTGGTATATTCCTTGGAGTTTAAATATCGCCCCCCCACCCCTTTTTTTTTTTTTTTTTTTGGATGAAATTCATTCTGGAGGCTGTGGAATCTAAGCTCCAGGTGCGAGCAGATTGTGTCTGGTGAGGGCCTGTTTCCTGGATCGTAGATGCCTCCATCTTTCTGCTCTGGACATGGCAGAAGGGATGAGTGAGTTCTCTGGGGTGTCTTATCATAAAGGCACAAAAATACTTCACAACCTCCCAAAGGCCCACCTCCTGATGCCATCACATTGGGGGTTTTAACATTTCAGCATAAAAATTTTAGGTTGATATAAACATTGATCTGATAACAGTAATAATCATTACATCCTTTTTATTGTCAAGGTACTACTCTAAGCACTCTATATTAGAGCAAATCTAATCTTGACATAACCCCTGTATTATTAGAGATATCATTTAGTTAAGGATACTTCATCACAGAGAGTTACCTTATTCGACAGAGGTGTAAGCTAGTAAGTGGTGGAGATGGGACTCAAACCCAGAGTGTGACTCCAGAATTCTAGCTCTCAACTTCTAACTAGTGGGGAAAACTGTCACCCACACTTCCCTATCAGCCACCAAGCAAACCTGTGATCTTTTTTTTGTATGTTTCAGTATTTTGGGGTCTCAGAAGTTTCATCTCTAAAGTGCTGATCTTGCTTCCATAATACATACTCTTTGAGGTTTTCTTACTAGCTATGACAGTCTGAATTCAGCCGTTTAAAATCAGCCATGTATGAGGTGGGTTAAATGCATTTTAGAATGATCATATAGTGAAATTCTATGTTAACATTAGAAAGAATCAGGAAGAACTGTTTAATGACAGAGTGTTACCTATGGTAAATCAGAAAAACGAGTTAATTATATAACTGCAGTAGCTCCATTTTTGTCAAAAATAAAATAAGAGAAGAAAGAAAAAAGATATCTAATGCTAAAACAGTGGAAGACCCAAACACTGATAACCTAGGAGGTTGGAATATTTTACTTTTTTCATATCTTCATTGATAATTGTCTGAATAAAACATTTAATTTCTGTGTCTGCTGATGGTGATCTTTTGAGTATTACTTCTCGGATATCAATTGACCACCAGTTACTTGATTTTGAAAGGAAGATGCCAGTTATGAGGGTGGAGTTGTTAATGTTAAATCAGAGTTAAAAGTACCTTTTATAGTTTCAAAAACTGTGAAGAAGTTTATCTTTTTGTTTATATAAATTGAATAATTCTGACAATGATTTCAAGAAGCAATCAAAATGTCGACATGTGTCTCATTTAAATTTTCTTTCTTTTTTTTTTTTTTAAAGGAACATGCAGGCAGAAATGAAGGCAAGTATGCAGGTGGCAGGAAGAGAAAGGAGGAATCACTTTGTTTTCATTTAGTTGTTCTCATTGGTTGTTCCCCCAGGACCTAGGTCTTGAGCTCAGGACCTTGGGATGTATGTGGGACTGCTCCCAGGTGTACTAGGCCGACTGACTACCAGGTGTACCTGCAATTTTCTATCTTTTTAAAATATATTTTAAAATCTTACAAAATGCTTTTCAAAGTCTAACCCAGGAATATCTTTTTCAGAGCTTTCTGAAACAGTTAAGTGAATTACTGATTAGAATATGGGTAGTTGAATAGAGAATCTACTGCAAAAAAATGAGACTTTACATAATTTCAATCATATATGGTATATAGAAAAACTAAAACGAATCAAATCAAAGAAAAATAGATTTGTAAGAATGGCAGGAGGAATAGGATGGGCAGACTGGGCAAAAGGGGTCAGTTATATTGTAAAGAATGGAACGGTTGGCGGTAAACTTAATGTAACATATATGTACATGTATATATTGATTTACAATGATGGGCACTTTCAACATATATAATTTGTGATGCAATGTTCCTTCAGAAAATTTTAAAAGAAGACTAAAATCTTCATATTTTCCATTAATCTGATCTAAATCAATCTTGATTCTGGGCTATTTTAATGCAACTATTCAATTTGGTTGAGACCAGCCATGTTTGATTTTGTCTATGGATTTACATATTTCACAAACGTACTTGTGCTGAGCATTATGATGCAGAACTAAATAAGCAATGATATAGAATTAAACTATATATGCAGTGTGGGAGGCAGACATTCAGTATATATTTTGCCTCTACTATAGTAAATTAAGTAGAATGTTAGCAACATGAACTAAATTCTGCGACAGTACCGAGTGCAGTACAAACCCAATGTGGTGGGGAGAAGTTAGGGAAACCTGGGTTTTGAGAAATGAGAACTGTACTGCATCCTAGACAAAGGATTATGGATTTACTTTCTGAGTAAATAACCATCCTGAGCATCTTAAGATATCTGATCATGTTGGTTTTATCCTCTAATAAGAGTTTGGAACACTCTACTCCGTGCGGGTTGGTCTACTCTCAGGGCAGTCTTTTGGGATTCCAAGGAGCGTGACTAGTAGCATGACTTGGGAAATTGTTCCAGGTAAAATTAAAACTCTCTTGTGGTATGAGTTTGGTAAAAGATCATTCATTTTGTGTGTCTGGTGTATCAGGTATGTTGAAGTTGATTCTTTCTGTTCAGGTTTTGACTTTCCAGACAGTGGTTAACCTATAAATATTAGTGCTGAAAAGTCAAAATCTATTTATTACCCCTCTCTGCTCACTTTGCCATAAAGGTGTATGTGGTGCCTTTTTCATTTTTCTTTTCTTTTCTTTTTGGCCAGGTCAGAGATTTTTTTAGGGTGAGATTAGGAAAGATTTTTCGTATTAGGTGGCTGGAAAGTGCATCCATCTGAAAACCATCAACCATGTAGACTACATGCTTCATTTGAGTTGTGTTTCTGGATGCAAGTCAAGTGTGACAACTGCGTTTCACAACTTTCTCCAACTTGATTCAGAAATGTTCTGGGGCCAAAAACTTCTGAGGTATTTTCTGTTCGCTCCTTGTGAGGTCCTTTGGAGGTTATCAAGGTCAAGACTATATTCCTGGGTCTCGGGGGAAAAAATACAGGGGAGTTGAGGAGTCATGAATCTTAGTCTTGCATCATCTCGTGTTCTTGCCTGTGTTCTCTGGGTCATGACTTATCACTTCTTGTTCAAGGTGAACATTCCATTGTGTTTTTTGCCTCACACAAGGAGATGCTAATAATTTAAGTCATGTATTTTTTTCCTGCTTGGGTTGTTTCATTGGATTAGTAGCTTTTAGACAATGTAGAATAAGTTATGAATGAGCAATATATTGTTGAAGAAGGTTGAGTGACCAAGGAGGGACTATAGAAAGCAAGAGTCGGGAAATAATTCCAGTTTCCACTCCACACTCTTTCTCCTGCTGTTAACCTCAGTCATTTTTGTTTTTAATTTTTTTCAAAGGAACTGTGTAGGTAGTAATGAAGGTAGGTAGAGATAGACAGGAAGGAAGAGAGAGGAGGAAGAACCATTTATTATTTTATTTAGTTTTCATCTTGATTGTTCCCCTCATCCCCTAGTCTGGCTCCTTGGGATGGATGTGGACTGTCTGGTGGCCTTATCCACTAAGGCACCAGAGCATGCCTGTTAACCTCAGTTCTATTGCCAGTGTCCAAAGGTTGGTTTTTGTCTGTTTGCTTTGTTTCATTATATTCCACATATGAGTAAAATCATCCAGTGTTTATCCTTTTCCTTCCGACTTACTTCACATAGCATAATTCCATCTAGGTTGTCACAAATGTCAAGATTTCATCTCTTTATGTATAGTATTTCATCGTGTGTCTGTACCACATCTTCCTTATCCATTTATCTGACCATGGGTGTTTAGGTAGCTTTCAATTCCTGGATATTGTAGATAACTCTGCAGTAAACATGGGGATATATGGGAAGCCTTTTTATTTATAGTATTATCCATAATATCTCAGCTCAATTTGGTTTTTCTTTTTAACAAATGATTATTGAAGTTTAAAAATTGATTTTATGACCATAAATCTGAGCACTCTGTAATAGAGCCATATAAACTAATGAATCAACAAATATTTACTGAGCATCTGTGATGGAGTCACAGATATGTCAAGAAATGATGAAAGCTTTGTTGCAAAGTAGGTGCAGGTTAGAATATATATATAATATATATTATATATTGAACTATTTAGAGGTAGAATCAACACAAATCTGGGGCTTTCACGAATTATGAATATTGTGAGAGAGAAAGTGTTGAGAATGTGAAGAAGTTTTCTAGCCTCGGATGAGTTAGTTGATACCATTTGCAAAAAGAGGACCTATAAGAAGAAGGAACAGATTGGTAGGAGAGCGATAGTGAATTTTGGTTTTGTTAGTTTGAGTGCTTAAGGCATACTCAAGATATAGTTGTCTCACAGGACGTTTAAAAACACCTACTTTGTTCTCCAGAAAGAGGTAAAAGCTGGATTTGGAAATCATCAATATAGCTAAAGCAACAAGAGTAGAGGAAATCATAGATGGAAGCATGCCAAGTGAAAAAGAGGGTTTTTGGACGAAGGCCCTTGATTTTTTTCCCACCACTCCATTAATACTGTGCTAGTCATGAGCACAAGATTTCTCTGTGTTCCCAAGTACAGTGCTTATCTCTATGGTCTGATTTTACATAACAATTTAGAGATGTTTGTCTTCACTGATTACCTCCTCCCTCTTGATGCACTTTAACTTTTCTTGACTTCATGATACCATCTTTTCTATTGTGTTTTCCCCTCAGACTGGTTGGTTTTTCCTCTTATGCCCCAGGCTTGTAAAGATTGGACAACCCAGGCCTCTGCCTCGGTCTTTCCTTTGTCATTGGCATGACCTTCATGTTGTAATTCTAGAGACATGCAAAACTTTGGTCAGATAAAAGTATAAAATGTGCCAACACCAGTAGGATGTGATTTTAAATGATGTGTGTCCCTAATATTCCAAGACAGAATATGTATAGAATAGAAAATTTTATCAGCCTCAATATGATAGGAAGGGAAAAAAATAACAGTCCAGTGTGGTTGTGAAGGATCTATGTAAACAATTCAACAAGTTAGTGTAAAATGTTTAGTAAGTATGTACTTTGTGCCAGGTAGTGTTCTAGTTGCTGGTGATATAATAAGTAAAAATTATGCCAAATTTTCTGCCCTCTTGAGACTTGCATTCTAGTGAGCAGTGATAAGCAATAAACCAATGAATAAATAAGTTACTGAGTTGGTATGTCAGTAAGTGCTGAGGAAAAGCAAAACATGTAAAATGTATAGGGAATATTGTGAGGAGGTGACCATGTACTTTAATGAGACCATGTCTCATTAAGGAGATGATTAGTGAATGAAGTGTGAGTCATCCACATGTCTGGGACAAGGGGCTCTCCAGGCAGAGGGAATGAATGGCAAGTGCAAAGGCCCTGAGGTAGGGTTCTTTCTAACTGGTCCAGGAACTGCAAGGTGGTCATTTTGTTTAGAGCAACTGACAGGGTAGAAATCTTAACCATGTTGTCTTAGAAACAGTTGGAGGAGGGGAAATAAGAGAAGGCATTTCTGATTTTATAGGACCTTATAAAGCTTTGATTTTTATCCTGAGTGAAGTTGGGGTGAGTGTATTGTGCTTTGGAGCACTTTAAGTGGAAAAGAGACATGATCTGATACATTTTAACAAGATGAGTCCTGCTACTGTGTTGTAAATAGACTGTAGGGAAGTTGAGGTGAAAGCAGGAAACCAGTTATGAGGCAGTTGCAATTATCAAGGCAAAGGATGCAGGTGGTTTAGACCAGAGTGGTAAGGGAAGAGGTGCTGAGAAGTAGTTGGAGTCTGCATGTATTTTGAAGTTATTGCTGACAGAAGTTTCTGATGGATTGAATGTGTGGTTTATGAGGAAAAAGAGATGCCAAGGATTTTGAGAGATTCCAGGACTTTTGACTTGAGCAACTTAAAAAAAAAGGAGTTGCTGTTAACTAAGAGGAAGAAAATATTTGGCATGAGTTTTGAGTTCAATTTTGGGTATGTTAAGTAGAGATGCTAATGATATACCTTGATGGAGATTTGTGGAGTATATATTTACATATATAAGTTTAAAAATCCAAGTTAAGTGTTAAAACTAGAGGTCTGAAAGCAGAAGACTGGATGAGAATACCAAGGAAGTGAGTGTAGATAGAAAAGAAGCTTTAGGTCAGCCCCAGACATGCCCCTTGACCAAGCCATTTTTAAGAAATAACATTCCTGTTAAAATGACATTGAAAAAGAATCATCTACTTGACTGATCAATATGTCAGGAAGGATTCAAAAATGACTTTCTGTCAAGTCTTTGGTTGAAATTGAGAGTTTTATTTAGAAATGATGAAATGTAAATCAAACATTATTGATAGTCTTGTGGTGGGTCTAAAATAACAAGTTAATTTCAAAACTAATTTTACATGTAACTTTGATTTCAATTAAAATATCACTTTGGATAATTGATTTAGACTTGTGATCTTGTGTATTTTTGTAACCAGAAAAGGAATGAGAATTAAGTATTTACCAAGTTTATGTTTAATTTATCAGTTATAATAATTTAGTACTTGGAAATATTTTGAATGTCAGCCAGTTGAAGTGATTTAAAAATAAAATTGAATATATTAAATTTATGAAAGTTTAAAAAGAGCTTGATAAATTTAATTATTAGTGAGACCAAACATTAATCAACACCTCATGCAAAGTGATTAGTATAATTTACTAGGCTTCTAACTACAATGATAATATTTGTAAGATAAACTTAAAAGCATAAGGAATAGCAAAGTTTTTACATTTCTAAATTTAATAGTAATTTACAAAACAAAACATAGTCATTTCTATGCAAGAACCAAAAAACCACACTGTATTGTGTGTTTTAAAGTAATGATACCGCCAAGCACACAGTAGGATGTCACTATCTCCTCTATTAAAGGCAGAAACCTTGGACGGTTGGCTAGATCTGTTCGTTAATATGTTTGTTACAGGTAATTTGAGTATTAATTTGTTTGAAATTATATAACAATTGAGCAATTATACTGAAGGTACAATTGTTGGTAGTACTGTTTCTAATATTGTATGCTCTGTTTTTTAAATCTTTGATTTTTTTCTTTTTGAAATCTAATGATCAATTTAAGTAAAATAAATATTGTTACTTTTAATGAGGTGCTCCAGAAAGTTCAAGCTGAGCTGCAGTAGAATCTTATTCATGTTAAATTCCAGTAGCTTTGACAGTTTAAACTGCGTTTGAAGCCATACGCATGTCAAGTCAAAGATGATCACACTTAGTGCTGTGATTTATTCATGATCTCCCTTTTTAGTTCTCCTTGCCTCTTCATTCTCAGTTTGAGAGTTTCTGGAATCCCTACTTTGACATGAATTGAGTGTCATTTAGAGTATTTATCTCGCCTTTATTCAGAAAAATTTTGTTTGATGTCTCTATTACCATATTCCTTTGCTTTTCATTTCTCTTAATGAAGGATTAGATGTGACTTTCAATAAAAATATTTACTAAAGTATATAAAAGAAATATGCACTTATACATTGTATAATATGTTATTTCAAAATTTATGTTTTAAGAATCTATATCTTTTATACTTTTGAAGGTGGGGAGAAATTTGAAAATTGTCATATATTGAAAATTACAAAAAAATAGGGTTGAGAATTATGGGTTATATAGTTATATAGTTGCTTTAGAAGTCTTGCTTGTTAAGAAAATTTCAGGACAGTTTTTATTCTGTAACTCCTCCCAATGCCCCCAGCTTATGTAATAATAAAGACATTTTAATATGTGCAGAATTTATTAAGGCTGAAATTCAATTTTTGAAGAGCAGAGAATACTTGAATGTATCTGGTTTGTCTTACTTCCTTTGTGCAGTTCTGAAATGAGTTCTAATCCTCAAATACATTTTGTGTACTCTTTTGGTGACGAATATTTTATCTCTGGTGACAGTGTCTACTTTGTCCATGAACAATGCCCTTGAGGACCCGAGTATCCACTATTATCATAATTATAAAGTTTATTCTAAAACTAAATCCAAAGAATTATTATGCCCTTTCTTCCTTATGGAGAGTCATCGGGAGCAAATAGTCTGTTCAGGAGGAGTTCTAGTTCCTTATATTGACTGTCATAAATTATTTTCACCGATTTACCAAATAAATGAGCCATAATGCTTTTTAGATCAAAACACAAGCCTTTATCTAATACTTCCCTTTCAAACGCCATATACCCCTGACTTTTTTTTTCTTCGATGTTCTCATTTACTACAAGCCTTCAGATTTTACTCCTTTGGGAAAGCTGAATTTGTCAGCCAAAGACTATTGTGCTTGTTTTGTTTTTGTTTTTTTTTTAACTTTCTAGTAATTTATTGTAGTAACATTGTGTAGGTTTCTCAGATGTGAGTTTCCCAACTCCTCAGATATGTGTCAACATACCCTGCCCCCCACCAATCACCAAGTGTTCTTCCCCATTGTCCAGTGGGCTCCATCACTACTTGCCCCTTCCCTGCATCACATTTTCTGTTGGTGACCTCAGTCCTATTGCAAGTGTCCAAGGGTTGGCTTTATTTCATCTGTTCCTTTGTTTTGTCTCTTCATAGTCTATATATGAGTCAGATCATCTGATATCCATCTTTCTTCTTTTGAATTATTTCACTCAGCATAATTCCCTCTGAAGCCATGCATGTTGATTCAAATGACATATTTCATTTCTTCTCAGGACTGTATATTGTAATAATATAGAAGGTCTTTATTGTCTATTGGGCCTGAACCCAAAATGTATAGTTGATACTGCTTGGCTACCCTGAAAACAAATACTCTTTTGGGGTCAAGTCCCTCAAGCATTTGCAATCAGGGCACTCTACTTTCATTGCTGAAGGTACAGGGCAACTTTTTGCCCCACCCTAACTCCCTGGCAGCCAGGACCCATATGAATCCCAGGTATGTTCACTTGGATGCTGCGGCTCAGTGGTTAGTAGCAGCAGGTTGGGGCAAGGTGGCAGGCAGCTGGTATAAATGGCAACTTCCTAAACTCATAGTTGTTTCAGTACTACTGTGGTCTGCTCTGGTTCTTGTAATTTGTTAGCTTTTTTGTTCATTCTGTAAATTATCAGTATTTTTCTAATCACTTCTAATATTTGTATGTCTGAGACAAAAGAGAAAAGTGGACACCTGTTTTTAAAAACAGACAGTTCAAGTGTTACATTTTTCGGATAGCTGGAGAATTCCTTTGATAGGAAATGGGTGCTTGATTTGACAAAAATATAATTGATGATGTTCTTCAGACTTCTTCTAGTAAGATCCCAATTCAATACAGCATTCCCAGGAACCCTTTAATATTTCTACCAGCCTGTTTTTCTGGTACCTGTCCCGTCCATGTCATTTCAGACATCTGTATACACACACACACACACACACACAGACATATACACACATACATACATGTCTATATATGTATATATATACATATTCATATATATACACACATTCAGGCATTTGTGTCTGTATTCCAAGGCATAAAATAAAGCAAATAGTAAAAATGTTGTGGATAGAAATTAAATCCACATTGCTACTTTTATCTTTTGAGGGACCAGAAGACTATTTTGTTGGTATTTTATTTTTGATCAGTGAGTTGTGGGTGCTGAAAGAAATCTGTTGATATCTCAGAGATGACCCCAAGTAGACCTGTCTTCATCTGTGAGTTCAACCTTTGCTTGTGAAGTTTGACAGCAGTCAGAAAGTGCCTTTTGAATAAAACACACCTTTAAAATAACTCTCTCAGATTAATTCCAGCTTTTAAAGTGAGAAGATGGCTTGAACTACTGCTGCTGCCAGCTCAGCTGCGGATCTGAAATATCCAGCTGTGCCCTCGCTGCCTCTCTCATCACCAATAACAGACTTTGCAATCAGAATCTGTCTGACACGTGTGTTGATGTGTGAGGCGAGATAGCATCTCGTTCACTGTATTGGCTCTTTAGCGCTAGACCATAGTAAACATTTGTCTTTGTCAGCAGTTAAAGCAACTGTGATTTGAGGATGCACAGGGATGACAGATACTCCCCCACCCCGTTATGCTTTTGTCTAGGTCTGTATAGATATAGCAGGAGATTCGTAATCAAAGAGAATGGATTTTACAGTTAGAATAAAGCATTCATATTTATAGACTGTTTTATAGGAGTTTTTTCCTTTCAGATTAAGAAAACATCCAATGATGGTTGCACTGTACATCTTTTAATGATCCCTTTTAATAATTCTGATTATAGGAAAATGTCATTAGCCAACATTGGTATTTGGCTTATTAGCTCTTTGATGAAATTGGGCAATCAAATATATCCAAACTCTGATGTTAGAAGAATCCTGAATCGATGGTCGCAAGCATCAGCTTTCTTTAGGAAAATACTATTGTAAAGGTGAAAAATTGAGTAATAGTAGCATGATGGTAACACCAATCGATTGTTTAGCACTTATGGAACGTATGGTGTATGTATCATTGACTACTCCCAATAGTCCTGTGAAATGATCCTTGTTTTCTACATTAGGAAGCAGATTATTGGTGGAATTACTTCTGATCACAGTAGGGCCTGATTGCAAGCTCGCCTGGTCGTGCACTTAGTCAGCGTCATGCACTGAATCCCTGGGGAGCTCATCCTGCCACGTGGTGGATGCTGTGTCAGATACTTGGGTTCCAGGTTTGAATTAGAGGTGGTGCCTGCATCAGATGGCCCACATCCAGTCAGGGAAGATGAGCTATAAAGCAGCTTTACAGAATTATGAGTGTCATGACAGAGGAATAGAAAAGGTGCTAAGGGAGTTTGAAGAAGAATGGAGATAGATGTCATCTACATCCAGCTGAGGGTCACGGAAGTCTTCTGGAGATGAATGGTTATTGGTCTGATTTTTTTCTTTTTTTTTTAAGGAAAGGTAGAAGCAGGACTGGAGGCAAGCAGAGGCAGGCAGGAAGAGAGAGGAAGAAGAAACACTTAATTTATTTTATTGACTTTTTCATCTTGGTTGTTCACCCTGACCCCTGGGTGCAAACCCAGGTCCTTGGGTTGTGTGATAACTGTGTTGGCCAAAGTCAGCTGACCAAACCACTACTCCACCAGAGCGTACCTAAGCTGCAATTTGAAGGATGATAGGAGCCAGCTCGAGGCGGACAGTAGAGATGATGTGTAGGCAGAGGATCAGCTCCTTTGATAACATGAAGCATGAAGGAGACTGGATCAGAAACTACATGTAGGTCTGCATGCTTGGCACGAGAGCATGGATGTGGCCAGAAAATAACAATAGAAGTAACAGCAATAATTACTGCTGTTCTTTCCAGTTTTATGTCTCAAACCCTGTTTGAGGGGCTTCATGAGCATCATTTCAAGCAATCTCTTCAGCAACCATGGGGGCCAGAAATGAAGGCAAAGATGGTGAAGAGGCTAGGCGATCTGCGTTGATACAAAGAGTGAACTTTATCCTGACAGCTCTGGGGGATAATGGAAACACTTTAACTAGTGGAAATGTGTTTTAGGAAGAATGTTGTTAGCATTTTGGAGACTGAATTGGAGTTGGGTAAGACCTGAGGTAAGGACACCAGTGAGGACATGGGGTATCATCCAGTAGATGGTGGTGATTCTCTGAACAAAAAGCTTTATGGCAGGTACGAACAGGGAGAGTCGAGTCGCGCTGGACGGATTTTCAGGAATTAGTGACTAATAGGATATGTGGGACTGAGCTATCTTTATGGAACTTAAAGTTTGTTCAGTGAGGTGTGCCCTGGTGGAGCAGTGGCTTGGTCAGTTGTTTCTGAGGGAGTGCAGGCCACATGTCCCTGGGTTCGAGGCCCGGGCTGGAGAGAAGGGAGACCCAGTGTGAACAACTTGATAAAAGTAAAACAAAATACTTCTTCCTTCTTTCTGCCTGCCTACTCGCCTTCATTCCTGCCTGTACCTGTCCTTTAAAAAAATCTGTGTATCTATCTATCTATCTATCATCTATCTACTAGGATTTCCACTGGTAGAGCCCATAAGAAAAGCAATTTTAGTTTGACTTGTTTGTTTTCCTAGCTTCTGTTACAGGGCTCCCGTCTCCAGTTACAAAAGCACCAAGAACAGAGAGAATCTACTTTGTGGGGATCTTTCCTGGGGATTTTCAGATGATGCTTAAACTTCCTTGAAGATCTAGCTAGGGAATCTCCTTCTTTTGAAAATGTTTTCATTCTTCGACTCTTCCTAAGTATATAAAACAGAAAAATGCTACTGGTAAGACATTCAAAGCATTTGTATGGTTTCATTTCCTTTCTGTTTAGAAACATCTATTTAGATCATGGCTAAAAAAAGAGGTTTGATACAAAATGTATTAATCTCTCTTTTATGTTCAACTAAATTTATATTTCTTTGCTCTTTAAGAGAAAAATAGTATTTGGTCTGAAACTGATCTTGATAGAACCCTGATTTGGAATTGCTTATGAATATGGCACAAAATTTGTTTCTCTGCACACCCTGTTTGAGTAGTGGTTAGGCCTGCTTCCTCCAGTCTAGCGCAGTCCACTTACATCCCAAGGTCCCAGGTCCAGAGCCGAAGGGTGGGGAACAACTAAATAAAAATAAAAAAATGTTTTGCGAATGTTTCATCCTTCTCTCTCTTCTTGCCGGCCTACTCACCTTTGTTCATGCCTGTACTTTTCCTTAAAATAATAAAGTAATTTGGTTTTTGTTACAGTCAGTCATGCCTGGGAAATTTACTACAGGTTTTGTTGGATAATTCTGTTACTATAAAGATTGATATTTCAAAATGAGATATTCTATAAAGCAATGATAAGAATTACCTGTTAAGAATGACAAGTATTTTCTACTTCATTGCCTTTTTGTGAGTTTCTTAGTTTAAAACAAACAAAACAGAAAGCTTGACGTATTTCTTTAACCTAGTCTGAAGTGAGAAGACCTGAAATTTAAGAGTTAGGAGTAGAAGAGATTCTTGAATTAGAATATCTTTAAACTAATGATCAGATAGATAGAGGCCCAGACTTTTAAAGCCAACTTTTGGTTCATCTTGAAATACACACAGGAGGAGTGAATACCACGGATGGAGGATGACGGATGCAGCCTGGGAGCCACGTGGGCCCCTGGCCTGGTTCAGCGCAGCGGTGCTCTGTTCCATTCAAAGTCTTAGATGTCTGCCCCTCTGCAAAGCGGTGAGGCCAATGTCTATAGCTGCTGAGCATGAAATCCCCTGCTTCTGTTTGTTTCTTTTGTTGCCACGAGTTAATAGGGACAGAGACAGGAGACAGCCCAGAACAAAGCAGAAATAATGGAGTATTTCACCCCAAAAAGGAATGTGGATTGAGAAATACAAAGGGTAAGGCAAAGGCAGACTTAGTGTCCTGAGGCAGTGTGATGTATTGACCAGGAGCCTCAGCCCTGGGACAGTTCCGGGCCAAAGCTTGTCTGTGAGCACAGAGCAGCCTGCATGGTGGAAAGGTTTGACCCATCCTCTGTAAAAGCCACTTATTGTCGTTGTTCTCCCCATCACCCACACCAGGGTCTTAAAGGGCCACAAGATTTTTCACCTCAAAAAGTGGATTGCTCTCGAAGCATGGAGAAGAATCTTCTGGGGTACCTGGTGCTTAAGGACCTCCTTCATAGCACTCCATCACTTTTATTTCTTCTGCTGTTGGTGACTTTTTAAATTTAGATTTTTTTTTCACTTGTTTGAAGACCCACTGGCTGCTCCCAGAGAGGGGACATCTTTGAAATTTTCTTCTTGCAAGTAGAAAGAATTAGCTAAGACAATGCATGCTCCTTGTAGGTCTTCTCCATGAGTATTTCTGCACAGCCAGTTAATTTATGTACTTTCGCCCATGTTGACCCCAAACCATTTTTTTATTTAATATTTGCTGATTGGATCGATTTATTTACTTTATTGAGGTGTTACTTATATATGCACCTGTATTTTAAGAGCAATATATTTAAGAACTGTCCCTTAATACCCCACCCCCCATTTACTACTGTGCTTAAATCAGAAATCTCTACTTACCATGAGCTTCTCTTAATAGGCAAGCTTTGTCCTTTCCAGAGGGAAAAAAAAAAAAAAAAAGTTAAATGAAAAGAATAAACAGCAGGACAGAGAAGCCAGCAACTCTTCAGTCTCCCCTTGTCTCCCACCCAGGCTGGTCCCCTCTGGCTTCCCTGCTTCCTAGTTCAGCCCTGCGGGGAGCCATGTCCTCTTACTCTGGTAGAAGAGAGATGTGGGTCAGCTGTCTGGAAGGAAAGACAGCAGTGCAAGGAAGCAACACCAAGACTTGCGTCTTCCTTCCTCACTGGCTGGCTGTCGCTTCATTTACACAGGTAGATGGACTGAAAGCACTGCTTCCCTCCCTCAAAGCAACACCCACTGCTTAGGCTCTGGTCCCGGACTCTGGACGCGGCCCAGAGGACGCGAGTAGGAGCTCTGAAATGAAATAGCCTCGGTCAAAACTGCGCTTCTGTCACTTAACTAGATCTCTGGCACGTTTTCCTACCTGTTTGTAAGTTGCTCTCTAGACAGAGTGTCTCTAACATCTGCTCTGTGTGACACAACCTCGGAGGTTAGACTTGTCCTTCTCAGGCTCAAAAAAGCACTCTGGAGCAAAATCCTGCCTCCACTTACTCAAGTTATTTAACTTCTCTGGGCCTTAATTTTCTCATCAAATAGTAAGTCTCTAGTGCTTTATTCACTGAGTGGTTCTAAAGAGTTAACTGAATTACTATGCAGAAATCACATATCTGTGCTTAGTAAATCAACTGCCTTTGGCTTTCTGTCTTCGTTCTTAGTGCGCCCATTCTTCCTCCCGTCTCGTAGGAGCTTGCAGCCTCTCACAGTCCCTAGAACACATGGTGGTTGTGTTCTACACTCATATTTGATGACTACAGTTTGGAAACTATTTTAAATCACATAATTTGAGATATTTAGACATTTCTTAATATGTTATGCATTGAACAGTTTAATATTAGAAAGCACCTCTAGAAATTGACTTTCTTTTTAAAGTTCATTGTGGGAGTTGGTGAGTTTCAGAATATATAGGTGCCACTTTAGGGGTTTGAAACCAAGCGACCTAAGAAATATATCCCTTCCAAGTTATGGGTGAATTTTCTCTTGCTTTCGCTACCAACCGATTAATATTTCATTCATCTGACAGGTATGTATTGAGTCCTGTGCCAGGCCCCACCCTAGGGCGACATGGAAATCCCTGGTTGTCTACCATAGGAAACCTGCCATGGTTTGGCCAGACCCATATTTAAATAAGGAGATGGCGTGGGATTTGGGCAGTGACGGTGTATGGCTGTTGCAGAAGTCCCAAAGCTGCCTGAAGAAAATTTTCCAGCAACGAGACAGAACTTCAATCATGTTGAAATCATGCTCAGAATAAAATCATGTATTCATGATGAAAAACAGAGCATCAATTGAAATAAATGCCATGTCCCCAAAGGCAAGAGATTTAGCGACACAAGATGGTAGGAAATACTGACACCACAAAAACTGGTGCCAGAGTGGGAGGATTCTGAGCAAGACTGTCAAGAACTGTGAAGTCGTAGGACAACTCTGCTCCTTTGTTTTGGTGCCCGGCCACCCGTGGTAGCTATAAAATCAAACTTTTTGAGCCAATGACAGGGCAAAGGATGAATATGTCTTTTGGTCTGTGTGTGTAATTCTATCATCTAATAATTGTTCCAGTCAGAACAAAATACATGTGGCATAGCCTTAACTGCAGTGCTCGAAGAGTAAGTGGAAGACCAAGGAGTAGAAGAAAGGATTACCTGTCTGCAGGAATTGGAGAACTTCCCAGAAGAGGTGCCATTGGAGCAGATGTTTGAATAAAAATTCAAGTCCAAATGAGAGGGAAGAGCCTTTCCTTCAGGGTGCACTGGACCAGGGTGGCCCAGAAACACACAGCACTACGATTGTTTGAGGGACTGGGGAGTGATTTGAAAGGTAGCTGGTGTCATTAAGGTGAAAATGCAGAGTGAAATGAGACAGTTTAGTGCTTATTAGTGCCTTACAGTGTCTGTTCCTTGATTGCCTACAGGGTAGAGTGCTCTGCCAGACCTAGCAAATGACTGGCATTGTCCACGCACACCCGTGGGGACATTTGAAGACAATCATGCTGCTTTGGTGCTAGGCCACCAGACCGAAATGCAAGTTCTCATTTTATCATTGCAATGTAATCTTTCACTTATTTTGCCCCTAATACCAGTAATCACCTTCCTGAAGGCAAATAGTCCTCAGGTTTTTGCATATGCTTTTCTTCTTCCACTTTTCAGCAGACATGATATGCTTTGTCTGAAGTGTATGACTCAGACAGTGATTATTGTTGATCCCAGTCTTTGCCTTCTCTTGAGACCCTGGTACTCTGTTTCCTTGCATATCATGTGGGTAAAAGCTGGTGGCTGCGTGCTAGGAGGAAGCAGCTGTGTCTTGACATCATAAGAGGGTAACACTGGCTGTTCTTAAAAAGCAACAAGTCATAATGGACCCGCTGTGAAAAGATCTGTAAACTGAATGTCTAGGAAGCAGGGGCTTTGGGTGTGCTCCCCACCCCCGCCACCCCCATGGGTTCAATGCAGACTCACCCTGTTTTCTATACCCTGCTGCGGGTTAGGACCAAGGGTTGTGCGTCTTCAGTGACGTGGGTTAAGTTGGGACGTGGTGGAGCCTGTGGCGGTTACTGTGGGCCGATAAAGGGGAATGTGGCCAGATCTTTGCCCAAGGAAGCTAACTCTCTAGGATCCCTGAGGAAAATGAGCATGATGAATAGTTACTCCTGTGTTGCTGTCTCATGGCCTAATGCATTGAACTGATGCCTTATAACAGCCTGCCGAAGAAAGGACGCGGCAGATAGTGTTAAAATGTTACTGGTTAATTATGGGGAGACTGAAGCATGGCTAGGTTTATGGGGCCTGAGCAGAGTCATACAATACCTTAGTGTCTGGCCTGGGAATGAAGCCTGAGTTTGCGGCTCACTGTCAGGCCTGCCGACAGCATTGTGTCTGGCATTGTACAACAGTGAAAGGGGCTTACTCGCAACAATGCGAGAGCTGCCGTAGGAGACATGCACAGTGAACTTTGGTACAGTATAGTCTAGAGGCCACAATGAGTAATTTTAAGTAAATTGACTATGAGATCCAAAGCTTCATTACATCTGAAAATGAAAAAAGGTGAAAACTCTGCATGGTATTTAGGAACTGATTAAAAAACATGAACATGATTTCTCCATTTGAAATAGTATATCCTTAGAAGTCTTCTTTTGTCTCAAAATATGACAGGACTCTGTTTACTCTAGAATTTATTGCAAGTAAATGTTCAAAGATTCTGTCTTGTCATCATTGTCAATCTAGTTTTTATGCTTTTTATCTTTGAAAATATTTAAGTTCCATTGCCTGTGGCTCTAGGGAGAAGCTTTTGTATTACTCAGATTTATTTGAGGTTCTTCCAGAATAGGTGGAAATGTAGAGTCTGAATTTTGGAAAGAGGTTGAAAAGGGAAAGGCAGTGTCATGTTAGGTGCCTTTACTATCTATGTGGTTGAAACCGTGGGGACAAAGATGACATTGCCAGGGAGAATTGAGAGGACAGAAGAGAGCAGAGTAGAATGTCATTGCTAAATGTCCTACGACACCAGAGTGTCATAGGTGACCTAGGATAAATTAACAGGTGTTGTAAATGTGAATGAGTGGACTTGATATAAAGCTTTTGCACTCTGTTTTTAAAAGAACATGAAGATACAATTCTAGAACATACAGTCAAAATATGTTGAGTAATAATACTGCCATATGAATTATTTTAAACAGGGCAGTATAGCTACCATTCACCTGCAATTTTAGTTTTATGATAGTTTGGACCAGCTTAGTTGGGCCAGTCTCTCTCCAGGAGATAGTCCAGAGGAATTTTAGCAGAGGAACTGAGAAAGAATAGGGGTCTCCAGAGCAGGAAAGGATCTCACTGCTCTTCCACCTCTCCCTAAAGGCAGCCCAGTAGGAGAATCCCCGTGTGACTAACGCTGTTACCTGTACTAGTTGAACTTGGCAGAGTTCTCCTAAGTGAAAACTGCTAGCCAGTGGTCATCTTTGAGGAAAAGTGTGTGTGTGTGTGTGTGTGTGTGTGTGTGTGTATGTGTGTGTGTGTGTGTGTGTAGAGAGAGAGAGAGGCTTGCATCATACGTATTTACATGATAAACTTCTTAGAAGAACTCTCATCATGCATACAAGATCCTCAAGGATAGGAAAGCGTTTGCTGAAAGTCAGGCCTTCATTTCAAATCTGGGATTCAATATGTTGGCATCTGGAATTCTGTTTATAGTTGTGGTCATTAATCTTTTAGGAGAAGGCATAATGGAACTCAAGTAAGGCCAAAGAAGAGCAATTAATATGATGGAGTAGGAAGATTTGCTATACGAAGGCAGACTGAAATAATTAGGACTCCTTAGACTTGAAAAGACTGAGAGGAAATATGATTAGAGTTTAATAAATCCATGAGGAATATGGATTAGATGATCATAGAATTGTTTACCAGAAGTAGGCAGAACCTCTTAAAAGCTGACTTAAAGTGAATTTAGACAAAAAAGAAGCTTTATCATACCAAGAAAGTAGACTATGCTTCGAAACAACTCTTAGAACTTCTAGTATTGAAGTGAAATGAAAATGTCAAGGAGTTTTCTTACTTTGGCACTATTTTCTTGAAGCATGGAGGGTCCAGAAAGAGCATCGCTTTATTAGTTTTTACACTTTATTTCAATTCTTGTCCATTCTTAATCAACAAGTATTCATTGAGGGTAGATTCTGTGCCATGTTCTCTGCTAAGTGCTAAGGATAGTGGGATGAAGGTGGACAGATATGGTTCCGACAGTCTGGTGATAAATAGGAAGCTGTCATTGTGTGATGAATTCACAAATGTTCAATGAGAATTTGACACAGATTGCTAGCATACTCTTACGATCAGAAAAGGCAACCCTGAGTTAGGGGTGTTTAATTTGAGATCTAAAAATTGGTGAGGAGTTAGCTAAGCCAGGAGCTGGGGGAAGAGGAATGTGGAATGTGGAATGCCTTGAGGTATGGGGAGGGGTCATCATGACTGGAGGGGGGTAAAACTGGGCTTGAAGAGGGGAGACTAGGAGGAGAGTGGTAGAAGCTGAGGTTAGTGGGGTTGATGGAGCAAAGTAGGAGGGCCTTATAGAGCACGACTGGGGTTGGACCCAAGAACTGTGGGAAATCATGGAAGAGAGTGAAGCAAATATGATCAGTTTTTGTTTGTTTGGTTTTTTTTTCTATAAATTGAGTGACTAATGTGTGGAGAATAGAGAGAGGTCAAGAACAGATGCACTCAAACCAGTGAGGCAGTGTTGCTGTTGTCCTTATGATGGGGCCTGGGCTGGAGAGAAATGAATAAGTCGTAGAGCTATCTCAGAGGTCAGATGGACTGGACTTGTTGACCAACTAGGTGCAGTGAGTGAGAGAAATAATTAAGCTTGATTTATGAGCGTAGCACAGCCAATTAGGCCTCAGATTTTATCTGAGTGAGAAAAATTAGCATAGGCTTTTTTTAGGTCTCTTCTTTCATGATCTGCAGATGACCTGAAAGTTAGCATATCTGTCTGCTTCTCTGGCTCTAGCTCCCTTTCCTTCTCCATTGCATTGTTCAGGTCCTAAATATTTCAGGCTCTGCAAGTTGGCAACAAGTTGGCCCTATATAGAAGGATGTTAAATAAGTAGAAAGATAAAAACTATGTGAATGATTTCCAATCTCCCAAATCCCCCTTGTAGAGCAAGTGGTTTCATTCACTTCACAAACCGCATGACAGTTTATGGCCCTGAAGTCAGTTGATCTGTAACAGAATTTAGCAAGGTCATGAGGGCAGTGACGTGTATAGGAACTTCAATGATTTTAAATAGCTCTTTATTTTTAGATAATCTCGAAGAATTATAAGACAAGTGCAAGAAATTTTATGATCGACTCAACTCAGCTTCAACCATCATGGACATTTTGCCATGTTTGCTTTATGATTCTCCTCATATAGACATGGAGATGGTCATGGAACTGGAGATTTAGAATTTTTCTTAACCAAGTCATTGTAGTTATCAAGACCCTTCACCTCTAGATACCTAAATAGGTGTCTAAACACTGATTTTCCTTACATAATCACAGTACAGTGATGAAATGCAGAAAATTCAGCCTTACACATTTTTGTTATCTAAGATGGACTATTTAGCTATCACTTATTATCCCAATGCTGTCATTGATGGCATCTTTTCCTCCCACCTGATTTGGACCCAGTCCAGGAGGCATTGTATTTTGTTATCATGTCTTGTTAGTCTTCTGTAACCTGGAACCATTCCTCAGCCTTTCTTTGACTGCTGAGACATTGACACTCTAGAGAACAGGCCAGTTGGTTCTAGAATGTGGCTCGGAAAGTTCCCTTGTGCTTAGATCCAGGCTGTGCATATTGGGCAGGAAAACTGTACAGTGATGCCATGCCTCTCTCAGTGCACCTGTTGCCTCAGAGACACTGCAAGTTTAGTCCTTGATCACTACAGTAAAGCCTTTTTGCAGTAAGGTGAGTCACGTGAAAATGTTTGGTTTCCCAGTGCACATAAAAGTTATGCTTATACTATACTGTAGTCTTTTAAGTATCCAATAGCATGATGTCTAAAAAATGCACATACACTAATTAACTGTGACAAACAGACTTGCTCCATGCAGTGTTGTCGCAAACCTTCAATTTGTCAAAAAATGCAGTATCTGAGGATTATGGTAAAACCAGGGGCATGAAGGTGAGGTGTGCCTGTATATCTCATTTTGAGGGTGTTAACGTTGACTACTTCATTAAGGTGATACCCTCTGAGTTCTCCATTCTAAAGTTATCTTTCTTCTTATAGTGATTAGGTTTTTGCTTCCTAATTCTTGCATATTATAAAGGTTGTTGAGCACTGTGTTAACTATCTTATTTTAAAGAACCATGTTTACCTGCTCTCTTGCAGTGTTTTCGAGCACTCTGCTGCAAGGGCCCACCACCAGCACGACCGGAGTATGACCTGGTTTGCATAGGCCTCACAGGCTCTGGCAAGACCAGTCTGCTGTCAAAACTCTGCAGTGAAAGCCCCGACAATATCGTATCAACCACA
Organism: Solenodon paradoxus; assembly: GCA_004363575.1. NCBI lineage: Eukaryota > Metazoa > Chordata > Mammalia > Eulipotyphla > Solenodontidae > Solenodon > Solenodon paradoxus. The sequence goes on along the minus strand of RJWH01002390.1, from coordinate 42,329 downwards.
GGTAGGTTCTGTGTCTGGCGCCTATCCCTTTCTCTTCCTCGTCCCCATGATGCTCTCTTTTCTTGTGCTGTTTGGGGCATCCTACCTGTCTCTTCCCTCTGCTGTAGTTGTGGTTAAATGCTTGAGTTAGTTTCTTTCTTTCTTTTTTTTTTTTTAATATATTTTCATGGAGATGACATTGCTTTACAACATGATAAAAGTTTTTCATATGCAGGTTCACTCTTCACTAATGTCACACCACATCCATCACCGAATTTCTAGTAACACATCACTGCGCTTTGCTCACCCCATCTCTTCCCCTCTGGTAACCTCAATGTGCTTATTTTATTTTGGATATTCTGTTTTGCAAAGTAGATTTGATGAGGTCTTTAATGGCATTAAACTGCTACACCCTTCCTCTGTCCCTCTAGTCGACCATTTCTCTGCCACTCAGTAAGGGAAGATCAGGAAAACATGAATTATAAACTAGTCCTGAAACCTAGTGCTGTAACAAAATGGATTCATCGCAGGCCCACTGAGTGCCACCCTCTCTGGAAATGTTGCTCTTGTGTTGGTTACACATTCCCTAAGCAGTACAATGGATGGAGTCTTCTTCCTAGAGACGAGCCAGTGTAGGGACTTCTGATCAAGTTTGCTGTGTTATTTTCTAGAGTGGCCAATACAGGTTGATCTAGGCAGTGATGATCAGTGATGATTAGTGATGATCAGTGGGGAGATTTTGCTCCCCAAGGTACATTTGGCAGTTTTTTGAAACATCTTGGTTGTCACAACGGTGGGAGAGTGGTACTGACATCTTCTGGGTAGAAGCCACATACGCTACTATACATCCTTCAGTGCATTAGGACAGGGCCTCACTAGAAAAAAACAATTATCTCATCCCAGATGCCAGGAAAGCCACCTATATGCTTCCTCTGGTCTCTTAGAACAATAAAGTAGAAGGGACTTATAGGAGATGAAGACAGAGCTGGTGTAGGAGGAGGGCTGACAGGGAGGAAGTGGGGTGAGACATTGTCTGGGAAAGTTGGAGAGATTGTTTATTCAGTCATCTCTTTTTTTGATCACCTGCTGTGTGCTAGGTTTATTTTTAGAATTTTGGAATAAGCAATGATCTCAGCAGTATTTCAGGAGACTCAGTCTACTAGCCAGATGGACTTTTAAGTTCACGTCTAGGAATATACAAAGGAGGGTAATAATCAATGTTTCTTGGATTGGGGGAAGAGTTCAATGCACAATGCACAATGCATTGAATCTGGAAGGGTAAGTAAGCCTGGCCAACAAGCAAAAATGAGAATGTAATGGGAGGAGAAAGAGGATTTGAGGGAAGAGGAAAAGCTGTATGAAGGCAGAGGGACCTGAAACAGATTGGCGCCTTCTGGGAACCACACTTCTGTGTGGCTAAGTACATGGTTAGTAGAATGCCAGGAATCAGATCATAAGAGATAGGCAGTGGCCAAATCTTAGCAAACCCTTTATACCACTCTCAGGAATTGAGCTTTTCTTGTAGATGGTTCAGAGATATCAGCATATAAGCTAGCAAACTATACAATCACATAACCACTTGAGGAGGGTCATGTGAGCCATGATGAGAAAGCTGAGTTGTGAGACACATTGTTAGCCTTTGACTAAGGCAATGACAGGAGAGAGAAGGATGAGGAAATAGGATACTTATATAAATTGACAGGAGTTGGTGACCAGTTGAGTTTGGAGGGTGAGAGAGAGAGAGAGAGTAGCCAAGGATGACTCAAGTTCTGGCTTCAGTGATGGGTGCATGATGGGATCATCAGCCACGATTTCCTAGTAAGTAGGGAAAAATATTGATGACCAAGAATGTTACATCAGTTCAGATTGGGTTGTGCCACCAAATAAGTTAAGAAAAAAGTACAGTTTTGAGAGATTTTTAGTTTTAGAATTGTAGGTAAGAAACTGAACCTTTAAGAAATAAATGCAGCCTGATTAAAGGATAAGGAAGAGTTGCAGGTTCAGAACCTGGTGAGACTACAGAGAGTTTTCATTGTCTGACGTCATTTTTAACTTCCTTTCCCCCAGAAAGAAATGAGTACTCCCTGCTCCCCCAATGTACATAGTTCAATAGTTATCCCATTTAGTGCCTGGAACACTGCTGTTTACATGTCTGTCTCCCAGCCTGGGGCACAAGTTAGGATGGTCAGGTAGAGCATCTTATTTGTTTTTTGTGCAGCCAGAGTATGACACAAGGCTTGGATATAGCTCTGGATGTTTGTTGAGTGAATAAGCAAGAAGTAGTAAGTCAAATCTGTAAGTGAACCTCATAACATTCTTAAATGTCAGGTAAGATCTTTTCCTCTTGGTCTGTCTTCAAATCATCTGAAACGCGAAAGTATGGTGACATAGCTGTTGTCACAATGCTAGTGACAGGTGGAATACCAGTATTGATTTTTAAATGAACTGTAGTGGTACCCAAGGCTTAAGATTTCTGATGGGAGTATGTTCTTGTTAGTTGTTTGTAAAATTGTGGATATCTTTTGAGTAGCATGTTACATAATTATACAAACTTCATTAAAGGAATACTTCTTTTCAAGCAAAATGACTTGCCCCAGAAGGTGTGAGGGTGAGACAAAGTATATTGTTCTTCACTTATCAGAGTTATAGATAAGAAATACTATTGGTATTGGAGCAGTTTTGAATTATGGTATAAGAATTTATCCATAAACAATTTTATAATTTGTTGTTTGCAACTTAGAATATAATATTTTATATTGATTTTTATTAAAATGTTTGGTAATGTTTTTCTTTTACTAAAAACAATTGTAACATTTTCTGCTAGCTGATTTTCGACGCATTAGATACTCAGTTGGCCTAACATTTTAGATATCAAGCTTCTAAGTTTTGTCATCCTAACAGGCAGAGTCCCTTTTTGGAGGCCTATTTGAAGACACTTTCCCTCAATAAGTTTATACCTGGATTAACAAGATATATTTTCTAATGATAAAAAGTTTATATTTATTGAATGTTTAATAAATGCCAAGTGCTAGAACAGAATGCAATAGGTCCTATAATTTATGATCTAAATATGAAGTTAAAAGAGGGGGTGATTTGATGCACACTGGTGGCTTCGTGGTCTAGTACTCTCTGGGAGCAGTCCCACATACATCCCAAGACCTCACTTTCAAGTCCCAGGACCAGGACGGGGCAACCAAAATGAACAACTAAATAAATCAAATAAAGTGCTTTTCCTCTTATCTCTTCTTGCCTGCCTGCCTACTCATCTTTATTCCTGCCTGTACCTTTCCTTAAAAAAAAGAAAAGAAAAAAAAGAGGGAGTGATTATTTCTAAACTTGGAGAACACAGAATGCCTCATTTTGTTATTTGACTCGGGCCTCATGTGTTGGGTATGATCTAAGCAGAGAGGAATAGGGTGAAGAGAGTAAAGATAAAAGACATGGGGTAGATTCAGAGAAAATTTAGTCATCTTATTGGATGGGGCTACTGGATCCAAGATGGCGGAATATGAGACCTGAGGCCAAAAACTGGAGTTGTTTTCAAGAGGGATCTGTAATACAGAAAGGTGATCCAGTGGGATCATAACCGTGGGACTGGAGGGTTAGTGGCAGATGTAGTAGGTACTGGAGAAGTGACAATCATATTGAGTAATAGAAAAGGAAGAGAAAGAATTAAATGTGACTTAAGTTTCTAGCCTGGAGACTGTGTGAATTGTAAAAAGTAGGGAAAACATGGTAACAGCTAATGAGTTTGGCGTTGGGCATACAAATTTTAAGGTGTTGGCAGGCTTTCCAACGATGATCCAAATGCCCAAAAGACAAGCACTTAGAGAGTTGGGATCTAGAGGTCTACATTTGAGAGATAACTGAATTGTGAATGTGGATGAGATTGTTGAGCGATGATGAGTAGAGAGAAAGGCTAAGCATCATCTATATTTTATTCATCCTTGTCACATTTAGTAAATATCTATTATGTGACTACCATTGATTTAGGTGCCTAGCATACATGCTCTCCGTGGTCTCACCAGTTCCTGTACACCTTATTTTTTGGAGTTTACATTCTAGCATATGCTTTTGACAATGAACCTAAGCTGGGAATTTCTACACAGTATTATATAAATAAAATATAAACATTAGATCAAGAGAACCTGAGTTGAGTAATAAAAGTCCAGAGTCTGAGAAAGGACCACTGGACATGGTGACACTATGGTTCATGGTGAAACAATTTAGTAGAATATTAGGGTAGGAGCTATCATTAGGAAATGAAGGCTAAGATTGCACATTGACTACTTTTTCAAGGTGGACAGAAACAGAGAAAAAAGTGTTCTTATAAGCAAAGATGCAACAGGAACATGCTAGTAGATTGAAGTGTGAGGGTGATGATCAGGGGAGAAAGATTGAAGATGATCAAGAAAAATCAGTGAGTACATGAAGGAATGAAGACTTGATTCTGATCAAAACAGGAGAACTACAACTGGTTTACTCTCCCACCTGAAGTGATAACAAAAAACCCAGATAAAAAATATTTATGAAAGAGTTTTAAAGAAAGTGAGTATCAAGCAAGACAGGACCTTAATCTCTGAGAGACGAGACACAAAGGAGATGAGCCGACAGCTTACTACCTTTAGAAGGCTTCCAAGACCATGGCATGATCCCAGGGGGTACTCGAGGTGGAGTTCAGTGGACTCCCTGCATTGAGGACTCAGAGAGACCAAGACAGACTTCGTAGGACCCTACTAGAAAGGAAAAATTTGTACTGAAAGAACAACCCAGAGATCTGCAGAGTTTACCTTGAGTATCCAGGAATTATTCAGTTTACACATGTGAGGAAATTACCCAGAGCCAGAAAAAGACCATTTGAAAAGGCTGGAAGGAACAGTGCTTGGTGTTTGCACTGGGCTGAGAGTTATGCCTGATCCCACCAGCCAGACTGAAAAAGTCATAATTCATAAGGAACTTGTTGAGTACTTAGGACAGTTTTGCTGCAAGAATCAGCCCTGAACTTGGCACTGCTCTGGATCCACCTAACAACAAATTTTATTAACGAAGACCAAAAGCCCAGTTTGCTATTAACTTTAATGCATCCCAGAACAAAGCTATATAAGATTTATAGATAACAAAAATTTCTAGCTCCTTACTAGGTAAAATTCACATTGTCTGACATTCAATCAATGATTACCAGGAATCCAGTAAGGCAAAAATACATGATTCGTAATGAGAATAATAATCTGTCAATTGAAATTGACTCAGACCTGACATATCGCAAAGGAAGGTCCTTTTAAAAGCTGTCATTATAATCTAATTCTCTCTGTTTAAAAGTTCAGTAGTGACATGGAAGATATTTTTTAAAAGACCCATAATTTATAGTGGTAAATATGAAATATGCTGCAGATAGGATTAATGGCAGACTAGATATTACAGGAAAAAGATGAATAACTGAAGATGTTAGCATTAGAGACTGAAGAGTGAAAGAGACAAAACAAACAAACAAACAAAAAATCCAAAATAAAACAAAGCAAAACACCAAGAATGTCAGCGAGTTGTGGGACAACTTTAAGTCACTTGACATGTGAGTAATTAATTGGAGTCTGAAGATCGGGGGTGGACAAAGGAACTGAAAAAAATACTTAACGACACAATGACTGAAATTTTTTCAAATTTGAACACTATAAACAGCAGAGCCAAGAAACTTCTTAAACCCAAAGCATGAGACTTGAACAAAACTACACCAAAGCACATCATAATAAAATTGCTCCAAAACTAGCAATAAATTATGGTGGTTGATTTTATGTGTCAGCTTGGCTCAACCACGGTGCCCGGAGATGTAATCAGACATCATTCTATATGTTTCTGTGAGAATGTTTTTGGATGAGATTTATATTAGTGAACTTTGGTTAAAGCAGATTATTCTCTGTAGCGTAGTTGGGTCTCATCCAATAAGCTGAAGGCCTAATTAAACAAAAAACTGACAGCCCTGCTTTCCCCACCACATACACCACTGCTTCCCCCAGCAAGAAGGAAATCTAGGTATCTGGTATCTAGATATTAGATATCACTATCATGTGAATAAATTACTTCAAATAAATAACTTTAGGACATACTCTGGTAGAACAGTGGTTAGGTCGCCCATCTCTGGCCCAGCCAAGTCCACATATCTCAAGGACCTGGATTCACTTCCTGGGGCCAGGGAGAACAACCAAGCTGTACAACTAAATAAAATGAAAGTAGTTCTTCCACCTCTCTCTTCCTGCCTGGTCCTCTATTTGCCGTCATTCCTGCCTACAGCTTTCCTTTGAAATAGATAAATAGATAAATAAATATACATACTCTCTCTCTCTCTCTCTCTCTCTCTCTGTCTCTCCCTTTCTCCCCGTCTCTCCCTTTCTCCCCCTCTCCCTCCCACCCCCACCTTCTCAGTTCCTCTATAGAACAAAGAGAAAAACCTTAAAGGCAGATAGATAAAAGATGTTATAAAGGAATAAAAGTAAGATAAAAGATGTTATAAAGGAATAAAAGTAAGAGTGACATCAGATTTCTTATTAGAAACAGTGCAGGTGAGAAGACAGTGGAGTGGTATCTTAAATGCCAAAGGGAAGAAAATTATCAGCCTATACCCAGCAAAAATATCTTTCACATAGACAGTCAAAATGAAGTGTTTTACAGATACACAAAACCAAAAAGAATGATTGCTAGCAGACTACCATTATAACAAATGATATTGAAGTCCTTCAGGCCAAAGAAAAATGATTCCAGATGAAAATCTGGATATATGTAAAGAAATGAAAATTTTCAGAAAATGATAACTACATGGGTCAGTCTATAAGATTTAGTTCTGATTATTTAAATGTATCAAAAGGTAACTTTAAATAGAAATTATAACACTGTTGAGTTTATAACAGGTGAAAGTGATGCACATGAAAACAGCATAAAAGTCAGGGGAAAAAGAGAAGTACACAATTGTGCTGCAAGTTTATTTATGTGAAGGTTCTTAATGTAAAGTGGTATAAAAACACTTACAGGTAGACTGTGATTAGTTAATGATATAGTTAATGATGTTATATAAACCCAAAGCAGCCACAAGAATAATAAAACAGTGAAAGCCAACAAGGCAACAGATGAGATAGATAAAATGAGATTATCAAAAAATCAAAACAACAGCAGAATAGATGAGATAAATAGAAATCAAGTAGCAAGGTGATACACTCAAACATAACCAATGAAAATTTATGAAAATTACTTAGCTTTTTCCAGTAAGAAATTGAGATTGATATGATTAGATCAAAAATAAGACCAAACTATGCTGATTAATGAAACAAGCTTTGAATCTGAAATATTAACAGGTTAAAAAATGTGAGAAGATAGAAAAATATGTATTGATAGTAGCCAAAAGAAAGTTGGAGTGACTGCTAATATCAGACAAGGTAGATTGTAGAGCAATTAATAATTTGGGTTTAAAGAAGGTCATTTCATTTTGAAGGCATCATTTAATCAAGAGGATATAATAATGCTAAACATTTTTGTACCTAATAAGAGATTGAAAATATACATAGCAAAAATTGAAGAACTCAAAGGGAAAAAGACTCAAAATAATCATCAGAGATTTCAGTGCTTTCAATTTTTATTAGAACATGTAGAAGAACATCAGCCAAGAAATAGTAAACTTGAACAAAATTATCAGCTAACATGACCTGATCAACAATTGTAGAGCACTTTACTAGTAATACCAAGGATGTTCTCAAGTATATGTGAAATATTTACCAAATTAGACTATGTCTGAGGACATGAAATATGTCTCAGTAAATTTAAAAGAATTCAGTCATACTAAATGTGTTCTCAGACCACAGTGACATTGTATTCAAAATCAACAAGCTGATCTCTGAAAAAATCCCCAAATGCTGGAAGGAAACTAAATTACTTCTAAATAAACCATCGGTCAAAGATGATATCAAAAGATAAATTATAAAGCATTTTGTATTGAATGAAAGTACAACGCCTCGGATTCAGTGGGATACCTCTAAAGTAGGGCTTAGGGAAATTTTTATCACTCAACATCTGTAAGACATGGTCTCAAATAAATGACCCCCACTTCAATCTTAAGGAACCTATAGAGAAAAATGGATTAAATCCAAACTAAGTAAAGGAAAAGAAAAAATAAAAATTAATAAAATAGAAAAACAGTAGAGCAAATCAGTAAATACAAAAGCCAGTTCTTTTAGAAGCTCAATAAAGTTAATAATAAAATTCTAGCCAACTTGATCAGGAGAAAAATGGAAGAAAACACTAACAATTTCAGAAATGAGAGGGGTTATGTCAATACATAGCCTATAAATATTTAAATGATAATAAGAAATCATTATGCCAATAAATTTGGCAGCCTAAGTGGATGAATTCCTTAAAAGACAAATCATCAAAGCTTACTCAAAAAGAAACAGAAAACCTAGATAGACCTAGATAGATAGCTATTGAAGAAATTGAAATTATAGTTTAGGAAGATAGAAAAGTTGAAAGCTGTTTGGCTTCACTAGAGAATCCTATCAAACATTTTAAGAAAGAATACCAATACGAGACAATATCTTCCAGATCAGGGATAAAGACATGACTGTTCATTCTGTCTGCTTAGATTTAACATTGTGGTAGATATTCTAGCTAGTGAATCAAGTAACAAAAAGGAATAAAAGGCTTCCTGGTTGGAAAGGAATAAATGAAGCTGTATTTGGCAATTTTATAGCATCATGTAAATAGAATATTTGATGGATCTATATTATGCCAATATATCAGAGACCTCTGATGTGAATTAGAGCTTTTATTACTGGAGATATTAAAACTGAGAAAATTGCAGGATAGTGTTGGTCATTAGTTTGGAGAGTGTTGTCTATAAAAATGGAAGAAATTAGAGTATGGTAGACAAATGTTAGTGAAGCGTGGAATTTATTCAGATAGATGAACAGACTCCCTGAAAGCTGGTAGATGGAAATATGGAGTCCATTAATAGGTGGCACAACTTCATGTTGAAGTTCGTGAACTATGGTAAGATGGTCTAAAGCGTTACAGGAAAGAAAAGTTTGTCCTAGATGATACTGATAAGGGAAAGAAAAGCTCTGTTTGCTAAGAAATGTTGGATTCTAGAGAAGACTTAACAAAGCTGAATTATTGATGTGGTTTTGTAATGATAAAGATAGGGCAGAGTTGGATATGAGAAACATGAGCTAAGGATATAGCAGAGAAGAGGTAGATGCTTTTTGGTTGAGTCGGTACACAAGTTAGTGATAATAGAGGAGCGGAGTATGATAAATTGCAGTGGAGATCCAAGAAGACTGATTTCAGTTATCTCTGGACCTACAAAAGCCAGTAAGCTACTGAGTTTAAGATAGGTATTGCTGGCAGGTTCAAACTTACTTCTGGGATAATTTTGTTGTCTTCGTGTGTGTGTGTGTGTGTGTGTGTGTGTGTGTGTGTGTGTGTGTGTGTGTATAATCAAAAAGCAAAGGAGATGAAGGAAAGGTATTGAAATAAGCGACAAAGTCCAATGGCAAGAGAAGGTAACCAATAAAAGGAAGTCAGAAAACTATATATGAATATGGATATTCAATATGGAAGATAGAAGAACAGCTGAAGGAGGCATAGGGAGAATAATTTACAAAGGGAAAAATAAAGAGACTTAATATATAAAAATTTAGACTTACTGGAAAGCTAAAGTTTATAAAGTAAATATAAGAAGAAAATAATACTGTTGTGAAATATTTGTATCTGATATTAAAGATTAGATTTTATACTGTCCCTCTTAGAGATTTCAATTATATTTAGTTGTTAGAATCAAATCAATAAGTTAAGCTAAGTCCACAAAGAGAGAATTCATAAGAGGAGTAAATGGCAAACAAATCAATGAAAAGGTTCAACTTCACTACAAGTTAAGCTTTACTACAGAATAAGTAAGAAAATTTTAACTTTATACTTAAATTTACCAAAATATGTTTTAAATTAAGATCCAGTGACGATAAAAATGTACTGGCACTGGCATGTGCATTCATTATTGGTGGCATTGTGATTGGTTGTGTCCCTTTTCTTGAATATTAATTATTCATATAAATCAAAGATTACCCAAATAATCACATTTCTTGGTTCCTCTTCTTGGAAATTAATTATTCACATAAATCAAAGATTACTCAAATAATCACATTTCTTGATCCCCTTGTGCCACTGGGACTTTATTTTAAGCTCAAAATTTTTGATAACCTACATGCACAAAGTGATCCTTTGCAGTGCTTTATATAACTAAAAGTTAATACTCTATAGCAAAGGAGTTTATTGATTTAATTGTAGTACCTTAAGTGAAATGACCAATCAGAAAATGTATAAAATCTTTCACTGAGGAAAATGAAATTTATTTTTATTTTAAAAATTAAATCATTGCAAAGCAAGGTTTCTGATTTAAGAACAAGAGAATGTGTAAAAATAACAATGTGTTTTGTATAGGCAAGTTATGTGTGAAATTTTATTTTAAATTGTTTCTCTATCAGGATTTTATATGAGCCAATTAAAAATGAAATGTGTTGAAAAAGTTGGCAACAGTTGAAAGATCGTTTACCTTGAAAATTGATTTCTTAAAATGAAAACATATCACAGGAAGGGTATGTCCATCTAATTTTAGCAAGGCAAAAAGGTCTGCCTTTCCTTCAGAAAGAAAAGGAATCCAAGCTTTGCTGGATTGTTAGCGCCAACGGTCTTCTACCTTGACATAATTTTAAAGAGATACTTAAATTGTCAAAACTCAACTGGCCAGGAAACTCTCCAGAGAGGGGGTCCTGAGAGTGGGTAGAGAAGGAAAAATTTGGTAGCTTGCACCTTCATTGAGAAACAAAAGTGAACTCTGTTGTGGTGGATTCCAACTCTTAATGCATAAGGAATTTGTTAATAAAAAGAGTTATTAACCTATAGATTACAGATAATCACTTTTACAAATATTTTACAAATACTTACAAATATTCTTTTATTTTTAAGCCAGAGGAATCGAAAGGCTTAGGATAATGTATTAATATAACATGAAGAACAGCCTAGAGAAAACTGAACACTTGGAGTTGAAAAGACTTAAAATATCTTCTAGGACACAATACTATTGCACTTGAAAAATTGTCAAGCAGTGTGTCATTCCATTTAAATAGAACATGATCATGACAATTTGAAAGAAAAATAGAAAAAAGTTCATGAGAATTCGAGTAGGCATTTAAATTACTTTAGTATTAGCTGCATATGTGTTAAGTCAACAAGAGAAACAAAGTCAAATTTGTTATCTGCAAAAGGATTGTGTTTTATAAATGCCAGTAGATTAAATTTCCTTTTATGATGTTGAAATCATATTTAGAAGAATTTCACTTGACTCTTGTCCAAATATCAGAAAACTACCATAAATCATGCCTTTGGTCCAGGTCAAGGCCACTAGATCTGTAGACTATCTTTCCCTTTAGCAGTTATTGGAGTCACCCAGGGATTTCAGCACACACCATGTGTCTGTGCACATGTGTGTAAACTTTTGTGTGTTTTGGGTGGGGGCTGGGAGCTTGGTCTTTAGGTCCAAGTAAAATACTCATGTATTCCACAGAATGAATAAAAATAGACTGGTTTTCCTCCCAAAAGTAATTTGGTTACAATTCCAGGAATGTTTTTCCTCTGCATTAGAAATTTCAAATTTATCTCCTTTGTATCACAGGTTTTGTTGGATTTAAGGACTATAAAATAAAAACTAAAAGTCAATGCAAACAATTATTTCCCCAAAGAGTTATTAAGTCATATATTTATTAAAATTTGTGGGGTTAAATCTTAGGGGAGATTTGTCTTACTAATGCAGCTTAGATAGGCCAGGAAAATATGACTGCGTAACTTCGCCTTCAGTCATATATATTGTTTGAATGGAGCCTGGGAGACCTATCCCTGAGGCCTTCAGCCAAGTACTAGAGGCTATTGATGATACTGTTATTTCTTCTTGCTTAGTATAAATAATGGTATCCTAGTGTTCAAGGAAACTAAGGAGTTGATCTAGACCATTCATTTTGCAGATGAGGGATTCAAGGTCAAGAAAAAAAGACTGATGAGTCTTAGAGCTGTGTCTTGGACTCCTAGGACAGTGCTCTTGTCTTATCAGCACATTGACTTCTCTGGAGAGAAATAGGGAACACACTGAAAAAGCAATAGAGCAAAACATTGTTATGACTGAGTCAACTGAACATTTTCTGTTTCCTCCAAGTTTCTGATCTTACTAATAATATCTATAAAAAATACTTTCACATAGGCAAAACACTCTTTGATATTGACCTATGGGATGTCTTTGGGAACTCTACTCCACTGTCAAGAGAAGTAAAATCCAAAACAAACAAATGGGAATGAATGTAAAGAGCTTCTGCTTTTTTAAACAAAAAATGAAAAAAAATCCTACTGAATGGGAGAAGATATTTGCACATCATACATCTAGGTAAAGGTTAATATCTAATATATGTAAAGAAGTCATAAAACTCAACAACAGAAAAATAAGCAATCCAATAAAAAATAAGGGCAGATCTTTATAGATGTTTTTCCAAAGAAGATACACAGATAGCCAACAGGAACATGAAATGATGTTTCACTTCTCTTTATTAGGGAAACGCAAATCAAAACAATGAGATCTCACCTCACACTTGTGAGAATGGCTATTATCCAAAAGTTTGGGAACAACAAATGTTGGCGAGGATGCAGAGAAAAAGCAACTCTTACACACTGTTTATGGGAGTGTAAATTGGTGCAACTATTATGGAAAGCAGTATGGAGATTTCTCAAAATATTGAGAATGGAAATTCCATATGATCCATTTATCCCACTTCTGAGTATTTACCCTAAAAATACAACTAATGGAGAGATATATATGCACCCTCATGTTTGTTGTAGCATTATTTGCAATAATCAAGAGCTAGAAACCACCTAAGACCCATCAACAGATGAGTGGATTAAGAAGATGTGGTGTATATGCACAATGCAGTAGTATTCATATCAAAGATTGATGAATCTCAAGGGGATTATGCTTAGAAATAAGCCAGAAAAAGATATCACATGATTTCATTCTTATGTAGTATATAGAGAAACTAAGCTCACAAATGAACTAAATCAAACAAAAATACATTTTTAGCCTTTAAAATCAAATTAGTGGTTACAAGAGGGGAAGGGGAAGGAGGCGGGCAAATTGGGAAAAAGGGGCCAATTATTTTGTGAAGGAAGAACTGAAATGGTGGTGGTGAACTTAATATATTATATACAGATGTTGATTTATAATGATGTACACCTTAAACCTATATATGCAATGTTCCGTCAATAAAATTAATTGAAAGTAAATGTTTAAAAATACTTTTTAAGCACATGCTTCTATTTTATTCCATTAATAAGAAGGGAATGAGAATGCTTACTTTGGTTCTTCGTGTTAGAGTATTTACAAATACTCAAAAAACTGGGTTTATTCGGTACTTCTGTATTTTCCCAATCAGCTCCATCACTCTGGAGGCTCAAAACTGGACAAAATAATATGAATATCAGTTTACTGGTATATGGAGGAGGTGCTGTAGTGTCTGTTCTGATGGTGTCCGATGAGGAGACCTGGGCTCCAGTTTTGAACAGAGCACTTACACTTTTGGCAAAGTACCTTAGCTTCAAGCGAAGCTCCAGTCTTCACTTTCCTTCTCACACAGTAGTACCAATATTAATGTTAGTATTATGGTAACAGCTAAATTAAGAAATAAAGTCATGTTGTGCATGACACTATTTCAGTCAACCAGGAACTGAATTAGCAATGGCGGTCCTTATGTGCTACCCAGGTGTGGAGTGGGCTGTACCATCTAGTTTTGTCCAAGCAAAGTCTATGTATTTGCACAATGATGAAATTGCCAAATTATGCATTTCTCAAAATGTCTCCTGTCATTAAGCAACACATGGCTATATAAACCGAAGTGCAAATTCTTAAACACACATTTAGATTCTCTTACGTTCTAGCACAGGCACACGGAATACACTGCGCAACCAACCCCATGTCAAGGAATGAAATATAGCTGATCTGATGGTCACCCTTCTTGATTGCCCTCCCGGTGAACTGAAAGTATGAGTTTAAGTTTTAATTCTTTTAACCCCTACAAACATTTAAAATGATTAAATAGAAAAACATTGCTTCTTGTCTTTGAATATATATTTTCTAGACTGATGATCTAGGTTTCATTCTCTTAACATTAATTACCACAGCTATTCTGTAAAAACAACTTGAAGACAGCAACATTGAAGACCGTATATACCTTTGCAGTATAAATCTAGCCGCACATGTTCTATTTGGAGAAAAACATTTATGAGAATTCTGCAGAAACATTTACATGTCTATAAATAACATTGCTATGTTACTTTGCTTAGCATGAACACTTGAGGACATTTTTGTAGTCAGTTATTTATGTTGAAGTCTGTGCAAGGATTAAAGAAGGCAACCATGATATAATCTGCCTGTTGGATGAATAAATTTCAAATGTTGTATTTTGCATATGGGTGCAGCATTTTCTGGAAGGATATTACTTCCTTTTGGGTGCCTGCATTTTGTCAGCTTTTAAGAATCAAAGCAGATTAAACATTGCTGGTGTGCTCCAGAACTGTTTCTTTTTCAAAGTCGGGTCCTGTCCCATTTCTCTGGAAAAATCCATACTTGAGTTGTCCTGAACATCACCACTAATAGACTGTTTAGCATTTGCATAGGACTTTTTGTTTTCAGGATTTCACAATCATACCTTTTAATCCAGATAACACCCCTGTGAGGTAGGTAGATACAGTCAAACATCCAAGTCTCCTGCAGGCGAATTTTAGTGCCAACAGGAGTATTGTGATTGGCACTGACTTTCCTTAATTTCCCTGAGGCCATACACCTGGAGAGGCTTTTCTACAGGCCCAGTTTCACACCAGTGTTTCAGCCACATGGGCTGCCTCTTCATTCCTCTTGATATTTTACTAAGATTCAGTGACTGCCTGTATCATTAACACTAGTGCTGTGCCATCTGAGTCAATCTGCACAAGGAAGGCTATGTTTGGGGATATTCTTAGAGAACCCAGTGAGCAGCTGCCTTCTTACAGCAAATTTCAGCTGGTCACATTGCTACCACTCCAGCAAAGGTACTTTTCATTCATTTGTTGCATTAAGAACTTCAAGTGTATGCTTGGGTGAATAAATGAGCACCCAGAATTTCTGTCTTTATGAATCCATAATACATTCAGGCAGGCAGAAGGTACGTATATGTAATGATAGGGCACTATCTTCATTCAACAGTAAAGCACCAATGGAAATGTAATGCCGGCAATCATATGTTGCATGCTTCTATAGCTATACCAGGCACTGCAGTGAGTGTGACACACACATTGTCTCATCCTTTTAACAACTCCATGAGTTACACACTCTCTTTCTTTCCTGTTTACAATGATAAAAGCCAATGCTGGGCTGCGCATAATCACAGAGCTTATTTAAACTTGTTTCTGTCTGATCATTAGACTATCTACTGCCTCAAGTAGCAGGTAATTCATAGAATCTTCACATGTTGGAGTAATATGTAACAAAGGAAGGAATGGTAATGATAGGACGGAATATGAAAAGGAACATACTAGTTTCCTATTTTATAAATCAAAGCTAACCTACATAAAATAATTATCCTTATCAGACTTCATATCTTTTTATTTTTCTGGGCACTTACCATAACTAACCTCAAATGAAAAGTATTTCTTTGTCTTTTGCTTCCTTGATAATTTCTTGAAAAAGGAATTGTTTTATTTATCTTATAATCTTACACATTAAAGAATGCTTAATAATATAAATTGATTGGGTACTCAGACAATGATGAATAAATGAACGTTTAGAAGTTAATGAGGATACACTCTTGTGGCTCTGGTGGCTAAGGTGCAGGCCATGTAAAATCCAAGGACCTGGGCTTCCATCCTGGGTTTGGGGTAAAAAACAAATCTTAAAAAAAAAAAGAGTAAGACTTTTATTTTATTTGGTAAAACATACCAGTATATGGTAAAATATTAAAATAAAAGCAAATATTCAAATTAAACAAAATAATTTTTTTTTAAGGAAAAGTGTAGGCAGAAATGAAAGCAGGTAGGCAGGCAGGTGGAAAGAGAGAGGAGGAAGCATTATTTATTAATTCATTTGTTTAATTATTCATCTTAGTTGTTTCCCCCAGCCCCAGGACTTGAACCTGGGTCCTTGGCATGTATGTGGACTGTGGCTGCTAGAAGCAGCGGACCAAACCACTTCACCAGGAGGGCGTGCCATGTTTTTTCTATTTAAGATCTTCAGATCTCCAGTTCTCCCCAAAATTACTCCTAGTTGCAATTTTTTGTAGTTCCTTTAAAAATATTTAGTGTATATATTTGTGTATGTGTAGGTATATGCATATTCACCTATATTGCATCTGATGCACTTTTATGCTAAAACTTATGAAACCTGATGTGTTCAGTAAATTATAATTAAGCATAAAATTATACTGAGTATATTTTTTAATCAAAATCATTTATTGCATGCACTATAAAATGATTATCTATGTGCCTAAGTGGATAATTCTGTTTGTACTGTTAAGAAAAATCTGTATATGTCCTTAAAAGAAAAAACTAGCATAAATACTATGTAATGCTAGTGTAAGATATTTATAATTTGGATGCCTTAATTTCTAGCATTACTAAGTTATAAATTAACTTTAGAAATTAGATACGGCTCTAGTGAATTTAATATTTTCTTTGAAGTTTTTCTATGCTTTTAAATGTCTTTCTTACAGGTGGTAAAATTTGCAAATTGACATTATATATTAAAGAATAAGGAAATAATTTGAAAAAAGATATTTTGCTATAATATATGATATTTAGGAAAATGATAGAGCATTAGTACTGGGTTATCAATTTATGTTGGAAGTGATGTTTCTATTGTAAATATGAACTATATAAAAGTTAACGCTTAGCCTTTCTTAAAAAAAAGCTTTTTGAGCATCTTATGCATTTTTAAAAGTTAAGTTGCTAATTCTTTTTTTTTATGTTTTTGTTTTCTAATTTTAGGTTTTAGTATAAAAGCAGTGCCATTCCAGAATGCCATCTTGAATGTAAAAGAACTTGGAGGTATAGCTATTTAAAATCATTTCTGTGTCTGCCTTTAACTTTCACTTGGTATTTGGTATTACTTATTATACATAATTAAATTATTTATTAATACGTTATTCATTTTTACTTTTCTCTCGATAATTTCCTTCTAATTATATATGTTTTAAAGTTGTTGAAGAGTTCTAAGTAATAGAAACTTTACTTTCTTTTGTATGAATAAAGAGCTGTGCTACTGATGCCACTTTATACACGATACTCTTTAATTTTTCTTTTTTTAAAGATTTATTCTTCAATGAAAACTCTAAAGTGAATTTTAATATAATTGTAGAAAAATAAGCTATGCATAATGCATCACAAAGAACTGAATTTTAGAATAGTTTGTTTTTATACTACAGGTTTTATTGTATTAGATCTTTTTAAGAATGTATTTGTTCCGATAGTAAATCTTGGCCAATGGGTTCTTTGCAAGTCAAGCACATTTATTGGATAGGCTACACCCCAAACTATACATCACTCAGTCTTTCATTACACTCTCTGTCTAGGATTTTTTAGTTGTGTTTTATGTCCGTTAGAGTCTTAACCCATGTAAATAGGTTAACAAAGAAATCAGTCAATTCAGTGAACCTACTAAATTTTCTAATGACACAGGAAAATGGTAAGTGCTCTGGAGTTCAGTATATTGGTGAGTTTAATGACTTAGAAGAAAGTTTTCTTCCATCTCTTTTATCACTTTGTGATATTGACCTTTCCCTGTTGTTTTTTTTTTTTTTAGAGCTTATTCTAACCATGGTCTATTTTTAGCTTGAAATTAAAACATGGACTATGCCATTTTAACAGTGTTTGATGCCTTTTTATTTTTGTCTAATAATGTATTGGCTGATCTTTTCAGGTGTTTGTTTTGGAAAGTTCTATCTAGGAGAAACTTTACTTCTGTCAGTCTGTTTTTACTGCTACCTTGACTTTTATCTCATTAGTATTTAAAATCAACTATGGTTGATAAATTTTGATTTTCCTTTAAGATACTTGATTTTTCTCATTTGGGCCAAAAGTCATAAAATATGAATGTTCTTGTAATTAAATATTTTTTATGCAAAAAACTTAAAGGCCCGTATTCTTTTAGGTTGAATATTTTAATATTACTTTGTGATTTCTGACTATTTACCTTTCATTGACCATAATATTAATGTCAAAAACCATATTGTAAAAATCTATGGCATCAAAATGTATGGCTTGAGAATTCTACTGATTTTAAACATTGATAATTAGTATTTAGGCTAGAATACTCGATGGATATAGAAATTGTTTATTATTTGATAAGATGTTTATTTTAGATGTTTCGTTGGATGATATAGTGAATGCATTTGGGCAGTTTTTAAAAAATGAACACTTCACGGTATTTATTATAACCTTTACTCTATGCCATTGAAATTCAGTACAGTAAGAGATCAAATTAGAGGACTAACGGTGTCTAAGGTGGGAATCCGTCTCTTCCCAAGCAAGATTTAATTTTGCTGAAAGAACATGGAAACTACAATGGAGAGGATGCCATATGTTTTTGGTGACAATATTTTAGTTTGTCATGAGATCGAGAGGTACATTAGTTTCAGGCTAATGACGTGCTGTTTGGCATGTGGAACTGAATAGCAAGTTTCTAGCATAAATGAAGATTGAGTTCTATCTCTCAACTTGAATAGCTCTGTTTTCAGTTGAGAGACTGTAATAAGAGAAGGTGGTCATCTGAGTAGAATCTGTATAGCCTACGTCACATGTTTAGAGGCAGACAGTGGAGGGAGTTCATTCTTTGATGTTTCCTTAACTAATTCCTCTATTTAGCACATATGTTTTGATGACCTACTCTACCTGGAACAGAATTGGGCACTAGGTTATGTTTCATGTATGAATGATGAAAATGGCTAACCCGTGTAGAGTGCAGCTCTTGTAGGGTTTAGAGAATACCTTAAGTCCTAAGAGCCTCAAACCAATATAATGTATATGGCATTTAGGGGGAGTTATGACCTATTTATATTAGTGTGAGAGAAGGTTGTGTGGTTGAGAACTTCTGAGTTGAGGGAAAGAATTGAGTGTTGTAAGATCGATGTGAGATATGGAAATGTTATTGACCAAAAGAAGGTTGCTTGGAAGTCAGATTAATCAGAGTTCAGGCTGGTAGTCAATCCAGTGAAAAAATCCAAAATCAGGGAGAAACCACTCAAGAAGCTAGATGTAAAGGTAGACAAATACTGAGAGTCAGAACAGAGAAGTGTCAAATGCTCAGAGCTTTACCTTTCCTAGGGGTGGTGCATGGTCTGCGTTCCTCCTTGCTAATGTCTCCTCCTACTCCTTTCAGATAGTTCCAAGGCTTTTTCATCAGCTCCTTTCCAACCTTAAGTTAAATTTCTCCCTTCTTTAAAATGAAGTATGATTTTGTGCTCCTTATCATAAAAAGAAATGGTATAGAATAAAATAAAAATGACTAGTGTTAGAGTTAAATGAAGTGAAAATCTCTTGGGGATCTTAAGAAATGATAATAATGATTACACATACAGCTGATAGATGTTTGCATGTGTATAATAGACTTTATATATATAATAGGTATATCATTTTATAGCATATGTTATATATAATTCTATGTTCTTAACCATTTCTTTTTTGAGACTGCTTGCTATATCTTTCACCTAAAAATTCCTTGAATTCTCAGTCGCATCAATATTTTCTCATGGTCTTTTCCTGTCAGTCATATAATCATTCTGGCACCGTTAATTATGTGTCAAGTATAATTCTAAGAGCTAGGAATAAAAGGTATTTTAAGCACATTCCCCATCTTCAGAGAACTCATGGCTCAGTAATGGAGACATTCATGTTAACAAATATTTAAATTTTTGAAGATAATGAAATTGAGAAAGAGTAAGTATAAAAGTACAAGATAAGGGGTGACACAAAGATAGACACAATAAGTACAGCCTGGTGGTATGATGGATGAGTTCTGCTTTCAATATTTTGAGAATGCCGTGTTCTCCTCAACTTAATTGTCATAGCCACTAGGCCGTCCTGATTATGCTTTTCTTTATGTGATATTGGAACTCTCAGTTTTCTTCTGTATTTTCTTTTAGTCCCATTTTTCTACCCCCATACATTTTCATTTAATCTTTGCAGTTTCATACTTGGAGAGTAGGTGCTATTACCTCACAGAGAATGACACAGGACACCGAGACACAGAGACACAGAGATGACACGACTTGATCGTGGTTCTCTGGGGAAAGACATTGGTATCAGTCTGAATGCTTGTGCTGAACCAGTGTGCTCTGGAGATACCAACCCTTGTCGTCTGCTGTTGCTTTGTTCATTATTATATGGACAATTTAAAGTCTTTGCATGTCGGTATTCATTTCCGTTAACACTGTTGATAAAGCATGAACACTTTTCCCTCTGCTTGAAAACTTTTAGAGGAGCTCATCTCTAATTATTGCAACTGCTTTTATCATTTTTTTTCTCTCTCTTTTTAAAGACCTTTTGTCGAACTGCTGTTCAGTTATGGTTCTGACCAGTGGTGTAGTTAAACTTCCCTCCTCTGCTTTCTTCAAGACTGCCTCTGAATCACTGTCTTACTCAGCTTGCCAAACAATCTAGAATCTTCCATAAGCATGTCATTCTCATTTTTTATTTCTTCTAAATTCATCATTCACGGCCAGTTGTCACTATGTGGCTGAGTTCCATGAAGTGGCCATGCTTGTCGTGTCAAGACAAGGACAGTCTGCTTAGAACAGGGCAAGACCCTAGAGGAGACTCTGTGTTATTAACTTCTTTCTCTTGCCTTGATTAAAGCTAAATATTACTTCTTCTGGGCCCAGAACTAATTTCTAGGTTAAGCCTTTCCACACCTGACAGGATTGTTTGAATATCATCCAGCATGGCTGAGTATTAGTTCTGACCCTAGGAAGGGCATCCCATAGTATTGTTCAGTGAACTATTCTTGCTGGATATTCTTTCATTTGGGGTGTTTTTGTTGACACAAATTTCAATCCTTTCTTCTTTAGTTTGAATTACTTGGCTTTCTTGTTTTTGGTTTCTAGAGCTTGTGCAAGACACGTAGCAGGAATCCTAGATAGAACGAAGGATTAGTCTTTCAAAGCATTTGCTTTCCTCCTTGTGACTTGCCTTTCTGCAGAATCCCTGTCAAGTCCACTTTCCTAAATTTCTGCTTCTATATCTGTAAAATATAGAAATAATGGCTCCTACATCACCCGAGGACTAAGTCTGTTTTTGTAGGACGAGCACTTAGCGACTGCCTGGTCCACAAGTAATGTTTTTGGGAGATATACTTTTAATTATACCCTCACTCTTCATCCTGCCCCCCAACAAACAAACAAACAAACAAGACCTTTCAAAGTCTCTAAAACTAATACACATCACATATTGGTTGCAGCCATGCCTTTCTCCTTCACAGGCATGTTGACCTTTTCTTTCATTGTGTTATACCTGCGTAAACTGAGAGGTCATGAGAAGGGGCCTCCCTGGAGTCTTTGGCTTAGCTGCCTGGCATCTTTCTGGTACTCTGCATGAATTCATATTAAAGAGTTTTGTCCCTTTCCATCGTTCCTTCTGTTTTCAGAATGAATTTTAAATGGTCTTGTCCCTTCCCACCCTTCCTTCTGTTTTCAGATTACACGTGAAAAAAATCTCTGCTACTTATCATAGTACGTCTTAATAATTTTCATTCTCTGGCATATGTATTTTAACCATATTACTAAGGTAAGGGAAGTCCATGGCACTTAACTGCATTGAAAGCAGTGGTCCACATGTCAGTGACATCACAGCTCTGATAATTTTTCATTTTGAAATGTCCAGTTCTTAAGGCTATACACAGATTTCTATGCATTCAGAGATTCTTTTCACTCGATTTTGAAATTTCATTTGAAAATTGATAAAATCCAGAGAGAAAACTTGTACTTCTCAGCTGGTTTGTTATTTTTTGATAACATTCCTACTTTTTCCCCTAACTGAATTTTGGAACCACAATTGTGTTTAGCAAATGACTTGTCTTCTTACTCTAATATTCTAATTTGTTTTTTGGACTTGCTTTCCCACAACCTATTCTGGTTACTGTTGATACTATCCCTATCCTAGATAGTCTTTTTTATTTAAGAGAAAGCACAATAGAAATGAAGATGAGCAGGCAGGCAGGCAGGCGGGAAGAGAGAGGAAGAAGAAGCACTTTTATTTTTATTTTCATTTAGTTGTTCGTACTAGTTATTTCCCACCCAGACCCAGGACTTGAACCCAGGGGTAGTGGCCTGCACTCCTTTGGAGACGAATGACTTATCCACTGCTCCACCTGGGTGTACCTACCCTGTATGTTCTTTAGTAGTCTTCTCAATTGACATTCAGTGAGGGGAAAAAAAAAAAGCAAGGAAAAAAGAAGTTAGTTGTCTTTTCTGTTTCAGTATTCTTTCCTACTGCTTGCCAGTCAAAGGGAAAGTTCTTGCAGATTTTTGTTTGCATTTTATCTAATTTTTTTCCTCCAAAGAAAAGATGTTTCCTTTTTTCAGAAGACAGTGAGGAAAGTGCAGTTTGTATTTATTTACCCACTTGCTTTAGTCCGTACAGTCGTGATTGAATGATTTTTGAGGATTGTCAACTAAGCCATTTTTTTTTAAAGGTTTCTTCCTTCAGCAGCCAAGCTGTTATAGGAAACAGATGTTGACTCTGTCCTGCTTCTTTGTTTGCCTGGAGGAATACTCCTTCTCGTAGTGAAAGGTGCTGTTTCTCTGTATCCTGCTAGATATCCTTGGGTGCTGTTAATTGTCCAGGCTGTTTGCATTTCTTAATTTTTCCAGAAACTGTACAAGGCACATTTCTTGACAGGCAACCCAGGGGGCACTGCTGCCTGCTTCTTTTAACTTTGCTTTTAATACCCAGGCCATTTGATGTCTGTCACCAAAATAAAGTTTTCTTCCTTCTGAATCTCCTTTTATTGAAACCTATTTTGGAGAGAAGAATAACTCTTGAATTCTTATCTGATGTGTTCTCACAGTCCTCTGTGTATTATGGTTATTTCTTCCATATCCCCACGACCACCTCCAATTAAAAAAATAATTCAACTATATGCCCATGAATTTAATATGCTACTGGCTGTGAGAGCTGTGCTGTACATCAGAGGCAAAGGGGTGGGATCAAAACCATGGAAACCAGTACATTGTCTCGAAGAGGTTATTTTTGCTGCAGTGCTTTAAAGGAGAAGTGGAGTTGCATGGATAGCTTACAGTATTGCAGAGAACAACCTGTCACTCGAAAAACTGCTTCAGACATCTTCAGACATGGGCTTTAATGGAAGATGACAGTCAGGCCCAATTCACAGAATACCTTTATGTCCAAGCTGTGAGATAAGGTCGAGTCAGCTACACCTAACTAAATGCTCATGGTCTGTGTTTGCTGTGCAATTATAAAGAAATGTGGTTCAACAAGTCGAGTGTAGCCTTGAGACGCTCTGTCCCTCGCTGCATTTGAACTTGTTGTTGTTTTCTTATCTGTAAAATGTAAGTTTTAATAAATCATCACTATTTATTTCCCAGGGGCTTGGGCTGGATAAGGAAAGTTGAATTGCCTAAAGCTTCTCAAGAGAGAGGCTTTAAGAATAGACAGTGGTATTTCCACTAATTCTCTTTTTATAGTTGCAGATCCAGTGTGATATGTAATATTGAATGATCGAAATGTCTTGATATCGTTTCCTTATCTAGGAAAAGAACCAGGCCTTTCTGGAATGGGAACGGCCAGTTAACTCCTGGCTCTCTGAACTGTGTGCTTTCTCACTTAGGCTTAGGCTATAATAGGGGAAATGATATTGGTTTAAAGCCAAGTCCCTTGGATGTGAGTTAAAAGACCACAGCTATCTGAATTGGTTGAACAGGGTCCCAGGGTGGTGGTGTTCAAGCGTTTTTTACACTTGCTAAGGGAAAACTGAGCCAAATAGTCAGTAGAGCCAAATAAATGAATCTAGGAGCCCAGAAGTCTGTTGCTGGCTGATGTAGACCTGACCTTAACCCTTAATTTTTGTTTTATTCTGGAAAAATGCCCTAGGACATTTTTTAAAAAGCTGTTAGTTTCACACTTAACAGTTCCCTTCTACTAAGACTGCATGCACGCACAAACACACACTACATACATATATACATACATATATACATACATACATACATACCTAGAATAATCTAGAAACTAGTTTCCTCATCTTTTGACTGCCCCATCCTCCCTCCTGGCATTAGGGATCTCATGTGCCCCTGGGGTTTCTGTCTCACCACTGTTTCCTTTTTGGTGGCTATCAGGTCATTTCATATCTCCCCACTCTACCAAATTTCCTCGCAAAACATTTGTGTTGGGTTCTTAGCTTAACTGCTTATTCCTCACAAGGGAATAGGTATTTCTGTTTCTCCCAGGGGTTGCCATAATAGCAACTAATTTTCATTTGTATTTGGTTTCAGTGTAATATTGCAGCAACAGCACTGGAAGTCAAGAGACCAGTATTTTCCTCTAACAAAACAAACCACAGGACATTGGGCAAGGCTCCTGACTATTCCAAGGTTGCTTTCTTTCGTAGCAGCAGAGGATGCTGATAACTGTCCCTCTGTTTGGTATAACATAAGTACTGTGGTTTGAAACTCATAGGATCTACTTTGACTTGGCCCCTAGGTATCAGAGGCCCAACCCTGATAACTCTGCAGGATTATAATGCATTATTTTTTCTATTTGCCTTCAGCTCTGCCTTCCTCAATTATTTGTTTTGTACAGTGGATATTTTATAGATCTCAAAGTTTTCTTGTGTGTGTAGTGGGAGGCAGGCAGTACATATGTAAAATAACAAGCAGCTATGACTCACTGCACAAAGTTGCTGTCACTGTGTCACAGAGGCAACTCTGGGCTTGGTCCAAATTTGTTTCATCAATAAAACAAGGCCACTGTCATATCCTTGACTTTTATCCCATCTGTTCCTTTTCCTTTACTGTCATTACCTTTGTGATGTCTCCATCCTTTCTATATGATCCTACTTGCATCTTGTACTCAGTCCTGCAGAGAAATGGTTAGATTTGTTCTGAGGTATCATACATCTGTTGCTTTTAATTATTTAAGGTCCAAAGTATTGTTAAAGGGCTCTGTTGAAGCTGCTTCCTCACTTTCGTCTTGAAATTCATTGATATTTATGGCATCATTGTGAGAGGGAAGGAGAAGGACTTACTATATAAAATTTCTTATTTTTAATATAAGTAGTAAAGCCCTTATGGCTGAAAATAAAGGCTGTTTGTTTTTTTTTTAATGTGTCTATTCTCCCTTCCTTGTCAAAATTTCATGAGACCAAGAACATCAGAAAACAAACCAGCAAACAATAATAAATTAAATCTGTAGCAAAGATAAATTTATATATATAAAATGAAGGAAAGCAAGACAAAACTTGAGGTACAGACAATGGAAACATGAGTAGAAGGGGAATTCATCAGGATTATTAATCAGGGAGCTTATCAGAGTTATTAATTGGGACTTTACGTTCAGAGCTATTCTTCCCCCCCACCCTTATGTTAAGTAGTGGAGAGCAGCTGTGTTTACCCACA
Source organism: Solenodon paradoxus (assembly GCA_004363575.1). NCBI lineage: Eukaryota > Metazoa > Chordata > Mammalia > Eulipotyphla > Solenodontidae > Solenodon > Solenodon paradoxus. The sequence continues at coordinate 16,629 of RJWH01002390.1, read as the reverse complement.
AACTAAATCCTTGAGTGTGGGTGCTAGACTCAGAAAGGCAGGCTATGCCCCAGTAATATGCTGACTGCCAGGTGGGTTAGAAAGCCCACACACACAGGAGATAAGCCACTTGTCTGTCCCTATTAATCACTGGAAACAGGCAATGGTAAACAAAAGAGCTGGCAAACAGAGGTTCTCAAACAAAAGATAAGCATATAATCATGGCATACCATAATATGAGGAAAAATCAACACCATTAAAGATTCCCAGTCAAATGCCAGAGGGAAATCTATCCAAGAACTTAGAGGTAATAGAGTGATCAGAAGAAGACATCCAGAAAAATTTAGAAAAATTTTATATTCATGAAAAAGAATCTAACACAGAACTTGGGGAAATTAAAATTTGATTTTCAAGTTTTAAATGAAGGTGCACCCTGGTGGCATAGTGGATAAGGCCACCAGACGTAGTCCACATGCATCCCAAGACCCAGGTCAAGACCCTGTGTTGGGGGATAAAGTTGAGCAACTAAATAAAATACATGTTTATTTCTTCTCTCTCCTCCTTCTTGCCTGCCTTTTCACTTCCATTCCTCCCTGCACCCTTCCTTTATAGAAAAGAATTTCCTCAGAATGTCTTGTAAAAGGAACACTTAGGCATATGAGAGGAAATTGGTACCAGGGATGGAGCAGTAGTTAGGTCATGTGCCTCTGAAAGATACAGGCCACTTACCCTTGGGTTCCAGTGGGATACAACCAGGTTAACAATAAAATGCTTCTTCTACCTCTTTCTTCCTGCCTTCCTGCTCACCTTCATTCCTTCCCACAGCTTTGTTTAGGGGAGGTGGGGCGGAGGGGTGGGGAGAGAAAATTTTAGAGACATAGAGAATAGTTACAAAACTTCCAGCTTTCCTCTAAGAATAGTTCTGAAAGAAGAGTAAAGAAAAATTGGAAAGAATAAGATGATCAAATAGTAGGAAAAAATCTCAAATATGGAAGAAAAGGAATAATCAGATTTAATAAACCTCCCGAGTGCCAAAACTAATAGCAGGACATACTGTAAAGGAAAAGAAAACAAAACATTAATTGTAATTATAAAAACACAGAAGTATATACACGCACTAAGTAACATTATTTCTGACTTATTATGGGAGATGGTAGAATCAGGCAAAAAGAGAAAGGACCATGCAAGTATATTCTTTTCTTAGAGTATAGGTTGTAAATAACAAAAGAAGAATTGAGGATTGAATATACCCTATGTTTTTAAATAGTAGGGGGAAATACTACATTTACAAAAGTAGGATGATTTATAACTGCATTTAAGAAATGTTTGGAGGGTTGCAATTCAGCAACTATAATAAATTATCTTAGAGAATGGAATGGGAGTTTACTGGGATTAAATAATTTTTACTTTTTTCTATATTGTGTGATTTTTTTATGACAGAAAATACACTATAGAGTTAGAAGGCAAGGGATAATTGATAAATTTAGCAAAATGCAGGAATGGAAAAAATAACAAAAGTAACAAAAGGTTATGATAAATATATGTATATATGTAATCACAATAAGTGTAAATAGATTAAATTCTTTTATAATATGGGTGGAATAAACATTTAACATATCTGGTGATAAGAGAGACATTTCTACAACAAAAAGATACAGTAAGGTAAAAATAAATAGGATAAGAAAAGATAGTCTAAGAAGTACCATTGGGAAAAAGTGTTGGGAGCAATGTTAATATCAGATGAAATCCCAAACAAAGAATAGTAACTAGAATAAAGAGATGGTATGGTGATCTACGAAGCTAGCTGAGTAGTCATGAACCTTTATATATTTAAATATATGTTGCTGAATTCTATAAAGCTAAAATTAGAAACAGTAAAATATTGAATCCAATTAACAAAAGAAATAACACTTTTAAGATGTGGACTAACAATATGAACAGATGCTTCAACAAAAAAAATAGAAGGCAAACAATCACATGCAAAGTTGGTCAGCATCTTTAGTTATTTGGGAAATGCAAATCACAATCACTACACATGTAATAAATTGTCTGAAACTATAAAGCCTGTATATACCAAGTGTTGATAAGAATGTAGAAGAACTGACAGTAGAAATATAAAATAATACAACTAAAAACTGTCTGACAATTTTTTTAAAAAAGTAAATGTTAGACCACCCTTGTAATCAAGTCATTCCATTTTTTTGAGAAATGAAAACATATGTTTAAACAAAATCCTGTACATAGACATAGATGTTCATAGCAACTTTATTTCTTAAGAGGAAATACTTGATACAACCCAAATATCATAAGTTAGTGAGTGGATAAAAAATTGTGTAAATACACTCCATGAAATAGTATTGAACACTAATAAAGAATGAGCTACTTTGTGCCATAACATGGTTGAATCTCAAAGTATGCCAAATGAAAGAAAAGTGAAAGCAGATCAAGTAAAATTCCTATACTGGAGTAAATTTAAATCCCATTTATATAAAGTTCTAGAAAATGCAAATTAATATTTTGTGAAGAATGTGGATCAGTGATTGCCTGAAAGATAAGAGACAAGAGAAAAGGGAAGGTTGAAATAGAGGAATTAAAAAGGTCATGAGAAATCTTTTGGGAATTATGAATGTAGTTTTGATTGTGGTGAAGTTTTCACAGATATATATGTCAAAATTGTCAAATATATGCTTTACATATATAGAAAGTTATGTCAATTATACTATGTTAAAAGTATTAAAATAACTTTTGCTTCAGAATTAAAATATATTCTTTCAGGCATCTCAGGTTACAAATATTGGAGAGTATGTTTTATGAAATACTGATGATTCTTTTCTTGAACTGCTTTCCACTAAAGAGTTATTTTAAATAGGCTAAGTTAGTATCCATGATTAAAAGAAAAGAAAAATAGATACATGTGACTGTGAAAAGACTGAGAAGAAAAAAACCCACCAAATTCTGGATAATCATATAACTGAATTGTTAAGATTAAACGTATAAGCCCTTAAACTCTAAGATCAAGATGTTATCAAATCCGCAATCTAATGTGTAGATATTTAAAAAATCTCCGTGCTAATAAAAGAAGACAGATTGATCTGTCTTTGCACAACAGTACTCAATCAAAAAAAATAACATATGACAGATTCATTATACAAAGAGTGAGAGATTAATCAGAATATGCCGGTTGTGGTTCATTCCATTGGGACGCCCAGAACCCATAGATATCCAATATTCTTTTTTCATGTTGGTGAGTCTGCAACTGACAAGATATAGCTCTTAGAGACAGTAGGTGGTTGAAAGGAAAAATACAATAATAATAACAATAATAACATAATAATAACACAATATACTAATATACTATATATTTAATGTATATTAATATATTAATGTAATAAATAACACTAAGGTGAAAAAATGTAAGTATCTGCTTCCAAACTACATTATAATAATTTGTCTTTAAAAATTCATTAATATGTGTCCAGGAATCTTAAGATGATCTTATGCTATCCAGATTATACCTTTAGCCAAAGGAGTAAAGCTTTCTAATCAGACCTTATTTTGGTATAAAAAGTAACGTGTTTTTCTTTGTTTTGGTTTTTCAAGTCTTGGCAAAATGAGGATAGAGACTGATATAGGCATGTTTATCTGTAATAATATCCTTTACATAAAATGCTAAGAGAGTGGAACGTGATACCTTTTCTCCCTCTGTACTCTGCCATCAGTGACCTAACAAGTTCTTTGCAGAAGGAGCCTCTGTCTCCATGCTCTTTTTTCTTAAAGGTGGTGGTATTTTAAGTATGAGTTATGTAAATATAGAACTCCTTTATCTCAAAACCATAGTTGGCAATGGACTGGCAATGAATGAGTGTGTTATTAAACAATTCACACTTAAGGCCTCAGAGACAGTGCTAAAGCTCTTTTTTCTTCCTTCCTTCCTTCCTTCCTTCCTTCCTTCTTCCCTCCCTCCCTCCCTTCCTCCCTCCTTTCTTTCTTTCTTCCTCTTTCTTTCTTTCTTTCTTCCTCTTTCTTTCTTTCTTTCTTTCTTTCTTTCTTTCTTTCTTTCTTTCTTTCTTTCTTTCTTTCTTTCTTTCTTTCTTTCTTTCTTTCTTTCTTTCTTTCTTTCTTTCTTTCTTTCCTTTTCTTTCTTTCTCTCTCTTTCTTCTCTCTCTCCCCCTCCCTTTGTATTTACTGAGGTAACTTTGCTTTATAAAATAAGTTCATTTAAGTTCATAGTGCAAGTTCACACCAAATATTCTGATGAAACAACACCGCCCCCCACCGCACAAAATTACCAAAAGTTCTCCACCACTGTCCACAGTACCCTCACTACCACTTACTCCCACCCCACACCCCTTCCCTGCTGATAACCTAAGTTCTATTGTTAATGTCCAAAAGTTGTTTTTTGTTTTGTCCTGTTAATCTTTTCTCAATTTGGTTTTCTAAATAGATTTAGATATCAGTGATTTTTTTCTTCTTACCAATTAGATTAAATTTCAGTGAGGATAGATACAAGCTGCAAAATTGAAAGCAGAACCAACTTCTTGAGAGCTTAGTTATTCGGTGAATGTGGGGCTTTATGGTACATTTATATTTTTATAAATATAAAAATGGATAATAGGTACATTTATATTTTTAAAATATGTACTGTCTTTGATGTTCTTACTCCTTTATATATAGTTATTTTTGCTGATATCTGTCAAGTTATATGGTTGTTAACTCTTCTTGAATAGAGGAATGTCTGTTTATATGGCCATGTATTAAGGTCCAGGATGACGTGTGCCCTGGTGGCTTAGTGGTTAAGTCTGCAGGCATATACATCCCAAGGACCTAGATTCGCTACCAAGGGCTGAAGGACAGTCAAGATGAACAACTAAATAGAATAAATAAATGCTTCTTCCTCCTCTCTCTTCCTGCCTGCCTTCTTGCCTTCTTTCTGCTTGCACCTTTCCTTTAAAAAAAAATTCAAAATATTTGTGTTTTAAATCTAGAATCTAGAACAATACCTAAAGTTTTTAGGTGTATCTTTGTATAGATATAAAACAAAATTTCGTAGTCACTTTAGGTTTTCTGTGTATTTATTAGAAAAGAAATCATAGAGGCTCAGACTGTGAACACTGGAAGCATTTGACTCTTAGTTTTGTGTGAGATTGATTTGCTAGGGACCTGCAGCTGAAACTCCGGAGTTGACATGTAGAGTACCTCCCATGCTCCAGAATAGATCCATTTCTGGTAGTTTCATTAAAGGCTTGTTTTCCCTCTCTCAAGTTTGTTGTGTGTAATAAAATCATGATGTTTAGTTTAACTCTTGCTAAAGTTTTCAATGAGGACCTCCCCCAACCCAAGTCAAACTGTTTACACTAGGGAAAAATAGTTGAGAATAACTACTATTCAGATGTGGCCCAGATACCTAGGTTAAAGATCCTAGTTTCCTAAGTATTTACCTATTATTTGCTTCTGCACAGCTCATGTTTTTATTGCTGCTACTGTTTATTTAAGTATTTTTTTTAATTTGCATTGCTATATGAATCTTTGTCTCCCTTCTCTTTTTAAGGTGAAATTCCTTCTTCTAGTTATGTCCTAGGCAGATTCTATGTTTTAGTGCAGCGAGCCTTGGAATTTCTCCTTCGTAGTGGTCTTTTTTGTTGCAGGCATTAAACATCTTCTTGACCTCTACATAGAACTCTTAACTGTTCCTTCGTCCTGTTAATTCCTGGAACTAAAAGAACACACCTTCCCTCTTGGATGAAGCTTCCTGCTCCATGTCTTCTCCCTCCTTCAGGTTTCTCAGTTTTGTTTCTCTTCTTGTGAATGGAGGGGAATAAGGAAATAAATCTCATCAACGACTTATGTATGTCACTTTTCTTTGATTTTTTTAAAAATTCTAATCTGAAAGAGATTGTAATTATTTTTGAATTCTCTGTTTCCAGCTAAGTCTTCCCTTTAAACTGATCTGCTCAACTTAAGTTTAAAGGTATTTAATTGTTTTTTCATTAGGGAGTCGAAGGTGTGAGGTTAACAAGTCTTGATTTTATCTACCAAAGCTTTTGTCAAAGCCTCATGTTCAATCTCCTCCCCCTAATACTTCAAGACTCCATTTAACAAAATTAAGACTTCTTGAAGACAAAATTATATGTTAAAGTTTTCTTCTTAGTAGATAAAATGAAAATCTTTTTGATACCTTGAGGAGGCACTGGGTACTATTCAGCTGTAAAAGACCTAAATAGTTTATTTGAACTTGATTATTTGCATGTAGTATACTGTTGAAAAGAATTCTCTACTAAAGCGATGCTGAGATTTTAGGTTAATATGATTTTGACACTGCCATGAAACTTTACCACCACTGTTATTTATGGACACTATATGTTTGCCAAAAATCAGTAGAATACCAGTTGTATGATTTAAAATATTACTGAAAAAATAATTGAGATCCTACTGTTTTAAGACATGTTTAGTTAATAGGTTTTATTAAATCATTTGTAGTATTATGCTAGAATTATTGATTCGTAAAAGTTCCGCTTCAAATTTTCTTTACATATGGAAGCCCTAATGCATTTTATTTGATTTAATTAAACATTTATTTTAAAGACCATTTCTAAGACATAAGTTAATTAAACTGTTTTCTTTTGTCTTAGTACAGCGTTCTGCTTATTTTCTCATCTTATTTTTTCTTTAAAAAACATGTCTTGAAAGGATGCTCGTCCATTTTACTGGGTTTCAAAATTCCTGAAATTCACCATGTACAACACTCATATGTGACTTTAACTGCAGATACGGTACTTTGGGAAAATTCTCTATCAGCTATTATGAAATTGAAATCTTATATACTCTTTCATTCATCTTCAAGGACAACGTTTCTGCATAAGAGAAAAGAGAGCAAAGAAATAGTGTCAGAGAAGGCAATGTACTAAAGAGCATAGAAACGTCTTATATGAAACTCGTATTCTTTCTGCTCCTCATATCTTTATATGTCGTTTCTCAGTAACTACCCTGGTCTCATCTTCATGAGTTGGAGGAGTTGAATTCTTAACCTTCTACACAGTAGGGCTATTAGCATTTTTGCTTATATTTTTGACTTTCAGAACTTTTAATCTCTTATTTTTCTCATGGCTTGTCTCTTAGGCTAGGACTGGGGTACCATTTTAAGAAGTCACCTGAGAACTAAGAAAAATGTATGATTTGCTGCATTATCCCCCAGAAATATAGAGCCCCAGAGAGTCCAATGTGAGCCCCAAGGCAGAAGGAAGGACCCTCAGAGGAACATGTCTTCCTGCCATTTCCTCCTCTCCCTGGAAACCTTGTCAAGGGAGTTTGTAGTCACCAGAGGAAGACTCAAGGGGGCAAGTACAGGACAGCCATGTGCATCATTTGGCCCATGTGCTGAGCATATGAAACCTTCTCTGGGACTGGAAAATGCTTGACATGGCTAACCTAGATGTATCACTTTGCTGATTCCTGGCACCACCCTTGTTTTTAATGTGCAGTGAATGCTGCTGCACTGTTTGAGCTTCGCTGCAGCTTGCTGACCTGGGGGAGCCTGAAGCAAAAAACTTATCTACTGCAGTTCTAAATCAAGTTTTAAAACAACAAAACATTTTAATATCTGTAGCTGGAAGTGGAATGCTTGGAGCTATGTAACTGGCAGGCAGGAGTAGAGTGACTGAAGAAGCTGATTCTCGGGCCAGTTTTGGACACGAACTGAACTAAGAGAAACCCAGGCAGACTCTTCTGTCTGGTTTCCCAGTAAAGTCAGAGGGGACAGTTCTGGCAGTACTATGGATTTGTATGCTGGGAGAGATATAAACAGCAAAATTCTCAGCCCCGTGGCTATAAAAAGAATTATTTTTTATTATGTATTTGTTGTTTAAGAGCAGGCTGTGACTTTTGTTTAACATTTGTTCCTATGCAGTTCAAAACCCAAAATTCTATCTGCCTATGTGCTTAAGTTTTGTCAGATGTTTTTATTGTGTAAAATTTTTTCCAGTTACTTCTTTTAATGTATGTTTTTTCCCCTTTCCCAATCTGTTAGACGATCAGTTTGTGTGAATCTTGACACTGTGATGCTACTTCATGGTTTTAATTTGAATGTGAGTCATTGCAGCTGGAAGCATATGATTAATGGCACAGGCTTGTTTGCTGCAAAAACAGATACTTTACATTTAGTCAAGATGCATTGAAAAATGGACTTGCTTATATTGAACTGGACATAAGTCACATTTTAATTCACTTTTGAATTTGCTTGTAATTTGATTTAATCTTAAACACATAGATGTAGATATCTGTAAATGGCTATTGAAGGTATTTGGAGGATGATTTACAACATTACACATTATATATGTATTGTCCATTAGTTGATTAGCCAAAAGTTTTTTTGCTGGGAAATTAGTTCTAAATCTGTCAGTGAGTCTGAGAGTCAGTTAAAAAGAAAGAAAGAAAGAAAGAAGAAAAAGAAAGTTATGGTTATAGAGTTTAGAAGTTCACCTTGAATTTATGTATTTTGTATATACTTTTACAGTAAACTTGTATAACAGAGTGAGGATCCTGGTCTCCATACCTGCTGACATGTTGTAGAGTTCTGACCCACAGGAGACACAGCCTTGCCTTGCAGATTGTCTTCTAGAACTCTGAGTTATGTACGTATTAGGTGCAGTGGTCCAAGCCATCTTTCTCAAAAGTAATGTCAAAAAAATTGCGTATGAAATTTCTTTCAGGAAAGAATCTCACTATGCATTTGAGGCCTTTTATGGCATTCTACCTTCCAGTGGGTTCACCTTATAAAATAGCACAAAACCACATGTGTTAAATCAAGTGTTCCTTAGTCAAACTTCTTCTATAGAGGAATTTGCCCCGGTTTCCTTCCCAAGGTGTGGGCGTCATGTCTCAGACTGTACTTCCTCAGTAATGAAATTTGTATCATGTTTATGTGCCATATTTGAAGAGTATTAATTATTAAAGTTCATTAAAATTTACTGAAATCTAACGTTCTGCTTCTTTGCTAAAATGGACCCAGTTCTGCTTTGTGGAGCCGTATTCAACAACTAATACATCTTCACGAGATTGTAATTCAGAAACATGAAACTTGTTATAATATGCTCTAAGAGATCATTTTCAAGCGAAATAGCTTTCATTTCTTCATTCGTCCCCTATTCTATGGTCTTTAGGTCCATCACCATCCTGGTTGCCTTTTTTCTGGACAAATTTTAAATTATGGTGGTCCCTTCTAAAACATGTACCCAGAGGGTGATGTTCTAGATGTGATCTGATAGTGATATTCTCCTCTGTCTTCTTTCCAGCACTATATTTTGTTTAAAACTAAGAGTGTGAACATCTTATTGGTTCATATTGGATATGCTGTGATAACACCCAGATGTTTTAAATCAAGTCTCTTCCATTCTGTTCTTGTGTAGTTGTTCTTTCTTTCTACTCCAAGTTCCTCACATTACTTACATCTCTATTAAGTGTCATTGTGTAAGCTCTGGCTCATTGTTTCAGCTTGCTAAGAGCTTTTTTTACTTTCAAAAAATTTCAAAAAAAAAAGTCATCCAGCACATCAGCAATTTCTTTCAAGCTTTTTGTCATCTCTAAATCTTGAAGTGATGCCCTCAAAGTTTTTATTCATTTAAAATTTATAAACATATATCAAGTTGTCTGTTCTTTGCCAGTCTCATGCTCCCTGCTAGGGATAACAAGACGACTAGAATGTAATCATTCCTTCAGGGAGCTCACAGGCTATCGGGAATAATAGACATGTAATTATATAACTATAATGTAGTGTGATAATTGCTATAATAGAGTTATGTGTAAAGTGCTGTGAGAACCAAGGTTGGTTGCAAATCATATAAGATCCATCCCCTTCCATGTTGGCACACATCCATGATTTGGGCAGTATGACTGTTAAATCATTTGTAATGCTACCTAACTACTGTCATCTGATTCATTTTTTCTCCTTTCTTGCCCAAGGATACATCAAGAGACTTGTTAAATATTTTGCTGATGATCTCATGCTATGGTATTCTCAAAATGTACCAACCTGGCAGCCAGTCCAAAAGGAACTGAGAATTCTTTTGAAAAGACTTAATCTTAGTGACACTTGGGGTGGTTGATAATGCTCCATTTCTTTAATCTGGGCTGATATTTGCCTATCTCTGATGTTCTGGTAACTTTCCCATGTTTTCAGTTACACGGCAGTGTTTAGAGAGGTTTTGTGGTGATCTTTCAGTTTTTCTTTCTTGGTATGCAATCTGTCTGGACCTGAAGACTTGAATTATTTTAATGAAACTTGATGTACTCTCTCCTATCTTCAGATTTACTTTTCTCTTAACTCTTTCGGGGTTGAAAATCATTAGTTTCATGCCTTTCTGGTTTTTTGGTTGGTTGTTTGGTTTCTTAGTTGATTTTTGGTCCTTTTGTTGTTGTTGATTTTCTTCTCTTCACACTTTTACAAGTATAAATTCATTTTAGCCTTTGACCTTAATTTCTTTCCTTATATTTTCATCTTTCTTTATCGATCTGCCTCTTCAGGATGACTAGAAATGAACTAGTTTTTTTCTTCCTCCTCCCATGATTGTATTAAAACTCTGAAAGTCTTCCATAAATGACTATTTTTGGTGTTGTGGTCTCAAAAATAATAACATCTACCTTTTTTTCTTTGATGATCACAACTAAATTCAGACTTAGACTCTCATGTTTCTTCTAATCTTTGGTGACTATGCAGTTGTCACTTGAATATGATCACAGTTTAGCAGAAATGGGGACTTCATTGCAGCCACGTGTTTGATGTGGTGTCTCACTCAAATAGTGTGATGGATAATAGCATAGTACCTGCTACCAAGAATGGGCAGATCATGCATTTAGCCATGAATAGGGTTCGCATGGTACTGCCAGAGTTTACTAGTCTTTTTCTCCTTGGAGTTCTATTGCTGACTTAACCCTCTTTCTTATTAACTCATTTTTCTTGATCAATCTGCCATGACTCTTAAATCATTCTGATTTCTGGGTAATTTTGACTCTCATATGGCTTGACAATTTCTAATGACTAGTGATAAAAATAATTTGACTATGTTTTAGGTCCTTGGTATAGGTACTTCCTAGATTCCCTAGTCCTAGGGCTTCCAGCTAATTTTTTGGGGTTTGCAGGTATACATTCATCATCAGCAAATAATCATCATTTTGTCCCCTTTCCAGTGGGAAATATTACATTAGTTTCCTGCCTTTTTATGTTGGCTGGAACTTTAAGAGCAATGTTAAGTATTTCTGGTGATCATGTAGCCACACTGATTTTTATATCCTCTGTACAGGCAATTTGATACATGTGTATAAATTTTAATTGAACAAAAACTTTGAAGGTATCCTTTCAAGATTTACAGATGACAAAAAGCTTAAAGAAACTGCTGATGTGCTAGATGACAGAATTTTTAAAAAGTGAAAAAAGCTCTTAGCAAGCTGAAACAATGAGCCAGAGCTTACACAATGACACTTAATAGAGATACAAGTCATGTGAGGATCTTGGAATAGTATAATACTTGACACATAGAAAGTACTCAATAATATTTGCTGAAGTGAATTTACCCATCAAAGAGCTTTGAGTCTAGCTGACGAACTACAAATGCTGTGCATGCATAACAGTAGTACAAAACAGAAAGTTATGCATGAGATCAAAAACTACAAATAAACTACTCTGGCTTTTCTGTGGAAGAAGAAAAGATTAAATGCAATAAAAAGAAATGGTTGTGACAAAGGTAGAATTTAATACAAGACTTGAGAATAGATTGTGCTTGAAAATATAAAGGTAGGGAGAGGGTAGAGCCCCCCAGAAGAGGGAAATGTCCTCAGCGGAGCAGCAGATTTGGGAAGTACAACTGGGTATGAAGCGAAAATGTGAACAGTTCACTTTGGCTGCTGCAAAGGTCCCATAATTGATGTAGAGGGATTTGAGGTTAGAAAGGTCAGTTGGGTCAGACTTTCCAGAGCCTTGAATGGCAGGCTAAGCTGCTTTGGCCAGTGCTTTGGCCAGTTTTTCACATCATCGCATAAAGGGAAAATGATAATATTTTTACAGCATGTTGGGATAAACAGAAACTGGTTACTGCTGGAGGTGAAGACAAGAAATGTAGGGATTATGTCCTAGGCCCAATGAGGCACACAGTGGCTATGGGATTTCAGCACATCTGTAACCCTTTTCAGGCACATCCATGCTAGGGAGAAGGTAAGATTGTATCAAGGCATATTTTCTCTCCCAGATTTCAGTTTAAAGCTGTTTTGAGCTTTCTACTAAGCAAACTACCTCTTGCCTTCTATGTATACACACAGTTTCTTTCTTGCATGTACCACATATGTTTCAAGTACCAGCAGTCCCATTCAGTCACTTTTTCTTCAAAACCATAGCTTTTAATTATAAGAAGAGACGACAGTCTGTGTCCCAAGTTCTTGAATTTCCTACCCAGATTGTAATTACTACAGGTGGATTCTGGGTTTCTCAGATATGTGTCCTTATACTGGTTTCGTCCTACTGGCCTTTGATTTTATGAACCTTTTGAAGAATAATTATATCTGAGTATTATGCAAGTGAATCTTGATGTGAAATTCTTACAAGATTGCCTATGGTCCCCAAATAAGTAAACATACCATCTGTAATAGCTAGTTCAGGGAAATAATAATTAATCAGATTGTTACACTTCAAATCTAAAAGAGGAATTTAGACTATAAACAAAATTACCTTAATTTTATCATTTTTTTCTCTAAAAGGAACTTCTCTTGATTAAAGAAACATATTTAATATGCTGTGGGACCATAATTTAACAAGTTTACATCCTCATTGGCTATTGCATTAGCAGAGAAGGTCCTTCTTAGAGGACTTATTCTATCTTCTGGACATTTAACCAATCAAACAATAATTAAGAGTGTAAAAATAGATTTCAGTGTAATAATATATGACATCTTAACACTTGTAATGACTTAAAAACCTTATAATTTAATTTGAAGACTTTGAAATCCTTGTGTCTTATACCTTAACAGTAGATCTATTTGGACATTTGGAAACAGCTAAAGGTGCACTTTAAAACTGAAATTTTTTTAATGACAATATTCGATGATATTAAGGATCTGCTGCTAATTTCTTGTCAATGTAATGATGGTATTTTGATTGTTTTTTAAAAGATCCTTGTAATGATTTATACCAAAATATTTACAGGTAAAAATTACATAATACCTGAGATTTGCCTCAAAGTAGTATGACAGAGGAATTAAAATAAGACCAGGTTGGCCAGAAAGAATGATTGTCTAAACCTAGTAATGGTGTTCATCATCCTTTTCTGATAATTTATTTGTTTTCAAAGTCTCTCTAATAGCAAATTTATATATCAGCATTATAATTGATCATTTATTTGATGAACATCAGAAACCCTACAGTACTGTTAGAGGGCCTATTCTAGACTTCATTCAGTCTGCACTGCTGTGCCTTCAAATTTTAGCTCTTTGACTTTTTGCCCCTAGTTGTTGATTTCTCCTCTGTTTTGATTATTAAATCTCTTGATTTTGACTCTTTTGCTATTATCTTTTTTTGCTACTGTCCATGTGCCTTTCTTTGGTAGATCTCTCTCCCCTCTGTTTCCCACATAATGATTTACTATTTCTACTATACTCTGAGCAGGGAGCCAAGAAACGAATTGTGCTCACATTTTTTTCGAGGCAAGATTTCTATGTAGGCCTGAGGGACTTTTTAGAGTGTTAAGTATGTGAGCTTGAGGATGTTAATTTGGGGACATTTCTTTTGGCTGTCTCTTGGCTCCTAGCTTTTAAATGTCTTCTGGATAGTTGAGACATCTTATCAATGTTTAGAGGTGTTGTACAAGCAGTTATATATCTAGAGGCCACAGCAAGGAGTTTTTATTTTTCTTTAATGTAGTGATAATGGCATTGGGAATAAATTTATGTACAACTCCTTGAAAAGAAATTTAACTTTTACAATTTTAGTATTACATTAGGGGTCAGAAGAGTCATTATACTTTTAGGGGAATTATACATTTCTAAGGAGTAGGTTGAACCCTAAATGGTGTAGTCTCATAAAGATATTATCTGTTTAGTGGCCTATTAGGCTGAGTTCATGAGTCAGGCAGGGGCCGTGTCTACTAGGTTTACTAACTGTATTCCTGGTGCCCATAGCTGTGCCTCCTACATCTAAGTAACTCACATAGTTTACTTGATTGAGTAAATGAACAGTATAAATCACATGGTTATTTTTAATTCAGCACACGTGAATTCGGTGATTATATGCCTGTTCCTACATTAGCTCCTTGAAATATCCAGAATAATTGGTTGTCTGAAAACCTGACTGCAGAGAACTGTCAGCCCAAAGCAGTGGTAAAGAACTGGGTGTGTCAAAACGCGTCCTTTGTTACAAGCGCTTTTAAAATCAAAGAGATACAGCTTGCATGGAAATCACAAGAGATAGAGAAAATAATTTTGCAAAAATTATGTCTTCACAAGGAGATGTGTTTGTATTTAGACTTCATATCTGCACGAGGTTTTTCTCTCTAGAGAGTGCAGTGGAGGGAAAGTAGCCACAGGAAAAAGAGCGTACAAACAGGAAAAAATGTCCACGAACTTGGCAGTTACAGTGGAGGTAAAATTAGGGTGGTTAATAATTGATTATTAGGAGTAAGAGATAAAGAGTTAAAATTACTCTTAAAATTCATACTTTGGGTGACTGCCAATCCCCAGGCAGGGAACCCAGGAGACCGGTTTGGAAAAGAATGCATGGGAAGAATGAGGTCATTTGGGGACAAGTTGAAACATCTAGAAGGGAATATATGATAGACTATCAAATAAGAATATTAGTGTTTAGGAAAATAATTAGATGAGAGCATTTGAATTGACCGTTTTTGGGTATTAACCGAAACAGTGTGATTAAAGACATTCTCAAGCAGAATATGTAAAGTGAGAGGTAAGAATTCTGGGGGGGTGCACCCTGGTGGAATAGTGGTTAAGTCATTTGTCTCCGAAGGAATGCAGTCCACTTACCCCTGAGTTCAAGCTTCAGGTTCAGGGGAAAATAACCAGTGTGAACAACTAAATGAAAATCTAATTAGACATGCTTCTTCCTCCTATCCCTCCCTTCCTGCTTCCCTACTTGCCTTCATTGCTGCCTGTACCTTTTCTAAGAAAAAAAAAGAGTTCTGGGAAGTAGCTGAAGTAATTCTTAGTTGGAGTTGTGTGTACTCTGAAGGCAGAGAACATGCCTTTTTCACTCTCTTATCTGTGTGATATCATAGAGCACAGTATAGCACATGGCACTGAGCTCTCTCAGCAATTATTTTTAAATGTTGCCTTAGAAAGAGACATTTTGAGAACCATAATAAATGCTGTGTACTAGAGCAATTAATGAATTGCCGTAAGACCTAAGATAAGTTACTATTTTTGTATTCCCATTTTCACTATTTTATCCACATTTTGCAAATGTCTACCTAGGCAGCAAATTCACTTGTAAATTTGCATTAATATATTTATCTGTAAAAATTTACTACTAAATTTACTACATTAAAAATACACTTTTCTTCCTTGATAAGTTGAATGTAAAATTGTCACATGAGATGTGTCCTGGTAGGGTAGTCATTAAGTCTGTGACCCAAGTCTGTGATCTTCATTGGGTACAGTCCATATGTATCTCCAAGGGTTTATGACCCAGGGGCAGGGGGAACAGCCAGAATGAACAACTTAATAAAAATAAAATAAGTGCTTCTTCCTCCTCTCTCCTCCTTCCTGCCTGCTCTTCTGTCTTCACTTCTACCTGTACCTTTCTTTAAAAAAAAAAATTGCCATGTGACCCAGCAGTTCCACTCTTAGGTATATACTCAAAAGAAGTGAAAATAGGTGTTGAAACAAAAACCTGGATACTGCTATTCATAGAAACTTTATAGGAGCCAAAAGATGGAAATAGCCAAAATGATCTAACAATAGATGAATGGATAAAAAGAATGGTGTGTCTATGTAATGATATTTATCCATAAAAGAATTCTCTTCTAAGTGCACCTTTTTTGACACATTTACTTTCCTCAGGCTTAGCTGGACTTAATTCCTGGCCACAGGTGCCCATCTTAGGTGAAAGTTTACTTCAAAAAAGTGTCAAACTGAGAAGGCTGTAGGCAAATCTGCTAGCAAGATGGAAGTTAGAATTTTTTGTTTCCTACTCATGGGAATGTTGCCTCTTCATCATTGCCACATTCTGTTGGTTACAAGTAAATAGTAGTCCCATCTAATCTCAAGCGGAGGTCACTGAAAGGACATCTATGCTAAGAGTATGTAGTGGCAGGGGTGTCATTGGGAGTCATCTCAGAAGCTGTCTGCCACTTTGGTTATTTCCATTGGGATAACCATATACGCTTCCTGACAGAACTTTTCTTAAGTAAATCACAAAATCGCTTATGCATACCTGTGACTAAACTGTGGCAGATATTTTTATGGAAATAGAAAATATGGGTCATACTCTTAATGCTTCCTACTTTTGCGCAGAAGCAGTTGCTTAGCCATGGATTATTTAAAATGATGCATGACCTTAAGATTGATTTATGTATTAAGACTGTATGCATGTCTATGTGAACATATGTGTTTTTTGGATAAAATGACTTAACTTTTGAGGTTTAGAGCAAGGCCGTTATTTTT
>RJWH01002389.1:15878-238143 GCA_004363575.1 Solenodon paradoxus | reverse complement strand
AGAGAGAGAGAGAGAGAGACAGAGAGAGACAGAGAGAGAGAGAGACAGAGAGAGAGAGAGACAGACAGACAGACAGACAGAGAGGAGAGAGAGAGAGAGAGCAAAAGAAAGGAAAAAAGGAACGATGGAGGGAGGGGAGCAAAGTTAGAAAGCAAAGATTTCTCTAACACGGTGGTTGTACTCCATCTACATCTGTATTTTTATTTCCTGTATTTCCTTCTTATTGTCTCAGGCACAGGCTTTATCTGGAAGGACTGACAGAAATAAGCGGAAGCCATCCTTGCCGGACCGACCTCTTCCTCACCGGCCAGACGGCACACAACGGGCGCGCTCTGGAACTCAGCCCATCTTTTCCTCTCTGGTTCTGCTCTTTCAGGGACAGAAAATCCCATGTGTCCCAACTTCGCCACACGCTCACATCCCTTCAGAGGGATGACACGAGAAAACAGCATGAATCCGCCACTGCCTGTGGAGTCGAACGAGATGGAACCTGCAGGTTGGCTGTGCCGAGGCTGTGTCGCTTTGGACTCACTAAAATGAAAAGTTAAGTGATGATCTTGGAAACTTTGCATCTCCAGAAGAAGATGAACTATATTGCCAAGGTTAAGGTAGACGAAATATCGGGAAATTCCTCCACTGCTCAGAGAACACGACGGTCTTCACCGTCACAGTCGCTCAGGGCTCACCTGCGTGTCAGCCTCCACCGCGCAGCGCTGCGTCGTGAGCGCTACGATTCGCTGGACGCGTGCGGGCGCCGTCTGGCCAGTCTCGAATGAACTGGGGACAAACTTAAAAGGTGGCTGGTAGCCTCCTCTTCACTAGCAGGTGGAATCCGGAATCGGCTGAACACAGGCGGCCTGGCTTCCCGCCACCTGGAGTGCACGGACCTAAAGGTGCCTGACCATTTGCAGACACCCCCCCACCCCCATTCCTTTTCCCCTGGACGTGGCCCTGTGGCTTCTCAGTTCCACCTCCTCGCCATGCAGACACTGGTCTTTTTCCTGCAAACACCCTCCTTTTTTCTAGACATGCTTCCCCACTTCCAGACTTACAGGGAATCCTTTAACAGAAGTCCTACTGCTGCTTGTGGCTACCCCTCAAGGGCAATAAACATTTATTGGGCTCCTGTTACATGCTCAGGACACCCCTCCCTATTAATCCATCGAGGCTTCCTTTTGGAAGGTTGAGGACGCTCTTCGCCACTCACGCTACATCCTCCAGTCCCTTCCATCACTTTTCTGCATTGTTCAAACATGCTTTTGTTTCCTCTGCAGAATCGTGCTGAGCAGGTATCCGCATACGCACTTGGGTACAGACACTTCCTCCACCCCCCCACCCACCCCCACCCACCCCATCAAGCCGTGAATGCAAATAGGCATCATCAGTGAGAAATCCTGCAACTGGACACATCCGTCCCCCACCCTCCCCATTGCTTCCATCTTCAAGCCAATATGATTAAGCCCAGATGTCCAAAAAGAAGGACCTCCTTTCTGACATCAGTACTTGACACTGAGGAGTCACAGCGCACACAGGTGCTCCTGTGGAGGCGGCTGAGACATTCAGCCACGGCCGCCTGACGATGGGTGGCTCAGGTTCCACAGCATGTGCTCTCTGACTCCCGTCCTCTGACTCTTTACAAGTCTCCCTGTGATCACGCTGCTGAAACTAGAGGTTGCAAATTACCCGAGTGATTCCGATGTTAAATGCAGCCAGCAGATGGCCAGGAGGGTGTAATCGTGTGTTTTGGACTGGATAGTAGGAAGAAATCAAACATGAAAAGATGAAATTCCAAGTTCCCTCTGCTGTCATTTCTGCCTGCCTGCCTGGCCCTGGGATGCATCGGATTTTGAAACCCTGATGTCACACTAGGCTGCTTCTTAAAGACAGCACCTCCTTTCTGTGTATCTCATTGGGGGTGCTGGGAGTCCCCAAGCAAAACTCCAGCAAGCCTCCTAATAGAACATTCTTGCTCTGGCTGACAATTCACTGTGTAGTGTTCATCACATGTGATTCCCCACTTTCCCCAGGTGTCCTGGATCCACCTGCCCCTTTTGACAGAGCGTGAGGGACAGGATGGGAAGGGGCCACCAAGGCTTTCATGGGAAGCAAGAACCAGAGGGAGCCAGGTCTCCTTGCTCCAAACCGCTTCATTCAATAATTCATTTAACCACTTCTGCCAAGACCCTGTTGTTGCTTAATTACTTGTTTGCTTTCTTCTTTCTCTTTACAACTTTTTTCATTGAAAAGCCAAGACAGGCTTGTCACAGCCTGAGAAGTCGGATTGCTTGGAGACATCTCCTGCCTCTGTCTCATTAGGTGTCCAGCCAGTGAAAAATATGAGATGCTGGAAAAAAAGCATGTAGGAGTAAACAAATGCACAAAAAAGAAAAAAGAAAAAGCAGCTTTTCCAACAGCGTCTAATGAGGGAAGCAACACTTTGAAACACAACTCAGTTTTCTATTTAACAAGCAAAGCAATAAACTGCAGTCACACCGATGAACTGGGAGCTGAGGAATGATTTTGGTAAATGAGAGTTGGAGGCGGTAATGGGGAAAACAAACATCAGGGGGTGGATACAGCCAGTCTTCACTGTGGTTGTAAAGGGATGTGAGACGGAATGGGGTGTCTCAGTTCTGGGCCTGAAGCACAGGGAAGGGGGCCCATCTGAGCCACTAAATCAGTAACAGGAACTCAGAGTGGTGGTAACTGACAAGAACACTTTGCATTGGATCCCAGCTCAGGTATTTCAGGCTGGGGTCTCACCCGAATGGACGAGAAAGTTAGAAAGGACCCACACAGACACACTAGGGTCCCACATTCTTCAATCATGCTTCCTCTAGTGATGCCATGAAAGACTTTCTGAAAATAAAGAGTTCATTCTAAAAACACGAAAACTTAAATTTGCAAAAGTTTGGAAACAAAGGCAAACTCTCTGAATATGAATCACTCTGGAATCAGAGGCCCTGGGTCTAGTCTCCAAGCCCGCCCACTCAACTTGGCTTTTGGTTTTGCTTGTGTTTGGTTTTTTTTTTTTCCTTTCGATTAGAAATCTTCAGGATTATTTCCCAAGTGGCTGCTGTTTTCTGGAGCTCAGTGTCCTCGGCTGCACAATGGAGATATCTGAGAAGCAGAAAGTTGTGCTTGGGAGCTCTGATCCCCTCCAGAGTTCATTCAGTGTCTGGTTGACTGAGTAGACGTTTCATCTTTCCTGGTGGAATTGCAGTGACCTCACTTACCTCAGCGAAAATTTCTCTTTAAAAAGTCATGCTCTGTCTTCTGCCCCAGGAACTTTTGACCTATGACTGTACGGATAATGTCCTCCCTTCCTATATCTCATTCAGGATGTGCTGTTAGTGAGAAGCTAAACTTCTTGTTCTAACACTAAAACATCAGCCTTCTACAGAAAGACAATATGAGCCATGAGTGGGAGCTCCATCAGTCATTTCAAATTCGTCTAGTGGCCACATGAAAATATAAAATGAGATGGGCAAACATAATTTCCACAATACCTTTTATTTAATATAATATTTACATATAAATTTATATCAAAGATATCTCAAAAATCAATCAGTATGAACAAATACTGAGATATTTTATTCTCTATTTTGTAAATAAAATCTGGTGGGGATTCAACAATGCTAGCACCTTGGACTGGCCATATTTCAAGCACTCAAACCTATATTTTTATGTCAACACAGGTCAGCACATATACCTTTTGTTTCATATTTTCTCTACATTAGGGCAGACACCTCAGTGTGAATTTCCAACTCTCTTCCTGAAAGGTTTATTCCTTCAATCACTGAGAATTTCTCAGAATGTTTTGCTCTGTAATTATTTTCAAATGAAAAAATTTAGAAGCCATCTAGTTCTTGTTTAATAACTAAATCCACTGTCTTCGCACACCATGCACACTAATGAGAGATTTTGTTCTTATAGTTTGCTCATTCCAGTTCTCTTTCAACTCGAGGCAGTTTTTGTCTTTCTTCACTTTGTACTTCACATGCTGGGGATCTTTGTGTGCTCATAATTGAAAGGAAAGGGCTTTGTTAATTCATCAAGCCGAGATGTATTCTTTTTCCTTGGCACAGACAAGTGAGCCATGAGCCAGCTGTTAGGTCAGCAACGAGGGAACTTAACAGGGTTCTCCCATGGCCATTGGCAAGGCTAATTCCCCACAGGGTTTTGTTTCTTTTGGCATGGGTGCTGTGGTGTGGGGATGGAAGAAAATGCTACATGATCTGACTCTACGGCAGAGCATATGTGCTGGGGGAAGGGTAGGGCTTCCATCATGGCTTCCAAATTCAGACTTTTTATTGACCTACCCAGCCCCCCAAATATACTCTTCTCCATCCTCTCCTGCCAACTTTGTGCCCAAGTCTCGGTGGGGGTTTTCGGGTCGCTCAAAGAACCCACAGGCAGAGTTAGGTGAGTGAGCAAGCAGAGGTTTAATCAGAGGGTAAAGGGATGGAGCTGACCAAGGGAGGTCCAGACTCAGCCCAGCCTTGCCAGCAGCCTGGGTTTTTAAGGGGAAAACGCACATGGTGAGGAAGAGGAAGGGGAGAGGGGTCAGAAGACCAGGTTTCAGCTTCTGATTGGATAAGATGACATTGTCCTTTGAAGTTATTGGTGGTCTTCTCCAACTGATGTCATTCCTTTTTCTTCTTGGTGAAGGGTCTGTGCTGGTCACATACTACGTGTCCCACATGTCGAACTCGTCCATCAGCTTTCCTTATCGATCGGATGCATCCACGACTGGGTGCTGGAGCCGGAGGCAGTTCACTGTCCTGAGAGTTAAACTTTAATCCCTGGCCTAATTGCTCTTGCGGGGGTTCCGACAGTCTCTTTCCACAAGGATGACTTCTGCCCTGTTTTATCAAATGGGGTTTCTTTCCCTGAGAAGTTTATTAGAAACTCTTCCTCTGATGACCTAGACAACCATTTCTCTTGTACCCTACTCACTATTCCAGGTAACCTTGGTTTGGGGTCCCTAGGAGGGACACCTGACATGAGGATGTTTATACAAGTGACTTATTGAATGAGTGGTCTCTGGAGGAGAGTGAGGGTGGCAGGATTAGGGGAAGATAAGGAGCCAAGGAGCATGAGTCTCTTCTGAAGCCTGATCCCATGGGTGCCCCAGAGCATGAACTGTTGGGAGAGGTCTTGAGCCCTGAACAAGCTCCAGCAGCTGGAGGAAGGGCTATTCTGTTGTCTCCGAGAGCCACCAACACCTTCCATATGCCATGAGATTAGGCCATTTTAAAAAAAAGGGGGTTTTTTTGTTGTTGTTGTTATTTTAATGTATTCTGAAGAGCAAAGGGAAATAGAAATGTGTGTTCAGAATTCCATTTTGAACCAAGAGTCCCTTGACAATGTTTTGAAAAGCTTTGCTCTTACCAGACACAAAAATTCTTTGAATCATATACACAAAGCTGTTATTTGGGGAAAAGATCTAAATGTTAAAAGATGCCCATTCTTAGCCCGCCTGGGTGGCTCAGGTGCTAAGCGGGCAGCTGGGCCACAGATCATGCAAACCCAGGACCCAGGTTTGAGACCAGGTTAGGCAGGGATAGCAACCAAAAATAAAGTAAACAGATGAAAGTGCTTCTTCCTCCTTTTTTCTTCAAGAGAACAAAACAAGCAAAACAAAAAACTTTCTCTCTTAAAAAATTCCCAGCTCATCTAGGAGAAAAAGTCATTGAGGTTTAGAATGAGCAAGCATTCACTCACTACTTACAGCCATCTTGCTTTTGTCCAGTACACGTTGTCATTTAATCTCACACCAGAATCTTCATTTATTTTTAACAGAGAAGCAAATTAAGATTCAATAAATGCCTCACTCAAAACTTTGTAGCACATAGTAGAAGTGGATTTTTATCCTTTTTTAAAATCCTATCTGACACACTACCATCAGCTTCTCTGAAATGCCCAACTGCTGCTTGACTTAGAAGCAGTAATGTGAGCTGAAATCCTGAAGGGATTGTCTCTTAGATCAAAGACATTTCCAACGCCGTGATCCTGTCCTATCTTAAGAGGCAAATGGGAAGACTCCTCAGCCTCATTCACATGCTTCGCATGGGCATAAAACCTTTCATTTATGATCGCACAACCTTATGAATTACCCATTATTCTGTTACAAAACTTCAAACTCTGAAAGACTGAGTAACTTGCCAAGACTAAAAAGTGATAAATATTGGAGCTAGGATTTAACTCCCAGTCTTGCTAATCCCCAGCTGATGCTGTTTACTAATGATCAGAAAGATATTAATTCAAGAGCTTGAAAACCTCCTAGGTGTTCCTTGGATCTAATTAAACCCAGACACTGAATCAAATCTGATCTGTTCATTAAATTTGTTTATTTCAAGTTTTATCATTGACAGAAGAATGCCCAATCATAATTATTGAAATCCAAGCCGTTTAACAATTCATATTTGCCAGGCGAGTACTGTTCTTGGCAGTTAAATATAGTCTCTTTGTAAAGTAAGAATAAATGTAATCACTGTCATATATCTTCCAGGGAACTGACAGTGGGAAAAGCAGTGCGGCTTTCTGGTTTCTTTCTGCACCCACTTTTCTATTAGTGATCAGAGGTTATCTACCCGCCACAGCACTTCTCTGTATGCCACGTAGACAGCCCCTCAGCCAGTTCCACTAATCTCTCATCGCCCTGGAAAAGTTCATCAGTGTTAGGTGGTAAGAGATTTGTTTCTAATATAACCTGCCTTTGGGCATATCTCTGATAAGATTCGCCTTCAGAAATTGCTGGGTAAATGGTTACTCCAATTCTCTCATTTGCACCTTGCTTCCAAATAAATTCACTGGAAAAATATGAACAATACTTGCATCTTTTCCAGATTTTAGCCTTGAAATATTTCAGAATATATGAATAACTCTTTTCACAAGCCTGCAATGATGTAAACCTCCTTGCATGCTTTGTGATTAATATGCTTGCTGTCGGATCAGGTCTTTAAGTCATTTTTATATCCCAGAGGAATAAATACCTAAAATAAAAGAATAGCTCCTGGGTTTTGGTAGACCCGCATACTTGTTCCAGGGAATGATTTCAAAGTGACAAAATGCTATCCCTCTGCAAATTTCAGTGATGGCGCTAGGAGGAGAGAAAAACCTGACTCAAATCTATTGATGTACTAAGTTCAGTTTGATCTAATTAAGGGTTGGCTACTTTCTATACTGCGTACTTCAGAAATTGAGGGTGTCTCACATCTCAATAGCAGAACACAATAGTGACTGAACTAAAAGATGTTTTAGGGCTTCTAGGGGTTCCTTTGTCATTTTCTTTCATAAGAAAGTGCCAAGAATAAATATAAGGAATATTAGCAACTCCAGAGAAAAGTCATCGGAGGCACGCTATCATAGAAAAGACAGTCTTATCATTAAGTGCTTTTCTCATTAAGCACCCTATTACTTTCTGCAAGGACTTTCTACAACTATCTACACTTCATTTATTAAAAGGAAAGTCCAGTTCATAATAAAGAAAGTGATATCTGAAACCACTGTAGGGACAAAGCTGGGATTTCGTGAATCAGATGTCCTTAACGGCATAGGAAACAATACTGGGGGGGCCAAAATGGATAAAGGGGATGAAAACGGGCAACTTGGAGCTATTAAGTCATGAAATGTAATGTAGAGCGTGATGTACAGTTAATAATACTGTGTTGTATATTTGGATATTGCTAAGAGTAGATCTTAAAAGTTCTCATCACAAGGAGCTATTATAAGTCTGTGGGGTGATGTTAACTGGACTGAAGGTGATGGTTGTAAACTATAGAGTAATATCAAATCCTATATTATACACCAAAACTAATACAGTGCTATACATCTTATGCTACATGTAATGTTATAATATAATGAAATATATTTATAACATTTGTCAATTTATATGTAATATATTTCAAGTAAAAATTACTAGAATCAAGCAAAAATAACTGAGCTGCTTGCTCAGGAAATAAGCCGTATCTGGAAGCAAAGGCTATTAGTCAACCACAAAATTAACTCATCAAAACTAAGGATGTGTGCATTTTGACTTACTTTAAAACCTTGGCTTCACTGTTAGCACCAATCGACAACTACTGCATCACAAATGTTGGTCAGTCCTAAGCAGTTTCTGCCTCAAGGTCATCCCTCTCACACTATAAATCCCTGCTCTGATCTCCTAGGATTCTATCAAGGCAATGTTCTCCCTAGATGAAGTCAGTCTCATCAATTTAGGTTTGCTGATCAATAGATTTTTCTAGTCATCAATTGTCAAGAGTAGCTACAGCCTCGCTGGGAGTCTACAGTGTACTGGGCACCATACTCTGTGTTTTGGTTTTGGTTTTTAAGGAAAGGTGCAGGTCAGAATGAAGGTGAAGGTAGGCAGGCATCAGGCAGGCAGAGAGAGGAGGAAAAGGCATTTTACTCATTTAATTACTTGTTCATCTTAGTTGTCCCCCCGCCCCCTGCCTCACCTGGTCCCAGGTTTCAAAATCCAATCGAAACTTGGATCGTATGTGGACTACACCAGCCAGAGGCAGCGGACTTATCCACTAGGCCACCGGAGTCCACTCCCCTCCCCACTCTCTGTTTTATAGACACGATGTCTAATCTTTACGGCAGACCTGCAAGGCAAGGTTACTGTTTCTAATGCAGAAGAGGAAATGTACTGCTGGTAAACTGTCCAATCACACAGACAAGAAGTGGTGGATCTAGATGTCAACCGAAGTCTGTCTCTAAAAACTTCTGAGCCCAAAGGTAGGTCACTAGTCATTTGGGAACACAGCGTAGAAAGTTCTACCTACTTCATTCCATTCGTTGATTCAAAATGCACCAGTGAAGAAAACATAGAAAATTACTTAATTTCATCCCTCCATTAGATTTTAGTTATACATTTTTTTTTTGGCAGTTTGATTGACAATTGCAGATATCATGCATTTTTAATTTATAAACTTACATAATTTTTCAATTTCCCAGAAAAACACATTAACTCCAGAAATCCTCAACTCCTCTTACTTCCTGCTATTTTTTGCACTTTTCTTGTCATGAATTTTAATTCTATGAACAGTTTAAACTACATGAGACATAATATTACTGTCATGTATAGTCAATATTTATTTATATTTGCCCACATATTTAACCTTATCAATAACCTTTCTCTCCTACAGTTTTGAGCTACCCTCTGGGATTATTTTTTTCTGCTTGAAAAACCCATGTTTTTTTTCTGTCAGTCTGCTGGTAACATAGTTTCTGTTTAATATTTAAAATGTCTTTTTTTGTCTTAATTTGAAGGAAATTTTCATTTGGTATGAAATTCAAGGTTAGCAGCTATCTGCTGTTATCAGTTTGAGGGCATCCCTCATTGATTTATCTTTTTCTTGTAGAGAAGTCACCAGAAATTCAGTCAGTCTTACTTTTGCTGTTTTGAAGAAAATATACACTTTTCTGTTTTAAATATTTTTTCTTTGTCTTTGGTTCCTACAAGTTTTACTTTGGTGTTCTTCATTGTGGTTTATTCTTACTTATTTTGCTTGGGGTTTATTGTTTCTTTGAGTCTGTGGTTAGATATTTGATGGGGGTATGTGATTCTTATCATTATCTTCTCATTTATTGTTTCTAACCTGTTCTCTCTTAATTCCTTTTGGTATATTCCAAGTACATGTCCCATAGGGTCATGTTTACTTTTCTATATTTTCCATCCTTTAACTTTTTGGTTCTTTAGTTTGAGTATTTTCTTCTGACATATTTTACAGTTAACACATTTTCTTGTCAGTTATGAATCTTGTATTAAACCCATTATTTGGGTTTATACTTTCCATTACTATATTTTTTTTATTTATAGGATTTCCATTTAATTTTAAACTTCCAAATTTCTTCTGAGAAACATCTTTAATTTAGTGAACATAATTATCAGTTATTTTATTGTCCATATCTGCCTTCCAGCTTTCCTTTGCTTTCTCTTGATTTCCAGTCAACTCTTCTCTCCCATATACCTGTTTGTTTTGTTTGCTTACTGAGTTCTGGAATATACTAAAAATGTGAGAGAAAATGTGAAGCTAGGGGTATTTATTCCTCTAGAGAAGACCTCCTTTTTTGTTTTGGCAACTAGAGAGGAATCACCTAGGTCAAATCAGTAATTATTTGATTCCTTTCTTTGCGTAGTTGGTGTATTTCAGGTTTATTATTTTATTTGCAGGATAGAAACTTTTGGAATAATGATTCCTTGAGAATTAATGATATCCTTCCTCCTTGTGGGTCATGAAGCTCTTATTTTCCATGCTGTCATCTCTGAGATACTGTCAAAACTCTGCTAGGCTCAATTTTTCAGCAGAGTTATGCAACATGAGATATTCATTTTGAGGGCTAAGTGCCAGGTTTCGCTTGAGTTTCAAAAACTTTAGTTATCTTTAGCATGAAGAGTATTCCAAGACAACCTATTTCAACATTCTTGTTAAAGGAACTCCTCTTTGTCTCCTAAAAAATAAGTGTACCACTTGTTTTTTCGAAATAAAATTAAGACAACTTTGACTAAGGAAGTCTAAGCTGCACACATATTAAAAATGCTTGATTTCTTCAAAAAGTAAGAATAAAATGAAAATATCTCTGGAAAGACATATATATATTATATATGTGTGTATGTGTGTGTATATATATATATATATATATATATATATTTCCCAGATAAAATGGAGTGTGCCAGCAAGTTTTCTTCTCTTTCTAATAATAATATGTACCCAAGGCATGATTCTGACTGTGTTTTCTCTCTGTGAAGACATTCTAAACAATTCACTCTCCCATTTGATGGCAATCCCTGGTCTTCGTCCATCTCCTATTCAGTTCCTATACTTGTCATGTGTGAAGGGCCCCCAGTGTAGGAGTTCACTACAGAGGAGGCTAGAAACAAAAGAGAATGAGTTTTGTTGTTATTTTTTCAAAATGTCTAGAGGATAAACAGGCCAGGAGTAGCAGAAATGACAACAATTTCAAATCACTGATTTAAATGGATGGAGTTGATGAGGTTAAAACATTGAATGTAGGAATGATCCAGAATGTGTCTGGATCAAACTCTGAAATGTGATTTTGAGTTTTCTACTTCTGCTTTGGGTTCCCTCCCACAGCCTCAGGCCTCCTCTCCCGTTTACCATTTCAGTCTCTCAGGGGTCGTGGTTAGCCTGTTAGCTTCTCACTCTAGTGTGACATTCACGAATCAGGTTTATTCAGTGCATTTATTGTCATTTTTTAAATAGGAGTCATAAATGCTACAAATGCTCGGACTTTACAATAATAAAGGATAAGTGATGGAATTGTTGTGACTGTCTTGGGAGGTGGCATTTATGCTTGGGTACCTCACAGGTCATATAAAGAGCTGTCTGCATAGCTAATCCTCTAAAGGTTTTATTTATCTGCTTGGCAAATTGCATTCGTCATTTGCATCCGGATGTGTTCTTGTGTCTCTTTGCAAATTAATGGCTGATCAACTGTCAAACTTGCCTTTGTGGTAGAGAAATCCAAAGAATATCATTTTATGGGTGCCAGACCTAATAGCAGAATGTTTTATCTGTTTTATTTCATTTCATTTTATTTTCACAACGACTGCGGAAGATAGAGTTTCAATTTAACACGCTGAGACTCAGAGATTCATAATTGAAAATGGTTAATAACTAAGTTATGGAACTGATATTCAAGTCATGGTCTGTCTCACTCTGGGGAGACCCTTTACCAAGATTTTCTATCCAAAAACTGCTATGAGCGACTGAATTTTCTTTTTTTGAATTCAGCAGAGTAAAACATTCTGCTCATTTTGTTATCAAGAAGAAGATTTTCTAAAGACCAGTTTGATGATCTCCAATGTGGATAATTAAATAAACAACCCATTGGAAAGAAGTGTTGGGAAAGGGTTATGCAAAGACAGTGAACTCCTGTACAGCAGAGATACACAGTGGGAAATTTTGTACTTTAGGACATCATGTTTGTAGCTTATCTTTTCTTCCAAAATTAGAGGACTGATTCATGTTCTGATTATATCAATGATTTATGTTCATCCTATAAAGAAAAAAAAAAAACTTATGGAAGCAGATAAGGATGAAAATCACCAGAAATCTTACCATTCTGACATCAATTTATTTTGAAAAGCAGTTTTTGACATGGCATGATATAGATATTCATACTTTTAGAAAATTGGACCTCGCTTGCAATATACTTTCATCACTGGCTAATATGATATACAGATTTCCATTAACGTGGAGCTAACCAACGTATAGAAGCAACAGCATTCCTTAACCTATTTTCTTGTTGTGTTTTTTAAGAGGAAGGAAGGGAGAGGAGGAAGAAGCATTTTAAAGAAAGAAGAAAGGAAGAAAGAGGAAGAGAAAAACACTTTGATATGTTTAGCTATTTTGGTTCTTTTGCTGGCCCCTAGTTGCAAACCTGTGTCCTTTGTTTTCCATGGTTTATGCCCCGGGTGCACATTTAGTGTCTGAGCCACCAGGACTCACCTTTAACCTATTTTCTATGGATGGATATTGACTACTTTATTATTATTATAAATAATACCAAATGAAAATCTCCTCCATTCTTTCCTATTATCTCCTTAGAATAACTTCCTAGGCATGAGCTTGTAGGTAGACCAAAAGGTATATGCATTTCAAATTTAAATAAATCTAATCAAATTAAATTTTCTAAAGAGCTTCATAAATTTATATGAAACCAAACCTGCTTGAGCTACAAGAGAATGCAACTTCCCTTCCCATGTATTTCCTTCCAGCTGAGAGAGTTCAATTAGTGTAACATTGCTGGCCTCTCTCTATTCACTCTTAGACGAGATTCAGTAATTATCTGACTGATACATTTGAGAAGACTCAACTACGATGCACAAATTTGCTCTATCATTTTCCATCCTTGGAAGTCTAATTTATGTGGGCAAATCAGTTTAGTTCTGGTTCAATCTTAGGAAGACCATTTGCTACACATAGTAAAGCTGTGTCCTCCAACTTTTCCAGAATCAAAGGTAGTATTTCAATCTTCATGTATCTTACTTTTATTTTTCAATTTGTTCAGATAAAAATTATGTGGAAAGATACATATTATTTGTTAGAACTGTTAAAAAAAATCCTTGCATTAGAAAGTCCAGTTTCCCATATCCATACCTGTCCAAGTTATTACCAGTGTTTTCCATTCTTGCTAATTTTTACAGGCGAATCATAATGGCTCATTGTTTTAATGAGATTACTTTGATTACTAGTGTGACCTTACATCATTTAAAATATTTACTAAATGTTTTACCTACTCATGCTATTTTCTAAATTATTATTGACCTGTACATCTTTTTGTTATTGACTTATATGAATTTTTTAAAACTAAAACTATGACCACTTCTCTTGAAGTCTAGACTTCTAGATTAACTTGAATAATATATAATAAATGTCTATCAGCTCTTCCTCAGGTATCTGCTTATTTCAGCCACTGCTTCTCTCCTTTGTGGGTGATACTCTTAAACCCTATGTCACTGTCTCTTCTCTTAGGTGCAGCAGGTTGACCATGGTTCAAAAGACATTATTAACAACACATCCACTGTCATCCCAACTACTTCAAGGAAATAAATACTGGTCTCTAAATTTATCCAACCAAATACCAAAATCATGCCTGAGACGTGAGGTACAGGTAATTGGTTCCACACTAAAAAACTTAATAGGACTCCTTAAAAATTCCTTACGTGGAACACAATCCAATTCATTAGCTTTGTTGACAGATAGGGATATTTTTATGTCTATCTTTTTCTGACTTTATTTTATTTTAATGTAAGTTTTCTTGAAATTTAGTATACATACAGATACATTAACAAGTCGTAAGTATGAAAGTCAATGAATTTTAACAAAGTGAACACATATATCTGTGTAAACAGCATCTAAATAAAGAACAGAATATTTTCTTCAGTATTGGATGACCACAAGTGCTCCCTGTCAGTCATTCTTCCTAAAAATAGCTGTATTCCTGATTCTAACACACTCGATTAGCTTTATGCTCTTTTGGGCCTTTATCTGAAAAGAATCACTGGGTATGGATGTTTTTGTGTCTGGCTTCATTCCTCTCAATATTTTGTTTGGAGTTTATCTATCTTATTACTATTTCAATGTAATTTGTGGCCTAATACAGTACCCAAGGCTTCAATTATGCTTCTCTTATTTATGATTATTGTCACGTTCATAGACCAATGTTGTTATTATTTACTTGTTTTCTTCAAAATAATCCACTTTTCAAATATACTCCCATGAAGCCTGTGAAATTATAGGACTCTGTGCTAGTTATGTTCTTCTCATACATTTAAAACAAACAAAAGCTATTAGAGTTTAAAAGATTTTACATAAAAATTTAAAAATAACCTCATGCCACACTATATACCAAATGGTTAACAGGCCAGCTGCTCAAAAGAATTCCTCTCAAAAGCACATTTTTGAAAAATACTCTGTATGAATTTGCCAAGGCTGATCCTCTGCCTGACTCAGAAACTCACGAATTCAGATCTTGTCAGTATCCCCAAGTTGCTCAAAATTCCAGGAAGCTTAATCAAACTGACAAATCTTACAAGACACCTAGAGAAGGCCAAAATCCAGTTTGAGAAAATACATGAAAATCACACTGACCAGCCTGTCTGGGCGCTCACGACCATGTGACCGGAACTCTGTATCCCTGCAGACAAGCTACCTGTGAAGCCAACTGGCAGTAGCCTAGTGATGTGGATCAACTAACAGGGCAGGATCAGCACAGGGGGCTTAGTAATAATCGTCAAGCATCGCTGGCCTGGGAGGAACTAGTTCATCTTTCTGACATGACTCACGAATCACTTTCCAGCATATATAAAATCAATTCTACAGATGCCCCCAAACTGCTAATGGTGCTTCCAAGAGGAGGCCTGGAGGCTGGAGGAAGAAATATCTTATTGTTTATCAGTTTTCTTGTGGGAAGGAACTGACCTTCTAAGAAGTTTAGTAATTGTACTCTACTAAACAATAGTCATGGTTCTTTCACAAATCACTTCTGTAAGCCAGTTCAGTAATAAGAGGCAGAGATAAGGGAGCCCGATGGGCTCTTAAGCGAGATTTTATTGTCCCATGTGCAGGCCGGGAAAGCTCCTCTCTGAGAAGAGACAGAAAAGAGCAATCCAAGGGAAGCTGTGAGAGAGAGACTTTTTAAGGGGGGGCAGGCTCTGACTAGCATGGAGGGGGATAGAGGTGGAATTCAGATAAGGCCATCTGGCTGAGCTGTTGATTTAGGGGTAGGGAGTGATGGGCTGGAATGTTAGGTAAGTGCAGAGGGGTGGGGATGGAGTCCTTGAGTTCGGTAAATTGGAGGAGGGTTGAACAGCATCCGGTGTTGCTTCAGACTGCAAAACTTTCCTTTCTCCTGCTTGGCTGGAAAGTGACAACTTTCAGTTTTTTGTTTTCTTTTGTCTCCTATATCAATTTCAGTTTCAAAGTGCCTGATTTTCCCATGATAGTATAAGATTATACGACTTCACTTCCCCGCAAAGTCAACATTTTCAATCTATTTCAGTTCTCTGGAATTCAGTTTATAAAGTTGTGAAGAGGTGAGGTTTTGTTTTTGTTTTTTACTTGTTTGGCAGAAATAAAAACAGTACCAGCAGGAACTTATTATAGGCCATCTCTCCTACAAGTTATAACTAAAAGTTCTGGACAAAACACACACACACACAAAAAAAACTACTTGAGGTTGCTGAAAAATAAACAAAAGCACTTGGATTAAGGATGAATGTTAAAACTTAGATGAGTGACTGCATGGGGTGAGTTTCCCTGTTTTCTTTTGTACAGTTTCCCCTGACATGTGAGTTCTCAGACTGATATGTCAGGTGGCATCAGAATGGGTAGATAACACTGGAACATAAACCATGAATTTTTTTGCTGGAGAAAGCAGGGAAAAGAAAACTTAGAAGCTAGAGAATGAGTGGAGAATTCAGAATGGAAAAAGACAGAAGGAGCATCTCCCAATTTTTTGTATGAATTTGCTCAAGTTCTCCAGCTACCAAGGTAGCTCAGAGACAAATCAGCAAGGAACAGCTTAGCGATCTGAACCAAACTTAAACTGTCTCCCACAGGAGACAAGACAGAACTTTTAACTTGTATCTAACCAGGCTGATTGCCTGCTAAAACAAAAGCATCAACCTGCCCCCAAAAGATTATAACGTGACCTAGACTCTAAACATTATGACATTTAAAATGTCCAAGATATAACGCAAAATTATTTAGTGTACAATGAAACATACACTTAATAATAAATAAACACGCATCAGGCCCTAGAAGACCCAGAGGTTGGAATTATTATTAAAGTAATGATTACAACTATGCTCCAGCAAATATAATTAGTTCTGAGGTAAAGAGAAAGATGTAAGTTCCTAGCAGAGAAACTACTTAAAAACAAAAATGGCTCAAGCAGAGACTTAGAACTGAAAAACAGAATATCTGAATGACTAAAAAATATCACCAAATTGTCTTAAAAATGAATATTTGAAAAGGGAGTCGGTGAACTTGAAGGTAGATAAAAACAATTATCCAACCTTAAAAATGGAAATATTTTTAAAAATAAAAAGAGCCTGAGAGGTGAATAAGATAACGTCAAAACATCTCACATATAAGTCACTGGAATCTCAAAAGTTGAGCAAAAACATATTCTATGAAGAAAATATATGAAGATAATGGGCAAAATGTCCCAAATTTGGTGAAGGATATGAATTAATGAATTCAAGAAACTGTAGGACACAAAGTAGTATTAATCAAGCAAAACCACAGATAGATAATCAAACTGATATAAGACACAATCAAACTGCTATAAAAATTGACAACAATGATAAGAAAAATATCTTGATGGCACTTTCAGAAAAATGACCTATTACATACAGGGAAATGAATTAAGTGATTATGATTTCTTGTCAGAAAATATGAAAAAAAGAAGACAGTAGAATAGTATCTTAAAAGTTGAGAAAGAAAAGAACTTTCAACTTAGAAATATATATCTAGTGTAAATGCCTTTCAGGAATGGTGGTAAAATAAAGATAATCTCGAGTGAAGAAAAACTAAGAGAATTCTCACCAGCAAAGCAGCTTTAAATGCTAAAAAAAAGTTCTTCAGGCTGAAGAAAAAGAGAAACTTGGATATCTAAGGAAATGAAGAAAAAAAACAGAAATAGCAAATAGCTAGATAAACAAAATCATAAATTATGAAAATTTATGACTATCAAAAGTAAAAATTATAACATTGATGCATATAGATAAAATTCATCTCACAGCTATAACATAAAGTTCTATTGTACATTTCACTTGAAGTAGTACAATACTAACCTCTGAAACTTTGGGTATGATATTTATTCATTAAAAAATATACCTAGAGAAAGGCAAAATAGCAAAAGATAAAGTAGACCACAAAAACTATTCAAATATTCTAAATAAAGCCAAGAAGAGACACAGAGAAACAGGAATTGAGCAATAAAAAAAATACATAATAAAATGATAGATTTAAATTCAACCATATTAATAATTTTGGTAATATAAATATATAAATAGCTAAGCAGATCAATTATAGGATAAATCATCAAATTGGGTAAGTAACGAATTTCTGACTTAATGTTATCTAGATGAAATATTTAAATATAATTGTAACCATGGGGCTCATGCCTTACTTTCTTCAGCTCTAGTGGGTTCTTGTATCTCTGGAGAGAAAATTTGCTCCAGAGCACAGCACATGAAATGAAAAGAAGGGTAGAGCACAAAATTGAAACCAAGTGTGTTTATTCAGGAGGAAGAAAGAGGAAAAAGGTGCCTCCACAGTAGATACCGGGGCGGGTCATTCTGAAAAGGAAGCAGTCCCAAGAGGTTAGGGACCTAAGTTTTAAAGATTCTGGAAGGTGGCTCTCTGCCCTTATTTCCACCCAGGGGAGACCTGTGGTGGGATAAGGTTTCTGATTGGCCTTCTAGCGACTTACTTTAATTGGCTGGAGAAACTTCATCTTTATGATTTATTGCTTTTGTCCTCTCCTGCAGTCTATAACTATGAGCCTCAGCATGTTCACTTGGAGGTGATAGGTAACTATCCTGGCTCTGGTTAGATGCACTTGAAACTGAATTGTGGCTGTTTTGTTGCTGGCTGGTTTTGTAATATGTACCTTTGAGTATCAGCATTCCATTCTGAGTTTGCTGGTTAGTTTCTCGCTTCATCTTAAACCCAGTTGGTACCTTTTTATTGTTGATTGTCTTAGTTTCCCCTCCCCTGTATCCCAGCTCAAATTCCGTTCTTACATAAATACATAGATTAAAAGTGAAAGATGAAAAATAATATAGTTTACAAAAACTAATAAAAAGAAAGTTGAATCAGCTGTAAATATCTGACAAAGTGGACTTCAATATAAGCAACATTATGAGGGATAAAGAAGGACAATTGAATAAGAATAATTTAAGTCTGAATCTATATACACCTTATCAAAGTTTAAAAATATTGAATCAGAAACTGATAGAGCTAAAAAGAGAGAAAGATCAATCAATAATTATAGTTGGAGATTTAACATTCTTATTTCAGAAATCATTAGAACTGCTGACAGAAAATCAGTAGACGTCAAAGAGGACTTCAACAACATTAGCATCAGCTTAACCTCATTGATATTTATGTAATACACCCAACAAATGCAGAATAAGCATTATTTTCCAGTTCTCATAAAGCAGTAACAGTCACACAATATTCTGGATAAGAATATATTTAAAATAAGACAAAGTATATCCTCTAATCATAACAGAATTAAACCAATCACAGAAACATATCAGGAAAATCTTCAAATAATTAGAATTGAAAGGACTCAGAATAACACAGGATTTAAGCAAGAATTAATAAGGAAATTATAAAATATTTTAATTGAAAGAAAATTAAATAAGACTTGAAATTATGGACTATAGCTAAAAAATGAGTAATCTACCAAATTTCAAAATAATTATCAAATCATTTAAGTTTTCACTTTAACAAACCAACAGACATAAAACAATTGAACTCAAAGTCAACAGAAGAAAGAAATAATATAGCTAAGAGTAGAAAGCAATGAAATTGAATATGTCAATGAAAATAAAAACTGGTTCTTTGAAAAGATAAAGAAATTTGATCTCCCTCTGGACAGATTTAACAAGAAAAAAAAAGAGGGTATATCACTATTCACCCTGCCAATATTAAAAAAAGATAATAAATTTTTATAAGAGATTTTAGGCCCACCAATTTGAAACTAAGATGAAATGGATAACCTGGATAGCCAAAAAAAAAAAAATTAAAGAAATCGAATTCATATATAAAACCATCTACAAAGGAAACTCTAGGCCCTGTTGTGTATTCTGTCATACACTGGAAAAATAATACCAATTCTACACTAACTTTTTAAAAACATAAATGTGAACATTTCCCAATTCATTTTATGATGCCAGGATATTCTGATACCAAATCTAGACAAAGTGATAATAAAAAATTGTTTAAGATCCTACAAATGTTAGCAAATTAAATCCTGTTAAATATATCATGTTCAAGCAACATTTTAAAACTAATTAGAACAATTAAATTTTTCTTTTTTAAAACTGAGAATACTAACCAGAATTTGTACGAGTCACTGAGGGGAATGTAAAATGGCAGTACTACCTTGGAAAAGATGTTGACAGTTTCTTATGAAGTTAAATGTATACTTGTTTTGTAACTCAGAAATTTTACTACTTGGTACTCAAACAATATGAAAAGTATATTTACATAGAAATCTGCAAGCAGGTGCTTGTGATAACTTTAGTAATAATCTACAAAAATAAGAAACAACCCAAATGTTTAAATTTGTAAATCGATAAGCAAACTCTGGTTGATCCATAGAAAAATATACCAGGCAGCAAATAAAATGAGTTAATGATTCATGTAACAACATGGATGGACCTCAAATGTTTTATTTCAACTAAAAAGAAGTCAGATTTAAACAAATAAAGTGAAAACCTACATATTGTATGACTCCATCTGTATACCATTCTGGAACAGACAATATTATAGGAATAAATGGCAAAACAGTGGTAGACAAGAGGTGGGGTAAGGTCACAGGTACTTTATAAAGGAATATGAAGAGGTTTGGGAGAGAAGTGGGTGATAGAACTGTTTTCTATCTGATGTGGCTGTTACATGAATACATGTTTTTGTGAAAGCATACCTAATGATTTTATTGTGTAAAATTTTAGCTAAATTTGAAAAAAAAACCATCAGTGAATGAGCCAGAATGGGTGGATAAATAGTCGGAGCTGAGCAACCACAGAAAGATAGAAAAAAGAAGTTAACACGAACGGGTATTGGAATTTAATATATAGAAGACTTTTAACTGATGAATTTTTAATATTCTTGACATCATTCAAATGTCTAACATGATGAATTCCCAGCTCTGGTGCTGAGACAGGCAGAATGGGAGCCAGGAGTAGGGGAGCCTCCCTTTTATCCCTGTACTTGAACAAGAATCTCTTTTGTTAAGACCACTGACCTTAAAACCATTAACTGCACCTCCCCATTATGGAGATTGTTGACGACTCTGTTTGGATCACCTCGTTCCATGTCTCCCTAAAATTGCGTACAATCACCAGTTAATTAATGTTGTGTTCTTTGAACATCTATTGTTGGTTCTTTGACATCTAGTAAGAGAGAGACCCCACCTTGATGAAGGTTTCTTTAGACCCTCCCATGTGCAAGCCATAGACCTACACCATATAACTTCAAAGAAACTGTATGGGCTCTCTGACTTCTGATCTATGGAAAGCTGTAGTTCTATACAGAAAATTCTATCTACCCCTGGCATTACCAGTACCTAAATGATCTACCACAACCTACAGCTTGAGAATTCCTTTGAAAGAGGGGAGCTTAGAATCCTTCCCACCCTGCCTCTTTATGATGGTAAGTTCCTAATCTACTGACCACTGAAGTGGGGAAGGATGGTAAGTAAGCCGTGTTCTCGCCATTTTTCTCAGGTTTTCTTGAAACAGGAGGAAAAAACTAAAAAGGACAATTGTAGCCCCGGAATGTCCAGTCAGCAATCAATCACGAATATGACTGCAGGAGGAAGGCACCCCACGTGCCTTTGATTATCTATGAAATGTTAAAAAAGATTCAACCTGTGACTTTTGACTCTATGCTCTGGCTGTCTCTCTTCTCATGTGTGAACTCTAATCGCTTTTTGCTAGCCCCCAAACACCCATAGATCCTCCTCATCTCCTCTTCCCGCAATAAAACTTTGTCCAAGGTGTCGACTGGCCCTTGACTAATTTCTATTACCAAGTATCAAAGACTTCACGGGAACCCTTGTGGGATCCTTTACAGTGTGACGTCAAGTATAAGTGTGATGATATTGTCAACTGAGGGGACTAAAACAGAGCACCCCAAGTCTCTCATAATTGTTCTTCTGTATGTGCCCCACTCTGACATGAAGAACCAAGATCAGTGAAAGCAGCCCCATGGGGAAAGGAGAAGCTTCTTTTAACTCTGTAACTCTTCCCTTGATCAAAGAAGACATCTGCTACCCCTGGGCCTCCAACCTTCTCCTAATTCAGAAATAGTCTCTTGTCCCTATTCTCTAGAAGAATGTAGAAAGGGAAATTACTTACATTCACTTTCAGAGTAAGGATGAGTCATTCGTCTTTGCAACCTGGTGGTGCCCTCCTCTGTCCCTTGAGACCTCCAGGCCGCAACATAGAATATAAATGTGGGTCTGCCCCAGCTGCCTCGGAATTTACTGCCATGTAAATTTCCCATGTGTATGTTATTAAGTTTGGGATTTTCTCTTACTAATCACATTGTTAATTGTTAATTCATCCGGCCTGTGAAGAACCTCAGAGAAATGGGAGGCCTCTCTGACATCCACACAGTTTTATGATTTTTAGTTATAATAGAAAATTATTTTTGAACTAAATAATAATTATTCTTTTCAACATCACTAAAGATAGTTAAGTTATAAGAAAAACAAAGATTTTTTTTTTTCCTGAAAACTAAACAGAGATTTAAAATAGCAATACCACCATTGATGAAAGTGTTGGGAAGGAAAAGGCCTGTCCGCCACTTCCAGCAGCCATGAAGGCAGCCATGAAACTGCCAAACTAGCAGAGCTAGAAACCTTCTGTGGTCTGAGCTCACTGGGATACCAGAGACAACAGATAAGATAAAGAACTTCCTTAATTGCCTGCAAGCGAAATCTTGTGTGTGTGTTGTAAATATGCATCTTGCAAATTGAATCCTGTTTTGAATCCTGTGTGCATTGCCCATGTGAAAAACTTACAAATAACTGACTTGGTTTCCACTTGTAATCCCCGTCTAATTTACACCTCCCCTTTCCCATGCTTCTTCTAAACCTACATAAGTGTACCCCAAATTGCCATCCACGCTCAGCCTTAGGGAAGGATCCCTGCTGATCTCGCGCACAATAAATCTGCCTAAAATACTTCCAAAGAGTGCCTGCTTGGTTTATCCCAGAGAGCCGTAACATTATAGGGGAAATTCTTGCACAATAATGAGAGTTTAAATTGGCAAAACCCACAGGAGGGGAAAATTTGGTGACATAGTCACAGTTTTTAAACACACAGTTATATGTCCTCTGACCAAGGAATTCCATTTTAGGAATTTATTTTAATAATGCTATCAGAATATATCTTTTATTTAAAATATGTTTATTATGGTGTTATTTTACTGTCGAAAATTAGAAACAATTTGTATACCCCAAGGAAGAAAATTGCTTAAATGCTGTATGAGTACAACCATGAGTAGATATCATTCTTC
This sequence comes from Solenodon paradoxus, assembly GCA_004363575.1. Classification (NCBI taxonomy): domain Eukaryota; kingdom Metazoa; phylum Chordata; class Mammalia; order Eulipotyphla; family Solenodontidae; genus Solenodon; species Solenodon paradoxus. The sequence continues at coordinate 215,338 of RJWH01002389.1, read as the reverse complement.
TTTAACAGTCATATTAAAGAACGCATAAAATTCAATAACAGAAAAACAGGCAATATAATAAAAAATGGAAAGAGGAACTGGAGTGACACTTTTCTAAAGAGGATATACAGATGGCCAACAGGTACATGAAAAGATGTTCCTACTCACTGGCTATCAGGGAAATACAAATCAAACCAATAACAAGTTAGCACCATACACTTGAAAGATTGGCTATAATCCAAAAGTCTGGAAACAACAAATGTTGGCAAAGATTTGGAGAAAAGGGAACACTTTTACACTGTTGGTGGGAGTGCAGATTGGTGCAGCTCCTATGGAAAACAGTATGGAGATTTCTCAAAAAGTTGAAGATGGAAATCCCATATGATCCTGTCATCCCACTTCTGAGTATTTACCTGAAAGATTCAAAAACACCGATTGGCAGGGATTTATGTATCCCCAAGTTTATTGCAGCCCTATTCAAGAAGCCAAAAACTGGAAACTACCTAAGTGCCCAACATCAGATGAATGAATAAAGAAGATGTGGTGCATATACACAGTGGAATACCTCACAGGGAAGAGATGGAATCCTGTCATTTGAATCAACATGGATGGATCTCGAGGGAATTATGCTAAATGAAACAAGACAAACAAGAAAGAGACCAGATGACCTCACTGTAAGTGGAATGTGAATAAACAAAGGAACAGATGAAACAAAATTCATCCTTGGGCACTTGCACTAGAACTGAGGTGACCAATAGGGAATGGGGGTTGGGGGTGAGGTAAATGGTGGTGGAGCCCACTGGACAATGGTGAAAAACTCTTGGTGATGTGGAGTTGGCAACGGGGCATGTTGACATGTATCTGAGGAATGGGGAAACTATATATAAATATATATGTATACATATATATATGTATATGTGTGTATATATATGGAACCTACGTATGATTTTATTTAAAGTATAGAATAAGTTATTACAATAACTTTTTTTAAAAATACAGTGAGGAGGGCTTTGCTATTTGACACGTTTCATGGTCTGTGATTAGGCTGGTAGACTCAAGTGTGGGAGGCCTTCATGCTAGAGGGTATGTAGGAAAAGTATATTGAAACCATTACTTTTTAAACATAAAAGGAAAAAGTTAATTTAAGTACTATTTATTACATTTAACCTATATTGTCAAATATCTGCTATTCAAAAAACAATTTATAAATATTCATAGCTTGAAAAAATGTCACTGCAATAAAAAACTTAAAAAGTTAAAAAAAAAAGTTGTGTTGCAGAAAAATGTTTAATGACATCGAAAAATGCCCAAGAGTTACTGCTAAAAGGGGGTGGGGGGGAAATGACCACCAAGTGCAATGTGTACTATATCCTGTGGTAGGTAGAATACTGCCTACTCCCACCAAAAATGTGTAAGTTCTTATTTCCAGAACCTGTAAATATGTTAGGTTACTTGACTACAGGAACTTTGCTGATGTAATTAAGATGAAAGACATTGAAGTGGAGAAATTATTCTGTTTTATCCAGGTGGGCCAGATCTAATCTCATGAGTCCTTAGAAACTCTTCCTGACTATTCTTGAAGGAGCTGTGGCAACAGAAGAAGAGTCACAGAAATACTACTTTTCTAAATTTAAGATTGAGGTTGGAAACAGGAGCCACAGAATTCAGCAGCATTTAGATGCTAGAAAGACATCAATAGATTCTTCCCTAGAGCACCTGCAAGGAACACTTCCTTGCTAGAATCTGTATTTTAGCCCAGTGAGACATCTATCAGATTTCTGAACTGCAGATAATAAATGTGATCATTAACTATATTTGAAATAGAAAATAAGACTGTGATTATAAGAAAAATATACATTTGGTCATGGAGACAACCCAAATATATTTCTCATAAATATTCGTTCCTCAACCTTGGTTCCCAAGGTTCTCCACTCCCCACGCTCTTGGAATTTCCTAAGTGTTGAGAGAAATCAGGATGACTTTGGTTATGTTAACGGTAGGTTTGGATCTCCAGGAGAGCCTTCTAATAGAAGATTGGACCTTTCAGTTCCACCCAGTTCCCTGGGGAGAAGAGGGGTCCTGGAGGTTGAATAAATTGCAAATACCAGTGATTTAAGCAATAATGCCTGTGTAGTGAGGTTTCTGTAGAAACACCCAAAGGACAGGATTTAGAGAGTTTTGAGATTGGTGAGCCTGTAGAGATTCAGGGAGAACATTGCATTCAGAGTGGGCTTAGAAGGTCCCTGCTTCTTCCCACATTCCTTTCCCTGTGCAGCTCTTCCATCTGACCGCTCCGGAGTGATATCCTTTTGTAATAAATTGGGTTTCCTGAGTTGCTCTAAGAAACCACTGGAACATCTGATTTATGGTCAGCGGGTCAGAAGCACAACTAACAACTTGGGCTTACACTTTGCATCTGGAGTGGAGAGTGGTTCTTGGGAGACAGCCCTTTACCTTTGGAATTTCATGTTATCTTCAGGCAGTGAGCATCATAAGTGAGCTGAATTTAGTTCAATCCTAAAATACCCAGCTGGTGTCCAGAAAGTGCGCCATACATAATTGTTCTTCTCCCACATCAGAATTTAGTGATCAGGATCCCATTCAGTATTTTGGTAAACAATGTATATTTTACAAGGAAGAGTCATATATCATATATATATTAGACAGACAGATAGTTACTCTACTGTGACAGAAGACCTTTTCCCTGACCCCCAATGCAAATGTTAGTCTGCCAGGAATTTTCCACGGTACTATGGAGGCTGTAGCTCTGTACTGTTCTACAGAGATTGCAGATTTGTCCTGTTATCGTGACCAAGGACAAGCAAGCATCGCCTCCCTACTCTGCATCTGTACATAACTGATCAGAGTTGCCAGTAGAAACCACACATAGCCAAGCAGATGAATCATTACCTCAGAGTATAAAGGAGCTCCCCTAGACCCCCTGTTGCTCAGCTTTGAGTAACAATACCCCTGGGTCAGCACCTGTGCTTGCAATAAAGTGCCTTTTCTCTACCTTTTGAGTGCCCGGCTGTCAGTCTTCTCACCATCTGGAGGCTCTGCTGTAACACCACTATGAATATATTTGGTATAATATATACCAAATGTTAACAATTGTTTTCTCATAAACTGCGGAAATGTTTAATATGATTCATCACATATTTAACATTTCTTCCGAATTTTTCTAAATAGAATGCTTTACATTTTACAACCAGAAAGCACACTAAATTATGTTTTTAAAGAAAAGGCAGTAATCTCTAAAGAATAATTGTAAAATATTATTCCCAAGCAGAAAAGTCTCAAATTATCCACTTTTCTGTTTTCAACAGACACTGACTGGAGCCTCTTAAAATGGTTGGAATTTAACAAGCATATATTTTGCTTTCTGAAGAAAAGGGAAGTGAAATTTCAAGTGAATCAAGAAATCTGCACTGTCTGACACTTTCAAGGACTGAGATATCAGACCATTTCCAGAGCCACAGGTGCCGGCGTCCTCTCCTGGGTAGGGATGATGATACATTAGCACCAGCATCCCTTGTTTCCCCGCAGAGCTTTCTCCATATCCACAAGTGCATTTTCCCAGTGGCTGACTGGATTAAAAATAAATAGGCCTTCCAAAAGAACAGTGTATTCTTGAACAGATGCTCCAGATAATAAAAATGATGTTCTGTTGGTGCATTTCCATCTCCAATGGGCTTCCACATACATCTCATGTGTTAACAGTCCGGAAACTTAAGACAGCAGCAACACATCCTAGAGCTGAAAGGAGAGCTCATGATGACGTCATCCCCACCGCCATGTTCGCGTCCCTGCAGCAAGCAGCCATTCCAAAGAAATCTAACAGATGTGTGTGGTTAGAGGAAGCTGTGAGGCACAGAAGGAATAGGAAATAACTGAAAACCTATTAAATAATGCAGGAAGAGTGTGAGGCACTTCCAGGTATCAATATTTTTATGATTAAAGGGCTTTTATGGTTAGGATAATATAAATGGGTGAAAAGAAATGAACACACATCTAAATGAAAATATAGAAAAAAGTATACAATTTCCTTTACCTTGCAGACATTTAAGGATGCCCAGAAATTCTCTGTTCATCCTGAAGCCCCAAAATACTTCTCCACTAACTTCATAAATCTTCACTATTTGGTCATGGGGTTCAGTTTTCTGTTTGTGCCAATGCTGCCTGTGTGGAGACCCTCGGGGTCTCCTGACATTATTTTATAGCATTGTTTCTCAGAGCCTGGTCCCCAAACTAGCCACTTCAGCACCACCTGGGTCTCACGAGGTAGGGGAAGTCTTATGCCCCCAGAATTTATAGTCAGACCTTCTGAAGCATCAGAGTTGGGAGAGAGGAAAACTAGTAAACTGCGTATTTCCCACATCCGTCCAGCAGTAGATTCCGACGTACCTCAAAATTGAAAAGCCCGAGTATACATGTCAACTTATTAACAGGAGTAGGGGGATAGGTATTTTGTGAAATGCAATCACTGGAATCTAGTATTTCCTACTTTTTTGGCCTTTCTCCCCATTCAGACTTCTAGCTCAGATGTGTTTGGTCTTAGCAGCAGGGTTTCCCCCTGAGACAGACTCTTGTGCTAGGGGTCTATGAAGGAAGAGACCCCCCACCCCACCCTGGAGATGCCATAAGGGATGGTGTCAGCTGAGGAAGCCAAGCAAGGGGATGGAATGAAGAAGGCGCCCTCAACCTGGTCTTGCAGGGTGCTCTGGGGTGTACATTCATCTTCAGTGCCATCCCAAACTCAGGCAAAGGTGCAGGGATCTCAAAACTCCCACACCTGTCAGTCAATAATTGACACAGGCCTGTGGGAAAACTCCAGCTCCACCAAAGCAGGCAAAACAAGGCCAGTGGTTTGTAGCAGGTGGCAGAGAGCCAAGGTTGGGGAGCAAAGCACATCAAGGCTTGTGAGGTGTACACAGAAACTGCAAATGGAAGACTGGAGGAAAATAAACTCAGGTTCCACTCAGAGACTGGAGCAATGAGCTTCCAAGGAAGAGGGGAAGTCTCCCTCCAACGCTCAGATCCTCAGACAAGAAAAGGATTTGCTGGGAGAGGAATAGTGGGGAGATGCAATGAGAAGATAAAATTGCTGGATTCCCCAAAGGCAGAGCTCTGCACCCTACCCTCTGGTGTCATTGGCATGACCTCAGACCTATGACAAATAATAATAATATTTATAGCCATAGTTATGATGATAACTAAAGGTCACTTTCTTAGTATGTCAGACACTTCTGTGTGTTCTGTGTTTATTATCTCATTTAACCCTCAGATACTAGCATTGTTCTTGTTACACATAATAACATCAAGATACAGAGAAGTCTGGTGATTTGGTGAAAGTCACACAGCAAGGAAATGGATTGGAACCTAGGGAGTGTGGATCCAGAATCCATGCTCCTAGTCACCTTATTATACCGACTGGCTCGATGTCACAGGACAGCCGGATCGAATAGTATTTAAATGTCTGTAAGTTGTGAAACAAATACATAGGAAGAATATGAGTAGAATTTAGAGGAGAAGGAATAGCTAGATGAGTTGAATCTAATCAAGTGATGTAGCAAATTTCCAGCAGAGATGTAAGGACTAGGCGATGCAGGTCTGAAGTGAGATGAGGGGCAGAAGGAGCAGGTCATAAAACATGGCTCAGCCTGGCAGCTGTGACTGGTGGGAAGGAATTCCATCAGCATCTCAGGCAGAAACAGAAGTTTCAGACCATTAAAATACTCAGTTCGGCACGAATGTTAACTTCCAGAATTATTTCAAAAGGCCACCCTAGATATTTGCTTGAGGTCATTGCCTTGTTCTTTAAGCAGAGAAGGTTTGGAATTAGGAATAAAAATATAAGAATCCAAGCCATAATACTAATATTTTGGCTTAAATTTTTATGTATTTAGTATGTGTTTACCATATTCAGAGAATCTAGTCTATCAACATAATAGGGCAGACTTAACCACTGTGACTCAAAAATCAATGTTTAACTTATTCATTGGTACATACATTTGATTCTTTTTTACTTGTTAATTCAAATCTTCAAAAAATTCAAAAGAAATGTGTTAACAAATAGCATTCCCATAACTTTTTCTTCTTCTCTACACCAACCTTCTCTATCCTTAGGAGATAGAACTTCATTTAAATACTTCACAGACATATGGCTTTAAATTGACATCTTATTAAGTTATAAATAGTATGAGAACACTAAATAAAACATAAGATTCACTATATATATATATATATACGTTCAAATGATTGTATTAATAAGAAACAACATTGTAAGCACTTACAAATAAATAAAATATATTGAATTTATAGAAGCAATTTAAAATATTTCAATGAGTTTAATTAATAAGGTGTGTAAATAGGGCCAAACAATAATTTCAGTGAAATATTATTACATTGTTTCTTCTTCCTGCAAACTTTTTTTCCAACACCACTAACAAATAGTTTGGGATCTTGTCATTGAGTCCTGGCCTATGGGAAGACATTTTGCTCTAACATGGTTTATAACTAGAGTAAGTGGAAACATCATAACCCAAGATGGCAAAATTGCAAAAAAGGAAGCAGCCCAGATCTTTGAGTGACTTCAGGAAATATACCCAGGAAAATATCTTACCTGTAGTAGGCTGTGACTAGAGTAAGAAATACACCTTTGCTGCAATTAAGCACTGGAAGTCAGGGATTTGTTACTACAGCAAAATGGAACCTATTCTGACTAAAATAGGAATCTAATGTACCCTTACAAAGGATTATTACAATCTGCTAGATTTACCAGTAAAAATAAGATTTTAAAACTAAATTAAATATTAATAACCAGGTGCTTGGATCTGTAACTCTCATACATTTTGCACTAACTTTTCACTTCTTACCTGAACATTTTTCTAGCATACCAAAAAGTTGAAAATGTGTTACAATAAGTATCCATATGCCTGTCACCTAGAATCTGCAGTTAGGATTCGCCATGCTTGTTTCATCATTTGCCCTTATGTCCATTTTATCTTTGATACATTTCAAAGCAAGTTGTGGACATCAGCACATTGCCCCCAAATATTCATCATGTATATGCTGTTAGAGCTCAGTGCCTGTTAATTTTTTGGAGATAAAATTCATATGCAATGAAATGCACAGATTTTAAGTCTACTATTCAGTGAGTTTGGACAAAAGCATAGATGGGTAAATGCAAATTCTATCAGATTCGAAGCATTTTCATTCCTACAAAAGTTCCTTGGGCCTTTTTCCAGGCAACTCTACTCTCAATTTAAGAGGAAACTGTTATTCTACCATATTTTAATCATCTTCCTAGAGCTTCGTTTCAGCTGTATTTGATGGTATGGGTTAATTTGTATAAGATTTCTTTTACTCAGCAGGTTGATTTTTAGATTCATTTATGTTACCGTATGTATCAGTAGTTTGCTTTTATTTATTGCTGAATAGTATTCTATTGATACATATTATCAAATGTTTAGCGTATTTTCCTATTGATGAATGCTTAACTGTTTCCCAGTATGGGCTGGTATGAATAAAGCTGTTATGAACATTATTTTACAAGTCTTTGTGTCTTATGTTTTCCTTATTCCTGAAAAAATATATAGGGATGTAATTTCTGAGTCACAGGAAGGTGAATAATTAGTTCTGTAATATACTTCCAGGTTTTTTCCCTGAGTGGTTATACCATTTTCTTTTCCCACCAAAAATGTTTAAGAGAACTGTTTGTTCCAGATCCTCACCAATATATATTAGCAATCTTAAATTTTGACCATTCTGGTGGGTATAGAGTAGAATCTCACTGCAGATTTGATTTGTATTTTCTTTATGAACAATGATATGAGTGTTTTCCTTTGTGAAGTGTCCAAATGTTTTGTCATTTTTCTGTTAGAGTGGTAATAATTTTTATTAAGGTACAGAAGTTTCTTATATTTTCAGAATATTGTTCCCTTGCCAAACATACATTTGTAAATACTTCCTCTCAAATTGTGAATTGCCTGATCATTTTCCTAACAATGTTATTTGATGAGTAGCTTTTTGAGAAAGTCAAAAGTTTCAAATTTTTGTTTTTAATTTTTCTGTGTCCTATGAAAACTTTATCCACACCAAATCATGAAGTAATCTAATGCTTTTTTCCAAAGCCTTTCTGATTTTAGTTTTTATGCTTAAGTATTGTAGGAGCAGAGAAAAATCTCACCCAAACCCTTTAGGTTTTTCTCAGACCAGTTGATCAATCAAATGAACATCAGACAGAGGAGTAGAAATTAAAAAAACAAATGTAAGGACATTTTGGGAGAATGTACGTGAATGTAAATTGTAAAGCATTGGGGACAACGCAAGGGTTTTATCCTGAGTTAAGGAATGGGCTAGGGGACTGGGCTTCAAGGAGAGGAGGGGACCCACATGATGAAATGACCAGATGCTCTGTAATTATGTTTTTCTGCCACCTAGATAGGTTATGCCAATAAAAAGCTTAATTCTGGAAATAACCTTAAATCTGGGTAATGCCCCAATTTTTGTTCTTCTAGATAGTTAAGGGAGTGGCAAAAATATCTCTTGGGGTTGCAGAGCCTCAACTGATCTCAGTTTGAAATAATTCTCATGTCAAAATGACACGTTAGGAAGACTGGTGCTGGATGCTATGTCCCAGGAAGCCTGTGTGAACAATTTCGGGAGCCTACCCTTCAGTATATCACCCATCTTTATTTAGCTTTGTGTTTGATGTGAGATAGAAATTAAAATAAATTATTTTCCCATTTATTCCAGTATCATTTCCTTTCCCCTTTGTATAGCATTGGCGCCTTTGGCAAATATCAAATGACTGTGACTACTACTTTTATTATCAAAGTATTTTTTCACATGAAGAATGACCTCCAGGACATTATAAAATGTATAATTAGAGAAGTGGTAGAAAAAGGAAAATTATCTTTTATTTCCAGCATGGAGGATGCTTAGCCCATTTCTTAAGAACAAACAAAGGGGAAGGGGAAGGCAGGAATATTATCCTGAGATCATAACCACAGGCTCTGACTAGACAGCATAATCGTGGCTCACATCAAAGTTTCCTGTGCCTCAGCATGGCAGGATTGCTGCAGAATGAGTTCCATGTACTCATCATGTCATAAAAATGTCCTTGATTGACAGACCCATACAAATGGAAGAAAGGACAACTGATACCAACCTGCCCAGAATAGTAACTAAGAGCAAGGTAGAATGACAGACATTTCAGTAAATACTAAAAGCAAAAATGATGTCAAGGATAAAACATGTCTTCCTGCTTCATTCTTGCCAATGGTTAAGTCTTTGAGCTTAAACACTAGAGTAAATAGGGGAGGAAATCCAAACTGAGCAAAATATAATCTTCCACCACCTCGATGGACGGCAAATTTGAAACAGAAATGAACTTGGAATTTCCCATAACCTTTATTTCTAGACTCAGGCTTGTATATTCATTATCCCGGGCTGATTTTTGAATAGCAGTGTTTGTTGAGGAACATAAGAAAAAATAAAGTCATCCAGATTCCAGAGTAGGTTTAGAGGATACTACAAGCTAGGACAGAAAACAAGAGATTGTGTTTTTTTGACAACTTCATCAGCCGAATGGATGTTTACTCCAACCTGATGACAAAAGAGGAAAGATAGGTCAGATCCCAGATCTCATCAAGCGCGTAATTTTCACCAAGAAAGCCAAACTGAGACCTATCTAGTGATGTATTGTGCCTTTCTGATGTGTCCTGCATCTCGGGAAAACCAACTTGTTGAGAAGGAAAAATTCCTTTATTCTTTATGGAAGAATTTCAATAAATGAATGCAGATAGAATGATAATTTAATAATAAATAATTAATTAATAAGAAATGCATTAAAATATCCCTATTTTGCAACTTGTACTGAAACAATGGCTTGAGATGGTCATCTGTGATTGCTAAAACTATGGCGCAAAAAGCAGAAATTTTTCATTGAATGGAGCTTGTTGACAACACTGAGAACCCTTCGCTGATTTAGTCTCACAAAGAAACAACCAGAAATTGGAACAGTGACAAAAATAGATTTGCTAAAGTCTTTTGTTAAAATGTTTCTGGTAAACAATACATGGCTTTTTTAAAGAATTTGGCCCTTGCAGCAATAGTAGTCAGTATTCTTGGACCAAGAGACTAATTCAAATTAGAAGCTGGCAAAAGGGAATACCATTACCATGTCAAAGTTGCATCTCTGTAGGGGACCCATGGTGGGTGTGGGGTGTGTGCAGTTTTTCCTCTAAGAACTCACCCTCTAATTCATATCTGAATCTATAGGAGTGATTTCTAATGGGAAATTGGAAAACACTTTCATTCTGGACTCTATCCCACATCTCAGTTTTATACCTGAAATCTCAACTCTTTTACACATAAATTGTGATTTATTCACTGTCCTCTTAGTGAGTAAAGGAATTGGATTTTTAAAAGTTGGGCATTAAATCTGTTCAGCCAGCCATAAGAAGAAGGAAGACACAGACAACACTGTCATAAGATAATGCTCTGAATTCATTCCAGAAGGGAAAGAATGTAGGTCCTAACAAGGTGGACTAATGGGCATGACCCACACGCAGAGTTCAGCTGACAGTCTGATGAGTTCGATCTCTTTTCCAAAACTGAGCTGGAGATAGTTACTCTCTTCTGGTAATTAGGTAGGTATTCAAAAGAGGAAAAGTCTGCATTCAGTTCCACATAACAAAGATTTCAACTCAACACATCTCAGAAGAGCTAAGGCTATAAATATGATTATCACTTTCTTCTTTATTTTGAACTTTTATACATAATGATTTCAATTGGGCAGGACTAGTGTTTTCTACATATGCTCTTTTATCCTGAAAAGCAACCAACTGAAGGCAGTTAAAAAAAAAAAAAATCAGACTCTCATGTTTGAAAATATAAAAATTAGCATTCCACAAAAATTTTCCATGAAATTTTTTTCGTCTAAAGAGGAGGGAAAAATGGAAAACCATGCACTCAAAAAAATTTAGGAATCCTAATTAAACTAAAATAAACAGGTCTTATTTAAGGTAGGTCTTCTCAAAAAAATTAATATGTTAATATACTAACAAATTGCTAAAAGAAGCATACATTTTCTCAATTTTAGTTGATCATTTTTCTTTTGAAAAGAAAAATACTTGGTGGGAAACATTGATTCTAACTGAAGGGTAAGTGTTCCTAAGCACAGTGCTACCCAAGATTTGTCACTTTGGTATGTGAATTATTTTGAGCTGACCCCAATTGAGACCCTGCTGGCTCATCCTTTAACTACCTAGAAGAATGAGATAGAGGGTGCTGACCAGAATTAGAACTTTCACCAGAAATAATATATCAGAGAAACCTATTTATATGGCATGGAAAACATAATTACAGAGCATCTGGTCTTTATCAGATGATTACTCATTCCTCATAGCCATATCATGTGACCCTCCTCCTCTTTTCTGGAAGCCCTGGAACTCTATCCCATTCCTTAGTTCAGGAGTCTGCACATGTATGGATTCTCTATCTGTATGTCACTACATTTATTCCTTTTTCATTATAAGCTGTCTAATGTTCATTTGATTCCCTCACAGGCCTGAGAAGAGTCCTTAGGGATAGAGGGAAAATTTCCCTTATAATCTAATTCCTTACTTTAGAGATAATAAGATCAGGACCTAGAAGACGTGTGTCTTCTACCTTAGCAAAGGAGTCCCTCAACATTCTTGATACCATGTCAGAGCAAATCCCACTAGCTGGCCTCATATTGTAATAACAATTGACATTAGACAATGTAATGTCTTGGGTTTGTACATTGATCATTGCATTTTAGTTTCCTCATAATTGACTTTAGAGAACCAGAAATTCTATTTCTTTTGGCAGGTAAGGTAAAGGAAGTCAGAGAGGGCAAAGTCTTCATAGGTATCCCAGGTCTGTGGTTAGAAGCCAACATAAGGACATTATGGAGCTCATCACAAGTCACCAACAGAGTAGAGATCTGTGTACTTAGTAAAATGGCAATGTGATTCCTTAAGTCTCTAGCTACCCTCTATGGGAAGCTTTCTTCTCACAAGTGCCCTCTCCTTCAATGCAAGCACATCAAACCATTCCCCCATTCGCTAGCTGTGTGACCCTGGCACATTATATAACATCCCTGGACCTGAATTTTCCTATCTGTTAGTGGATTCACTGTTATTGTGAGAATTAAATGAGCTAACAGATGTAAAGTAGAGAAACTTGGTACTCACTTGTTTCTTAACACTTAGGCAAAAATCTATAGCCTAAACCAGAGAACACTAAACCCCCACTTGCCATATGATGCCTCAGAAGGCAAAAATGAGAGACCGTCTTCATTTGGTTATGTGTATGTACAGCATTAACCCAGGTCACTACAGAAATTAAGGAACAGTTAGCAGAAAGGAGAACTGTCTCAGAAATTTAATGGATGTAGTAGCTAACTCTGAATAATCGGAATGACTATATCACAGATCTTCAGACTAATATTTGAAGTTCATTTTCAATTTTCATCCTGAATATGTTTTTGGCAGAACCTTCCATTTTTTTCATTTTTATAGCCATCTAATAATAAGCCTCCAAACTCATTGGGTCAATATTTCACAGAGAGACCTTCTACTTAAGCTATTAAATAGAAAAATGAAGACGTTACCTGGAAGTTTTAAGGGAATATTTCTAAGTAGAGAGAAAAACCTAGTCTTGCCTTTAATCTGTTTCTCTATTGATTCCTAGTCCTGGATCACTGAAAAATTTCACCAGGAGGACAGCAATGAGACCAGTTTCTGCCAAACTCTTAGGGATGTTCAGCAAGAAGAAATCCTAATCATATTAGCCACAAGGATTTACTTACCAGAGGGTACTTGTGAGTTTTAAGGGAATAAAGAAATGACAAGCTTGCTGGAAATGTAATCTGCTAAATTAAAAGAGAGTCCATTTTAAAGAATGATCAACGATACAAATGCACTGAGCTTTCTCTTCCTCCCAGAATCTCTCAACATGATTCTTTCTCCACATCCCTTCTGGTGTTCATGGGGCACATATTAAAGGAACTTAAGGCATCTGTTACCCAGAGAACTAAGCAATACAATGATTTCCTTTCCAAGAGGAAGAATTACAGTTTCTCCCCACTCCCCATTCTCCCTTGGAATACTGGGAAGCGCAAAAACAAATCTGAAGTCTAATCAATCAACTACGCTGACCATATTGGTCAAAATACTGTGTTCTTCTGTATCTAGTGCCCTGATTTCTTCTGCTTGTGTTTTCTGCTTGATTTCATCATCAAACATGCTGTTTCTGTTTTAGCGTTTTGAAAATCACAAAAGTACAAATAGTATTTATTAGCGTAGTAACTGGAACTAGTCATGTTAACTAGGGTCCTAGCCTCCCAAAGCGCCTAACCAGGGGCAGATTTTGGTAACCACCTTGGGTTCCAAGTGGCTTTAGCCACTATTTAAAGATTATGTTGTTGTCTTTACCAGACCTAGGACCCTAACACCACACTGCCAAGCCTCTAGGCTGATAAGATGGTGTGAAAAATTGTCACCCAACAGAGATCCGTTTGACTAATCCAAAATTCACGTCCAGGAACCAAACTGGCAAGCACATGGAAAAAATGGAGCTGCTGGCAGTGAAAAGAAAATTAAAAGCATTCACACAGAAAAGCCTGCAGGGCCCTCTGGAGGGGACTTGTGAGCTGAGGGTATAAAGAAGCAAAAGTAATGGCGGCAGCAGTTATCAAGAAGCAAGATGCTCTAGGGACAGGAGATACAGAAAGGTGAGAAACAAGCCAGCTGGGTCACACCGAAGGCTGAGCTGGGCCTTGTACCTTGTGTTAGTGAAGGGTGTGAGAGAAATACAAGATGCGCTTTCTCTTCTCACTGTGTCCCCTTGGGCAAGGCCCTGCCCATCAGAAGGGGCAGAACCCAGCATGGCCAGGCCACAGAAACTGAGAAGCAATGCAGACTGACTCAAAATAGTTAAGTCCCACTCATGCTGCACAAATCCCTATTGGTGAGGTCCCCTAGGTCAGCCCCACTTGCTGTGTGATTGTCCTGTGCACACTCCTTGCCATTTGGGTCTTCTGTGATGCAGATGCTCCTCAGGAGACCTAGATGTTGGGCTTTGACAAGGTTCCCATAAGGCTTCATTCAAATTCTTGTTTTCCTTAACAAATCACCAAAATGTATGCTGTGTGTTAGCTTTTCCTTCAACTCATAGAGTCTATGTGAAATACACAACAGTGTGAAATCATCTAAAAGGTCTAATTATTATCTAATATTGATCAAAAAGAGACAGAGCCTGTCTGGAGGGGAGGGTGGGGTTCGGAGGGAGCGGTGGGCAGGGAAGGGAGCAAAGGGAAAAATGTCTTCCACTAAGATTGAGAAGCCGCTTTCTCGATGATACCTGCTGAGTCCTTTTCAATGTACTGGCTCATTCAAATATAGATGTGCACACAGTTTGAGAAGGCAACAAAATACGCCTGGAGCAGTGTGAGCTTTGGAAGCAGCTGGATCTTATGTTTAACAGCTGTCTGATTGTGATATTTCATGTAGCCTTTCTGAGTCTGGTTATATAGCCATAAAATAGAAATAGCAATGTTTATTTCTTAATGTGGTGGGAATATGATCACTTATCAAGTACCTATGGCACATTGGATACTCATTACATCATGAATATTATCAGTCTGTACATCAGAGCAGTATCATTATCCTCATGTTATTGTATCCATTAAAATAAATTTAGTCAAAGAAGAAGGAAAGTCAAAGTTAAAAATGGGAAAATGCCAGACCTTGCTATCCTAAATTCTTTGCGCTCAAGCAAATTTGGGATTCATTTTGGAACCACAAAGTAATTTCTTAAGTTTCTGGACTACATCTATGAAGCAGAAGACTCTGAAATTTCAAACATGGGATGGGGGTGTGAGTCCGTGGAGAGGAGTGGCAAGAGGTGGTGGGTCCAGTGGACAGTGGTGGAGGAATTTTGGCAATTTGGTGGTGAGTAGAGGGTGTTGTTATTTATTTGAGGGCTGCTAAACTTGCATATATGGGCTTATATTATTTTGTAACTCAAAGTTACCTCAATAAAATTTAAATTTAAATAAATGAATCAATGCATGGTATAAGAAGATCTGGAGATAATGGAGAAATGACTCAGTTCCAGGTGTTAGGAAGGAGAAGGAGATGTTCTGTTCTCAGAGTTTCCATTGTCTACAGCAATGACCATGATACATCTTGACCTTGACTTTTCCTCTGTTTGACTCATTCTCTCATTCCTGATTCCTGGGATCACTGCCCAAATAAATTATCCACACTTGAGTCTTTGTTTCAGTCTCTACTTTGGGGAAAACACAAAGGAAGATCAGCTCTTTTTTTTTCTCTCTCTCCTGTCATCCCTCTAGTCCAAGTTCCATTATCTCTTGTTTGAAATATTGCAATAACTTCCTAAAGGATTTATCCCTTCCCGCTCAAATTGATTCTCCATACAGCAATCAAAATGATTTTATAATGGTGCATAGTGCCTTTCGTCACCTAAAAATATCTCTAAATTTCTTGTCATGGCCAGTGAAGACGGTGGTGTCCTAGACCCAGACCAAACCTTCAGAATCATCCCATTCCACTCCCTGCTCCTCTCTGTAGTACAGCTGTGATAACCTGTCTTCCATGAACATACCAGACTCTTTGCACCTCAATGGTTTTATACTTACTCATGCCTTTGTCAGGAATTCTCATCTTCCAGATATTTGAAAGATGAGTTTTTATATGGCTAGTTATTTTACACTTTTCATGGTATATTTTCAATGGCTCCTTTTCAGAGAGGACTCTCTAGCCACCTGAAGTGAAGTACTCACCAAGCTTATAAATATTCTTCATAACCTTGTGATGACATATGTTACCTTGTTTCTTTACTTGCTGATTTGGTATCTCTTTCCATCGGGATGAACATTTATAAGGGCAAAGACTTCTTGTTTTCCACTGTACACCACAGCACATTACTTGACACAATAAAAGTTTTTTTAATAAAAATAATTAAAATGGATAGGAATAAACAATTTACAAAAGAAGAAAGTCAACTGAAAAAAAATTCCCAAGAATTCCCTCTTTGAATAATCAAAAAAAAGTAATTTTACATAGTAAGTTATTTTATATAGCAAATCAAACTAAATTAATCTTATTCTCAATCACGCAAGCAAAGTACAGTAATTCTATAAATAGGTAAAAATCTAGAAAGCAATTTGCTAATACATGTAAACAATAATAAAAAATGTTCGTACCCTTTGACACTGTCATATTGCTTATGAAAATTTACTCTAAGAAAATGATGTAAATAAACACATGGAAAAGCTCTATTCATAAGACTGCTTATTGAGGCTATTTTTGCATAGTACATATTAAAAGCAGATAACCAAATTATATTTTCTTGTATGGACAGTAATTATAAGCAATGACTGTAGAGAAAAACAGCAGCATGCAAAAATAACCATGTTCTTAAATTAAATTGAAACAATAACAAAATGCATGTATACTATGTTGCAAATATTTTAAAAAATATGAAAAATATATGCAAAGATGACAACAGAGAACAATGGTGAGATTAAAGCTGATTTTTAAGTTTTTTCCCAAACATTGTATCATGTCCATAATAAAAACAAATTATCTGTCTTGTCTATCATTGTGAAAATGGAAAAAGACTTTGTATTTATTCACTTTTCCAAAATTCAGTCCCTAAGAGATGCTAGATTTAGCAGGTTGACTACTAAGGAAGAATATAGGTAAGTTTGTAAGAACTCGATGGCAAGTACAGAGAGAAAAATATACCTAATTACAGTGCAAAAGGTAGTGTGACAAGGACCATAAAGAAGGTTGATCATAAGAGGAATAGACAATTTCTAGCTCCCCAGCATAAGATATTTTGCTGTTGTTCATATGTTGTTAATAGAGCAATGTATATTAGAATAGTCTGCTACATGACCCCACATCTCAAGAGTCTGAAGCAGATGTTCTTGGTTGGCGGTTATTTGGCGGAGCTCTCCTCCAAACAATGACACAGACATCAAGTGCTTTGCATTTGGGGATGCTGGAATTTTCCCAGGTCTCCCTAGGAGGGAACAAGAACTAGAAGAAGGCTCACCAGATATTCAGACATCTCTGCCCCAAGCGACACATCATATGTACTCACATTTCATCAGTTAGAATGAGACAATGGCCACGCTCCTAAAGGCAAAGGACTGGAAACCACAGCTCCCGATGTGCAGTGAGTCTGCGTGGTGGAGAGGGTGGGGAAGGGGTACACTCGGGGTAAGCAGGAGCCATCTCTGGCACAGGAGGCAATATGAGCATGAACTCAGGCCAGAGCCCGTGGTTCAGATCTCTGATGTCAAATAAAAGGCAAATCCAGAGTTCAATAAGGAGAGATTTATTTTTTCTAAAGAATTTTTGCAAAAGAGGGAAAGGGGACAATAAAGTAGGGAAAATGCACCAACCACAAGATATACAAAAGCCTAAGTTAAGCAGAAAAGAACTTTCTTTTCATTTAAAGGGAAAGGTCTTGAAAGAAGTCAGTGTAGGGGCAGAGAGGAAACTTTCCCACTATTCTCCTGAGTTCTTCTTGAACTGGTGGAGCAATAAAGTTTTCATCAGACTGATTAGTTGGAGAAAAGAACAAATTTAATTATATGAAGAGTCTACATGGATGGAAATTCTGAAGTAAATGGAGTTAAAATGAGGGTTTTAATCTTGAGCTAAGGACTGATACAGAAGTCTGGGCTTCACGGAGAAAGGGAGGGACTCACGAGATGAAAGGGCAGATGTTCTATAATTATATTTTTGTTCTGTCACGTACTCCTATACAAGGTTAGTTTTGCAGATAACCCTAAATCTGGTAATCTCCACCAATTCTCATTCTTCTACTTAGGTCAAGGAGTGGTAAAAGCTTCTCTTGAAACTGCAGGGACTTGATTAAACTTAGCTTGAAATAATCCTTATGCCAAAGTGACATGTCTTAGCAAGTCCTCTTCTAAACATTGTGGGGAGGGAGGTCTCTGGGAACATCTTGGGGAAGTTTATCCATCCTGAGAATTGGGCGGTGGGATGAATGGGATGACTCTGTGGACATGACAGTTACTGGACAGTAGATTAGAAAATGTCTTACTGAGATGAGTCCACTTCTGGGAGGGACCACTAAGAGAAGGTCGTATGATAGTTTAGGCTGAGGGAGGGTCATAGCTAATAGACCTGAGAGATTAGACAAAGTAAACAAAGTGTGTCCAGCACCATTTGATTCTGATTAATCCATGGGGACAAGACAGTTCAGTCAATCATTCATGAAAAAGAACTGAAATTTGAAGGATCTTTATCTGTCACAGGTAAACCAAATGGGTGCTTGTAGGATTTATCTAAGTCTTATGAAAAAAGGTGTTGCTCTGTAATCAGTCATTTCTCAGAACACAAAAGAGTAAGGGGAGTTCTTGATTGCTGCTATTTTTTGAGGAGCATAGGACTAAGGTAAAATTCAGCGTTGTTACCACTCTCCTATTTGCAGTATGCCTTTGTGACAGTCTAAGGTTTTGTAAAATTGATTTCCTCTTCCCCTTGGTCATTAACTTGTTTCTATTTCCCAGACATATGACCACATTTGAGACCATGGGATATGAGAAGCAATGTAGCCCATTTGTTGGAGTGCCCCTAAAGGTTTCCCACATTATCATTTACCCTTTATACCAAGCCCACAAGCTTGGAAGCCATTTGTTAAAGACGGTAGAGCTGTATGATGGAAACAGCCAAGTTCCTAAATCCCCACTCTTCCTGCTGATCTAGAACACTTATTTAGACTTTACCTACATAAGGAATAAACTACAATTCAGTTAAACTACTGAGATTATTTTTTGTTTATTTTGCTTTGCTTGTTACAAAAGCTAACATCACAATCTTTCTAAACCTTGAAAGGTTCTGGTTTAAATATTGACCAAAATCTTCTTCACATCATGCCTGGTACATAGCAAGCCTTCAATAAATGTTAGCTGTCATTATAAATATCATTTGATGTTAGGACAGAAAGGTTTGGCTGAGGAAAGGGCATTTGAGTTATGCCTTGAGACACTTGGAGGATTTCAACTGGCAAGAAGTCTAAGAGATTCAAGTGCGATTTATGATGTGTAAAAGGAGAGAGAAAAGTAAAGTTTCAGAAAATAAGATTGATTATGTCCATTTTCAATGGATAGTTGGGAAGATGGAGAGAATTAACAGAAGATAAGATGGGAAAGTTGTTTGTTGCCCAACATTGGAGAGTTCTGAATTAAAACAGATTTGAGTGACATCCAAGCATAACGGAATGTTAATATGCATATAAAAGGGGACTGAGAGATTTCTCCCAACTTCTTTTTCTAAAAGAAAAAAAAAAAAAAACAGAAGAAACCTGCTGACAACTGATGAACTCATGAAGGGCATTCAGACTGCTGCAGGGGAGGGGAATGAAGTCATGAGAGCACCTTGTCATCAGGATATTGAAAGAGCAAGGTTCTCTTAGCAACAGCAACTTGGACAATGGCTCTTTACTGGACCCCACAGTTCCTGGAGAATGGAATATAATGGAAACTAAGGATCTCCTTTAAAAAAAAAAACCATAAGTCAACATAAACACAATGTCCTCAGAGTCTGTCCATGGATTCCAGGTCTGAGAAGAAGAGAGAGATGACTTGGATCATGTCTAGTGTAATTCTGACTGAAACATACAGGGGACTGTGCCCTCCTGCCCCACAGTGACAGAGGCCTCATGATGCTGATGAACTGAGCCACTGACCATGACAATAATAGCTTAACGCTTCATCGAGGACCCTGGCATGATTTCCAGCACTACAAATAACAGCATGCCCTTGGACAAGTTAATAGAATGCTCTGTGACTCAATTTCTTCACCTGTCAAATGGAGCTGTTAACATCTGCAAGATATCTATCTATCTACCTACCTACCTATAGACAGATACGTACTTTCTAAAATTCTAAATAGTTTCTCGCTGCACAAATTAATGCCAGCAACTCTTTAATGACTAGTTTTCTGCTTTGCTCCATCTGTCTCTTATTCCCTTGGAATGTGTACTGAGAGGAGCCTGAGCCAAGCATTGTCCAGGAGAAGGAGACGCACTGCAGCGAAGAGGCACTGAAAGCCTTCAGGAAGGAGCGCTTGATAGTGATTTTATTCCCTGAGCTTAACCCTGCTGTCTCAGCTTGGATGCCCCCAGAAATAGACCCTGAAACCAGGGTTCAACTTCCAGTCATCTACTTGCGAGGTACAGGAAACACCAGAAAGAGAGGGAAGAAGGACAGCCCATAAGAAAAGGTAACAAGTGCCAAATGCCTTGCCAATCCCACCACCAATGTGGAGAAGCTGGAGCTTTATCCGGGGGAAATCTCAAGCAACTCTTAAGTCATATATTTCAAGCTA
Organism: Solenodon paradoxus; assembly: GCA_004363575.1. Classification (NCBI taxonomy): domain Eukaryota; kingdom Metazoa; phylum Chordata; class Mammalia; order Eulipotyphla; family Solenodontidae; genus Solenodon; species Solenodon paradoxus. The sequence goes on along the minus strand of RJWH01002389.1, from coordinate 194,933 downwards.
TCCCACTTGAGGGGAAGGAATCTGGGGGTTTACACAAAAACTTCCTTGGGTGTAAATCCCTAGCATTTCTAGCCTGTCTTGTGAAGAGATCTTCTCCAGCTTCTGAGAAAGCTATTGGGGAAACTGAAGCAGATGTTGACAGCTGGACGCTAACTGAAAGGAAATGAGAAGAAGAGCACATGTGCGCAAAGGCCATGCGCAGAATGCAGCCAACAACTGTCTTACATTCTAACACAGTGAACCTCTGATTCCTCAGCTTGGGTGGCTCCAGACCTGAATGGGTAAAGGACATCTCTAGCTAAAGAAAAAGTCCAGGGAACCTATTGGCTCCATTCCAGTGATCATCTTTAGGTCACTCTGCAAACATTTTTCTTCATGAAGTCCATAGATCATTTAATTCCCAAAGTTAGGTCAGTTCTGCCCTTTCTGGTCCCTCTCAAAATCTTGGTTCCTGCTGCTTCAATATCCTGGAAACCAGGAGAGCCTGGGACATCGCTCTGCTGGTCAGAGACAGGCTAGTGGACTAATAACCTTAGCTATTCTCCTGGCATGTTCATGGTACAGTTCCTTCTGTCTCAGGAAGCCCAACATTATCTAACAAAGGTCCATCCTTCCTGTTCCTTGTTCTCCATTTTCACTCCCTCACTCCTCAGGTGATTGTCCACTGGACATTATTTCCCCACAGCCAAGTTTGGACATCGCTAGCAGGTGCCAAGAGGGAAGTACTTGCAATTGCAATTACTGGCCGTCCCCTCAGAGGACATCTGATGCAGCTGCTGCACAAGTCTGTGTCAGGCCTTTCAGCAGCCCCTGCTCATCCACTGACCTGCTCCTCACAGCAGCCTGAGTGCTGTGGTCTCCATTTGTCCGATGGGGACAGTGGCTTTTTCTCACCATGTTGGAATTGCTTATTTCTGAAGTTTTTCTAAGACTCCTCACAAAATGTATCCTTACAGGAAGGCCACAAATCTGGCTGTCAAGACCCCTTCCTCCAGGCCAGCAAAGGACTCTCTGACCTTTGGAGAAGAAAAATAAGAATGGCTAATAGCTTGGGTAAAAAAAGATTAACTTCCTAACTTCCTCCTGTGGATGAAAATAGATCAGAGACTGAAGTCGTGGGTGTGTAGTTTTCTAGGTTAATTGCTTTGATTTTAGGCAGACACATTTAGGTAGTTTCATCTGAGTGCCTCCCTAGGAGGGAGTGTGTGCTGGGATTATTAATCAACTTTGCATTGCATTAGAGTAGCAACCAATTCCCCTAAGAATCTGCAGTGCGAAGAGTCACAGAGGGGAGCATGGGGAGATGTGTGCCTCCTGTGGTGCCCTAAATGTTATTTCTGTGAACTCAGAATATAAAGAGAAAGTGGGGAGTCCTCCTTGTTCCCTGGGGGGCTCCTGCAGCTTCCCAGGAACAACAGCAAGATTCTTTCATGTCCTATAGTGTCAGGAAGTTCAGCTTAATCCAAGATTATCGCTCACAGAAACCACTTTCCCTCTAAGCAGTTGCAAATGCATGCACCCTTTGTAGTTTAGCACCACCTGACATTAAAATGAAAAATATTTCCATTTCCTATTTCCTGACCTTTGTTTCTAAACAGATGTGTCTGAGAATCTTTTGTTGACGATCATGGTGTTTAATGCATAATTAATGTCTAATAATGGATGGACAGATGGATTAATGAATAAATGGAAATATGAACACATGAAAGAAAAACTAAGCTCTCTTCTGCATTGTCATTTGCATGAAACATGGAATGGGATACCCTAGTTCTAGACTCTAGCCTCTTAGCAGCTTAGAATGACTGATAGGTGCTTCTGGGCATTTTAGTTGGCTGAAGAAACTCAAAATGGCAACACTTGTCATCATTCAAAGAGCAGTGAAACTTGATTAAACAGACTGAGCTCTGAAGGAAAATGTCATCCTACACAGGAGGAAGATCTCAGATGTTTGCCTATGACTCTCAATATGTGTGAAACAATTGAAATTTCTGTTATATTTTCCTAACTTACTTGCCCATAAAACCCCTTCTAACAGCATCTGGGATACATACTGATAAGGAATTAGATAATTTGAATGGTGATTAATTTAGATAACCAACACATTCATAAGCCAAACATGTAAAAATTGTCTTTCTAATCTGAGACCATGCCCATTTTTCTAAATAATGGTGCAACAGCATTCGGTTTGGTAAATCCACCAAGCCATGGTCATAAAGCCTGGGGCTATGTGGCACCATTTCTTTCCTCAATTTGGAGTCTAAAAGTTTTAATAGAACCAGATCCTAAAGAGCCCACAATGTTCTCAATGCAATTAGTGGTGCCAGAAGGGAAAGCAACTTTCGTTGCTCTTGCCTTTAAATGTATTGTATGTTAGAGCTGGGAGAATGGAGAGATTATCCAGTGTAACTTATGGATTGCTGCTCGATCAGATAACTTTAATATGGAAACATAACTGTTCTTTGTTCCCTTCCCTTTCTTTGCAGAATGGAAGAATCTTGTTTGCCCACACTTCTAAGGAAGATTTGGAATATGCTGCCCACTGAGATTAGAGCACCAAGCTGTTCAGTTAAAAAGGTTCTAGACCCACATGAAATAAGTTGTTATTATTTCTTTATTAGAAAAGAAGGGCAAGGTTCTCAGTAAGTTCCACAGCAGAAGATGTCAGCTACATAGGAGGAACTTGGTGAGTGGGATTTTCCAAGCTCACTGCATGATGACAGTGACTCCATGGGAACTGTATGGTACATTTGACTACCACGGCCTTGCATGGAGTTTGTACAGTCAAAGAGGAAATCTCTCCCTAGCCCTGTGGATTCTTCTCAGACCAGTTTAGCCATCAAATTAACATCACATATGGCATGCCCTGGTAGAGTGGTGCATTAGTCAACTGCCTTCTGCAGAGAACACAGACCACATATCCCAAGGACCCACGTTCAAGGTCTGGGCTGGGATGACAATCAAGATGAACAATTAGGTAAAATAAAGTGCTTCCTCCTCCTCTCTATTCTGCCCGTCTGTCTCTACTCACCTTCATTAAAAAAAAAAAATTAGCATCATACAGATTAGTAAGAGTAAGCAGCATGATTAAGGACAAGCATGTAAATAATCAACAAGGGTATAAATTCTAAAGTAAACAAGGTAAAGCAAGGGCATTTTTCCTGAGCTAAGAAATGGGATAGGGGCCTGGGACTTCGAGATCAGAGGAGACTTGGCTGATGACTGGATCAGATGTTCTATAAGTAGAGGACTGCCTATCACATAGTTTTTTCTGATAAAAAGGTTATTTCTTTAGATAACCCTAAATCTGGGTTATACTCCCAATTTTCATTCTTTTAGGTAGTTAAGGGAGTGGTAAAAGTTTTTCTAGAAGCTGCAGGGCCTCAGTTGACCTTAGCTTAAAATAATCCACATGCCAAAGTGACATGTTTTAGGAAAGACAATTCTGGGCATTTGAAGAAGGCTGTCTGAACATCTTGGAGAGACCTATCATCCTTCAAGGTGAACATTTCATCACGTGGGGTGGGGTACTTTACCCACTGTGCCTACCCGTAGGTGCCCAGTGAAGACATAACTTAGTCCGTACACATCACTGTCCCAAGGACTGGGCACAGGAGTAACATTCGATCATGAACCACAATCAACTTCTAATTACTCCCTGTTGATACCCCCTGAAAAACAGCAGGAAAGTGGGAACAAAAGGAGTAGGCGGAATTCTGTAATCCGGAATTGAAAATCTGAGGGTCAGTCTTCCAACCCTTATGTTTCTGACTCAGAAGCTATGTTCAGTCTTTCACAGAATCTTCTAGTTTAATAGAAGAAACAGAGACAGATATATCAACGTACACATTCCCATGAGAATAAGGAGGGGGTATGAGATGGTCAAGGTTGGCACAGACTCATGACCAAGTGGTATGTTCTATACAGAGCAATGAGAATGCCCCATTGGTCTCAGTTGAGCCTCCTTTTTCTTTCTGCCATACAGAGCTCTTCTGAGACCACCCTTCAAGACTTAAAGAAAATGAACTCAAGACCAGTGTCATTTATCTTGTGGGAAGTTAAGAATCTTCTCTGAGATCACATCCTCTTTCTGCTTTATCCTTGGTCTCATTTCCTCTTTCCCTCCTCGAATGGGACTATTCTCTTCTTTTTGTTCCAGGGTTTCCCAGACAGGGTTTCAGTCTCTTTCTTTAATGGCACTTCTGTCATATTACCACCTATGATAATATCTATCATATTGCCATGTGATGGTTTGTATGTTGTTCATGGCCTGCAGGACAACGATGAACATTAACTCTGAAAGGAGGGAGAATCAAACAGGACAAGAGACCCCACATCCTCAGATTCCTTCCAGCTCACCTTAGCTACCATCTTCCTTCCAGCTTGTCCCCCCACCATATCACCTGACTTTCTCTCACCCCCATGTCTACTCTTTCCCAAATTTTTGCGCATCTCTTATGCACAATATTTACATAAGAGCATTTTTCCTTCATCATCCTGTTGCCTTCTTAGTCATTTCCCCGCAGTTTCATCCTCTGCATTCTAATTGTTATACTTGTCTAAATTGCTATTGCTCTCTTCCTAAAAGAAATTCTGCTGCCAGTGCATCAAACAATGCTATTTTTCACCCCGTTACACTTGCTGGGACACCTGAGGTATACTACTAAATGTAAGAAAAGGCCTCAGCAACAGAATTTGAAGCACTTTATATTTAAAGAGTCTAAGAGAAAGAAAAACAAAGCCACAATTTATTCATCCCAACATTATGAAACTCAGGCTCCAAATGTCAGTGGAAGAACTGAAGTGAAAAATGTCTTCCCCACCTATGTCAAAGTGAACAATCACTTTGAGGAGGGAGAATAAGGCAGAACAAATGGCAGTCACACCTTCACACCTTTTAATTGGTGTCATTCCAGCTTTGTCATGGGGAAGGAGCCACAGACTGGAACCCATCCTCCAGCCTGGCACTGCCCTCTTAGGGTCATGTCAGATGGGTAAGTAGCAGGCACAAGCGACCTCTAAGAAAGCACAGTTCGTCCATGAAAAGGGGCTTCTCACTGCTCCCCCAATTCTTTGGACCAGTCAGGCAGACTGAGCTGCTTAGCTGAGAACTGGGGCACTTGATTGCATGGTCTATGCATCCTTTAGGCAGACCTGTGTCTGCCATCTACCCTGCTTCAGCTCATCTGATAAATGAATAGACAACCAGTCTAGAAGTGAGTCAAGAACTAACCTCAGAAATGAGTGATTAGAAATACCCTTTCCCTGCATCAAGTTCAGCATAGTGAGCAAACGTCTCATTGGATATCCCAACTAAGACTCTTAAATGCATGCCACTCATTTGTCCAGATTGTGTGGTAAAAGTGGTTAAGAACGTGACTCTGGAATCAGATTGCCTGGGTGAGGGTCCATCTTTGCCATTCAAAGCCTCAGTGACCATGGATGGACCACTTACTTAAACTTTGCAGGTCTCATTAACCCATCACCAACTGCAGTGTTATTACAGAAGCTACCGCATAGAGTTATTGTGGGTATATATACTGCACACAGAACTGTTTTGTACACAGCGCCAAAAATATGAATAATTATCACCACACGGAGAAGCAGATTCCTGTGAGTTCAGGGCTATAAGAGCTTACCTCCATGTATGCCAAGTACAGATGTTTCTAAGCAAGCTAATGTGATACTCAGAATGCATAGCAGCATATCAGGATCACTCAAAGTCGTGAGATAAATACAACTCTTCCTAGAGTATCCATTTGACTCCCAAGAAGTAATTTAAAGAATGAACTTAACTATCAGTATCAGCATGGATAGATATCAAAAATGTTTTTAAGTGAAGAAGGAAAGCTGCAGAATTGGGCACAGTGTAATAATTTTTACTCAGAAAGCACAAAATATGGTACTTTCAAGTGTATATAAATGAGTGAAATCCTGTAAGGATAAACCATAAATAAGTAGTGATTATTTCTGAGAAGGTGAATGAAGATGATGAGGATTCCTGGTAGTGGTAGAAATAGATCTTCTGTCCGAGCTATAGAGGTCTAAATGCTTTCAAGGTGAGAGAAGAGATTTTCTAATTTTTTGTTTAATGAAACTTTTCCTTAAAAAGATAAGGTAATACATTATTTCATTTTGCAACAAACTTAGATATATTATGAAATAAATGTGAAATTTGCATAAGTTAAAAAAAAGTCAACATCCTACCTCAAAGAAGTTCTGGAGAAAATGACGTACTAGGGCCTCCCCAGATGTTCATTTATCCTGTTTGTTTTTAAGGGAGTTTTGAAAGGAAAGTGTTAGGAGCACCATATTGATAAGATAGGATCCTACTTGATATCCCTCAGATTTTGTTGGTAATAAAACATTCACCCTCTTACCCAGGCCAGCATATCAGCTAGCCAATCCTTTTTATTCTCTTAGTAGTCAACCAATCTTCAAGGTTAGCCTCCTAAATCTCTCTAAATCTGTTCACTCTTTTTCCTTTTAATTAATTTTATTAAAGGAACATAACATTATAACATCAAAAAAGTCTAAGGTGTAGATCATAGTAAATCAACACCTGTATATAATGCAGTAAGTTCACCACTCTTGTCCACTCTTCTAGTCTCACTTTCCTAAGGCATCCTTATTTCTTGGCTGAATTACTGCGAAAACATTAATATTGGTTCCCTTCCTCCATTCTCATCACTCCCTCCAATCCACTGACACACTGATATGCTCATGACCTTTCAAATGTAAATATCACAGGTCGTTCAACTGCTTAGAATTTTTTGGTGCCTATCCTTCATCTGTAATTCATCTATGCACATTAGCAGCAAAGGCAGTTCATGAAGTGAAAAGGTGTCATCAGACTGTTTTTGTGTTCATGAGCACAGAGTTTTAACTTAGAGGCTGATGTCCACAAGGAATTGATTTTGTAGATTCCCTTGCATCTATTAACACTAGATGACAAGGTCTGGTCAATGGAAAGTGAGTCAAAATGATGGATTCCTCTGTGGTTCGTAGCCTCCTCCTCACTTTCTTTTCCCTTCACCAGCTGACAGCAGATCACGGGACTCCAGGAATGATAGATCCACAGACAGAAATGTCGTGGTCTCTGAATCACTGCATAGGAGCAAACTCCCTACTGATCAAGAACATTATAAATGGCTACATGCATGAAAAGTAAGCATCTTTTGTAGTTGAGCTATTATAGATACAGGGTCTTTTTTGTTACAACAGCTTGGTCTACACTAGCTAATGCAAAACATTCTGGGCCTATTTTTCAATTATTATTCCCAAATTTGAATTTGCATTAAAACAATAACAAACTATCCACTGTGCTCTGGAACCCCCATTCACCCCTCTTTTTCTAACTTTTCATTTTCAGTACACATTTGATAGTATATTTTCTGTTCCCAGAAATATAAATTACGCAATATTATTATACAATAAGTACTATTTATATATATAATTAGTACTATTGTTCTGACTATGAAAATGCATGTCAAAGACCTCCAGTTACAGAGTCCTCCAACTCCAGGGCACAGCTGCTATATTATGAATCCATAGGAAGTTTGCATTAACATCCCACAGGGTGCTCCCATCATTGCAGCTATACTAGGGAAACTTGTTTATTTGAGATACCAGATTCCTTTGACAACTGACTTGGACTCAAGGACTCCTACTTGATGGATTGTTGAACCTTCCTTACACTACAAGATAGTCTAATACTCTTCCACCAACCTTCCTTCCCTCTCTCTTTCACTTAAGCTCAGACTAAGCGACCATATTTCCTTGAGACAAAAATGGACATTGGGTTGATAAAAATAGGACAGGGTTATGTACCAGTGACAAAGAAGAGGGGAGGAAGTGGAGCAATCCAAGAAGAGCAAGACAGCCAGGTCACTAACAAGTAATTACTATGTGATGCCAAAGAGCAATAATGACATGTGGTTTGGAGAGCTTTCATGCAAACGATCAGGGTCAGTCCAAGGAATTTTAGCACCTTTGGTGAAAACCAAATGTGGTGCCCCTATGAGTCCCATTCTAAATGTCCTGCTTAAAACACATTCCACCTTAACTATCCTTGTGCCAGAGATGTCCAATAACTGGCCGGGTACTAGAAATATCCAGTAACCCCCATAGTGCCAGCTATAACTCCTACAATTCCAGATAAAACCCACACAGTGCCAGTGATAACCCCCAAAGTTCCAGAAGTAACCCACATAGTGCTTACCTGCATCTTGATCATGCTGCAGTGTTCTACTTCCTTTTAAGAAATAGCCATGCTGTGGTGGGTGGAGGTGGGTGCAGGAGTCCTCTTCCTGTGGATCCTGTTTACTCATGGGGAGAGTGAATGGCAGTGACAGCCACGGACTGCTGCAGTCAGTGCCAGGAAGGACCTCCTTTAATGCGGGGCAAAAGGGGCGGCTCCTTTGGGTCCCCTCAACCGACTGGCCCAGGGAAACTCAACTGCCCCTTTGCCCCATGTTAAAGATGCCCTGATTCATGAAAAGTGGGAGAAATTTGACATTCATATTAAAGCAATGGAATCACTGGGAAATATGAAAAAAAAAAAAAAACCAGTACTGTCCCATTTAAAATGGTATGTATGGTCAGCCTAGCTCAGACTTAACATCTCAGACCTTCCAGCCTCACCCCTCTCCCTTTCTGCTGTCTTTCTCAGGCATTTTCCCTAATAAAATCTTGGCAAATGTGTACCTTGGTTCCTGCTTCTCGGAAACCTGAATTTAAGCACAAGATATTGTGCCAAGCATTTTGTACAAATTATGTAATTCTCACACATTCTTTGGAGATTGGTGCTATTATGGTACAAATGTCTAGACTGAGGCTTGGAAACACTGACTAATTTCCATCATCTCACATTTCAGTTCCCCCTTTGCCTGGGGAACTCTTTCATCTTAAAAACTCAACTCAGGGACTAATATTTCCTCCACTTCCTGTCCTTGAGAATTAAACACCTTTCCCCGACTCTGTTCAAATTCTTTTTTGTTGCTCCTATTTTTTACATGACTGTCCTTTCTACTCGACCATGAACACTTTGCTTTGGGGTTTTATACATTTCTGTATTTGCATTATTATTTGTACAATGTCTGTAATAAACTCAGTAATTAGATTCGATTGAATCATGTCAAGTTTAGCTGGGCTTGTGATGAATGAGGAAATGAAGCAATACGTGGGAAAATGAATTTTTGGTGGTCGGATAGAACTCAAGAATGTGACAACTGATATTTCAACACACTTCAAGATTTGAGCAAATGTGAAATTAAAAAGCAAGTTACCAGGTTAGTACTAAAAGAATTTCTGAAAGAATTCTAAAGCCAGTTCAATCACTGTTGGATTCCTTGATCAGATTAAGGAGAAGGAAGAGGAAGATTGGCAAAGAGATTTTCTGAAGCGCATTCTTACTGTCTTGTGAGTCCACCCTGTAGGGAGAAGGGTGTCACTGCCTCCTGAAAGAGGTCTTCATGGGGCTACCTTCTCCAGCTGGAGAAGAATTAGTGAAGTGAATTAGCTTCCTCCTCTGCCCAACTGGGAAACTTACAGGATGAGGAGTGAGTTAACCAAGTGCCTTTTTGATGCTGGAAGAGAGATGCTCTGATTTTTTACAGTCTGAGTTTCTGCTTTTGAACTTCTCTTGTCTCCTATTCTCTTAATTACAAATACAGGAAAGGGGGTTCACCCAGAAGCCCCCTCCCAAGGGTATAAATGTAGCAATGGGCAGAGGGGAGGGGCAGGCAGCGCTCCCTGCCCAGGACTTTTGTCTCCTGCTTTTGCTTTTTCCCTCCTCCACCCTCTGTAAAAACTTATGAAACGACGCTCTAATGCTCAAGAATGCTTTCTTGAACCATTTGTAGCCAGAGCCCCCCCATCACTTTGAACTTGAACTTCAAACATTCTACACGCTCCATGTGCCAGTTTTATCACTCAGAACCACAGAGATCATCATAACTCAGAGTCGGGGGAGGCTGAGGAGAAAGTGTTTTCCCAAAAATAAAAATAGGAGGCAGACCCGTCTGAGTATAACTCCACTTTCCTTCTGGATGAAGAGCTGCTGTTTATGGTACTGAGTGTGATTCAAGAGACCCAATATTTCTGAGTATCCTCTTCCAATGGAAACATTTTAATGCAGGACAACTGCTTTCAAGTGTGATCTTTAGACCCTGGGCAGCAGTCTCACCTGGGAACTGGTTCGAAATGCAAATTTTTAGGTTCCACCCTAGCACCTCAGGCCTCCTAAATCAGAAATTAAATGGAGTAGGCCAGGAGGTTTGTGTTTACAAGCCCACCAGGTGATTTGTATCAGCTAGAAAACTTGAGAACTGCTGGGTAGAGATTCCAGAATATCCATCTGAACCATGGTGTCAAAGTCAAAGATTTATCAACATTTCCCTTGAAAATCTTTTTCTTTTTTGAAATTTAAGTAACAGATTGAACACTACGTGTGCTAGGAAAGGATTACACCACAAGACAAACGGGAGGCATGGAGACACAGTCAGCAAGCAGAGGAAGCTTGCGGCGGAAAGTCATATTAAGAAATGACACCAGTCTTCTTTGACAAGGGTTTCAGGTGCAATGATGAGTCATGTGGAAATAAAGTTAGACACAAATTTATTTAGTCAGACAAATGCCCTAAATACCATGATCACAACTATTAATCACGTTCTTTAAAACTTCGATTCTTCGCTGGACTTTGTCAGGGCCCCAACAGGAGCAGGCCTTAGGCCAGGGGTCAAAGCTCAACATCAGGGCAGTGAATTGTCCCCGGCCTGCTTGGCCAAGGAATATAATCATCTGGGTTGATAAGGAACAAAGGGAACGGTGCTGGTGGGAAGGAGCCTTGTTGCTTCTGAAAAGGCCCATGAAGTATCCACAGCACTCCTCAAAGAAATCATTCCCAGGGTTGGCCTCCCTGCCTCTCTCCAATCCAGTAATGGCCCCAGCATTTATTTCGCAAATCATTCAAGAGATAGCCTCAGCCCTAGGCATCAAGTGGCACCTCCACACCTCAGGCCTTCATAACCAAATTAACTCTCTCGCTTCAGTCATCTAGGAGAACTGAAGCGGACACTTCACGGGGAGGCATTTGCCTTCTCCTCCAGGAAGAATGCTGCTTCTACCTAAACCAATCAGGCCGGAGAGAGAAAAATCTCTTCCAACTCTGTGATAAAGCCACCCGGCTCCAAGAAAACCCTCGATCCACCACACTTCTTTTTCTGGTCCTCCTAGATACTCCCAGCAACGACTCCATTCTTACCCTTTCTCATCTTCCTTCTATTTGGTCCCTGCCTTACACAACTTCTAATTAACTTCATCAGAAGGGCTGCCACCGCTGTCACTAATCATAACCTCCTTCTCTTATACGAAAATAAGGTTTCTCTCCCTGAAGGTGTCCACTTCATCCTCCATTCAGTAGGAAGTAGCAATTTGAGACTTCATGGTCTGTTCCCCTTCATCTTTTATCAAAACAAAACAAAACATAAAGGTAATATTGATACAGGAGACAAAAGAAAACAAAAAACTGAAAGTTGTGACTTTGCAGCCAAGCAAGAGAAAGGGTTTTGCAGTCTGAAGCAAGACCAGATGCTGTTCAACCCTCCTCCTGTCTACCCAACTCAAGGACTCCACTCCCACCCCTCCGCACTCGCCTAACATTCCAGCCCTGACTTCCTACCCCTAAATCAACAGCCCAGTGGCCTTATCAGGGTTCTAGCCCGAACCCCTCACCTTGCTAGCCAGAGACTAGCTTTAAAAAAGCTAGTCTTAAAAAAGCTCTCTCATAGCTTCCCTCAGATTGCTCTTCTCTGTCTTTTCTCAGAAAGGAGCTTTCCCAGACTGCACGTGGCACAATAAAGTCTCGCTTACAGCCCATCGGGATCCCTTGCCTCTGCCTCTTATTGCCAAACTGGCTGACGGACTTCAGAGTCCTGAGTCCAGGTAAAGTGTTTTCTACACATGAGCTAGACATTTGCACCTTCTATTAAATGAGCTGGAAGTGCATAGCTTGTTACATGAATGGGTAGCTGAGTAGCTGAATTATTTCTCTCTCTCTCTCTCTTTCCCTCACTTATAAAAACCTTCGCCAATCCAAGTGCAAAGCTACAGCCATGAATCTTCCTCATGGGGATAACACAAACCCAGGGCGAAATCTGCCCAACATTGTTTATTTATTCGACCTGCATTTGCTGGGCACCTACTTACTTGCACCAACATTGTTATAACAGCAGCTAAAGTGTAATTTACCCTCTTACATGTCAGGCATGTCGTACGATAATACATCAGGGGAGTACAATTATTATTCCCATTCAGAGAGTAAACTGACCCTAATTAACACCCAAAGTCACCCAGCAGGGAAGCGGTGGGACCACGTTGTAAGTCCAGGCACACATCATCTGCTCTCTTAACCCCTACACTATGTTGCTTCCACAATAATTGTAAGCACTTTCAGAGTCACATGTGTTTTGCCTGTGCATATTGATTCTCCATTCTGTCTAAAATTTATCGAGTTCTGAGTCTACCATTTACTACACGTGGGAACTTGGGCAAGGCACTTAACCTCATTGAACCATCCAGCTGGTGCATCTGTTTACAAAGAGGGTGTAAAGTATGTACAGCACTTGACACGTAGGAGGACCATAAAATTGGTAACAACACTGAAGAACACAGGCTCCAGTCAGTTCTGACTGGATTCAACCAAAACAACCAAGCCTGTAAAGTCTGCGGGGGTCGGGGGCAGGGCAGATCAGCCTACATATTTCCAGCTCGGAAACTGGTCAGCTTCAAGATGTCACCTTTAAAAAAAAAAAAATGTCATTTTTTTAAATTGAAAAATGATGTGAGTGAGGATGAATGAGACACACTGATGAAATGCTGGGTCCATCCAGGAAGAATTTATGGAGAGAGCCACTCAGTCAGGAACACAAAACAAGTTTATTAAAAGCAGAAACAGCAAGTCGAAGCTCCCTGCAGGCCGGGAAAGTTCCATCAAGGGAATGCACACGTGTGTACGACCTGTGCTGCCTGCCTCTGCCCCAGGCAAGATGGATTCTTGCTTATATATGAGGGGTGAGTTTCTTCTTTCCTGGGTGTGTCCAGGTTACCTGGAGTAAAAGTGGCGCTAGTATATAGGTGTGTGTCCTAGACTTAAATTGCTATGGTAGGGTCCATTTTAAGCTAAGAAAACCAACATGGCCCCATCAAGAAAGGTGTGCAGAAAAGCCAGAGGACTGTAAGTGAATTTGAACTGGCTCAGGCATCCGCCAGGCCCGGTGAAGGAACAAAGGTACAGGATTTTTTTCATCCTATGACAGTAAGCTCAATATTTTTGCTCATCACATTCTAGATGGGAAAAGCACAGAGAGGTCAATTGATTGCCATGTCACACATGGACAGAGCTAGGATTCAAACCCAGGTCAGTTTAAGTTTACAAGTCCGACCTCTTCCTAGAAAATGGTGCTGACTCCGGCTACGATGACATGTTTTGTGCTCAATTTCAAAAAGAGAGAAACTTCTGCCCTTTACCACCAGAGAAGAGGGTGCTGACTCTAAATATTAATGTCACCTTAAGCTTCCTGTTTGGGGTGTGTTGCCAGGAAAAATGAGTTCCCCATACTGGGCAGCAGACTCTTCATATGTTTGAGACTTGATTGGTGCTTCCCAATTTTCAGTCATTTGTGCACCATTTCAGAAAATCTGCCATTTCCAAATGACACCAGTAAGAGGCTGGCATGATCATCTACCACAAGTAAGAAGGCATTCACAGAAATAAATTCAAAGGACATCAAACAATGACAATGGATCCCAACTAGATAATGTCTCCTCTCTCTCTCTTTTTTTTTGAAAATGGAGACTTAACAAACATTTCGGATGCGGTAAACACATACTCGCATTAACCTAAAACTTTCTACAGAGCACGATCTGAGCAATTTTATAGTATTAAAAAGGGAGCACCATCAGTGGGTGATTTCATATCCTTTAATGCTTCGTCCAGGTGCTGCCTATAGTCATCTTACATGTCAAACAAGATTATTGCTGTGACTCCAGAGGAACTTTCTACATGTTAAGATTCATGAACCAAAATGTTTTTCAGGGTTCCTTCTGGTCTTTCAACTTGATGAAAAATGTTCCTATTTAGGCTCTTGGCAATCCAGCTATTACCTAAATTTACAGACACTTAAGTATACTCAGCAATATGTGGATGTGTCATAAATATTGATAATGGATAAATAAACATACTTCACCCCAATCAAAGATGTGCTAATGATCAGAACATAAGGAGGTGATCCGATTCTCCTGTAATGGTAACAGTTCCCTAAGGCTGCATATGTTTCCAGTGGCTAGAAACAAACACTGGGGTAAAAAACTGCCTGTCAAAATAGAACACAGCTCACATCAACTCAAAATAGTGTGAGGAAATTGTGCTGACTCCTCTCCACCAAGTAAAGGGTACAATCAATTCACATCTGAAGTTTAACTGCAAAGATGAGCTGCCTTCCATGTGTTCCTTTCTGCCTTCCAAGATATTTTATTTGTATAAAAGAGATAAGCTAGACAATTCCTAGGAAGGAAAGGAGAAGCTAGCAGAAAGAGATTTACAGATCGCTCCCTGCTGGCTTCCCCCAAACCTTAAACCTTAAACCTTAAAAGCCATGAATAATGTATTGGGAAACAACAATTGATTACAAATATAACTACTTGATAAGAGTACTTAAGAACTGTTTTCCGTTGATTGGCCTCATACAGTCAGGCAGAACTCCCAGATATGCAAATACTGATGATTTTCAAGTAAAAAAGTCCCTTCTTTTCCAATTACCCTCCCAGGAAATTTCATTTGAAAAAATCATTAGGTACAATTATCACCTCCATAAATTTTTCTGTCTCTTTCATACACTCGAGTCAGCAGAGAGCAAGCAGAAGTGATTCAGTAAAGCAAGTGACCAAAAGACATGCTGAGTTTTAAGTTCTATCTGAAAGGAGGACACTGGAAGATGCTAATGGGAAGGTTGAGGAGAAATTCCTTGCATGGTGTCCCTCGTGTCTAGTGTGATCATGTATCATCCACCGGGGTGGATTTAAAAATGAAGAGGGCTAGTTCAGACATTACTATGTTATTAGCCATGCACAAATTCAATGGTTTAAAAGGATAATGGTATATTAGTTCTCTTGAGCTTTTGCATTTGCTAGGGATTGGCTGATTTAAACTGGACTTGGTTAGGTATAACTCTGCTTGTGTCTTACCCTCCTCTGGTCTAACAGGCTGATCTGAGTGTGTCCTTTTCATATCCATAAAAGAAATTCACAAGTACAAAATCAATTGCACAAGAGCTCAAGGAACAGGGTAAACATCCCGCTTCTTGGTGGGCAGAACCACAGAGCCACAGGACAAAGAATGTGGATGGATTATGCTGATCAGTTTTCCACAGAGCGGTGAGGATTGGTGCCTAGAATTTAGTCTATCTCGGGGTCTAATTAATAAATCAATTTATCCTAAATAATCTGCCAAAAAGTGAGAACTTACTGGAGAAATGCATACAGCAGGAAAATATGCCTTCAGTTGAATTTTCCCAGTTAAAAAGTCAGAAAATAAGTCAGTGAAAATGACCCCTACCTTGACAAACTAAAATCCAGCCCCCCTTCCTATCTGCCCTGCCCCCCAAAAAAACACTTTCAAAAAAAGCTACCTTCAGAAAAATGTCACAAATGAAGGTAAGATTGGTTAAGGGCACTTAGTAACTAGAGACAGGAAAAAGTCCAAATCCATAGGTCCTAAAAGGCTGACTCCTCTAATCTACTGTCTCAACCTAAATGGCAGATGCTATCTCCAAATCCTATATCTAAAGAGTAAATAGCTTCAAATACCTATAGTCCCTTCTTAGGAAATTATAATCTGAACTAGTGTCTTTTATGTGACTTTCATTCTTCCCCCATGAAGAACACACTTTTGCTTAGGACCTAGTTTGA
This sequence comes from Solenodon paradoxus, assembly GCA_004363575.1. Classification (NCBI taxonomy): domain Eukaryota; kingdom Metazoa; phylum Chordata; class Mammalia; order Eulipotyphla; family Solenodontidae; genus Solenodon; species Solenodon paradoxus. The sequence goes on along the minus strand of RJWH01002389.1, from coordinate 178,970 downwards.
TTATTATCATTTATTTTTCTTCACCAAGACAGTTTTAATACAGATTTTTAAGTCCTTTAAGTATGCTTTTAATTTAATCTTTTCATAGAACACATTTTATTGAATAATTCAAGTCAACAAAAAATTAATAGGTTAACCTCACAGATGTCTATGCAAATATTTATTTCACTAATAGACATTATAATTCATATTTATAAAATGTTATATTTGATACGTATTAAATTATACATTGTATGTTGTGTTATCTATTATAAATTATAAACAATATCTGAATATTATATTACAGTTTCACTGAGGACAAATTAATATACACAAAAATTCTACGCATCATCTCTAGAACACAGTAACTAGCAAATAAATTATAATTGTATCTGAAAGTTACCTGCCCTTTATTTAAGTCTCATCCTGGATGTTAACACCCAGCTGACTCCTTAGTCCACAGCAGATTAATCTATGTTAAAATGTCACCCCCTTAACCCAGATATTCGAATTATCTTGCTTTTACTTAATAGTGCAAGAGACAAAAAAAAAAGAAAAGAAAACTGGAGAGATTGTTCAGAGCTCTCAGTGACACAAAAGAACTGAGTAACATGAGTAGACCTCATGCACACCTCACTTGAAATGTGCAGACATCACCCTCAAATGTAAGCCAGAAGTTCACTGGGAAGACGCCCTGTGGCTGAACCTCAGATTCTCGGACATACAAATGACAACACTTGCCACACAATTTCTTCACCAAGCTTATTCTCAGCTTCCTCTGCCTCCTGTTCCTTTATGTGAGATGTTCTCCCTGATCCTAATGACAGTCATCAGCTGGAGGCAAGATATCCAGTCTTTTCTCTGCCTTCTCTACCTACTCACTGAGAACAAGCATTTTCTGATTATATAATATTTTACTGAAACTTGAGAATCACAAGGAGCATGTTTCAGGTATCCGCTGTTGTATAAAAAAAGACTTTCTTAGAATAAATCATTCCCAAATTGATGTAAAACAACATCAATCATTTATTATTATTATAATCTCTCATCAAGGCTGGGCTCAGCTGGGTGGTTCTCATTCAACACTTCCAGAGACTGGAGTTTTCAGCCATACTGAAGACTTCCCCACATGCCTGGGCTGGGAAGATTCAAATAGCTGGGGACTAGAATAGCTGGCGCTCCTCAGGGCTGTGTTTTTTTGTGATCTTTCTACATGTATTTTTCTTAATCATTTCTGCTTAAAGGGCACCAGATTTCCTATAGGGCAGTTCAAGATTCTAATGAAAGTGTCTCAAAAGAGAGAATGAGAAAGAGGCTATAGTACCTTTTTTAATGGACCTTGAATGTCATTCACTGTTATTTTTACTACATTCTATTATGAGGGAAGTCACAAAGGTCCACCAGTTTAAGGGGGAGACACAATCTACTCCCTCTTATTGGATGAGTGTCACAGTTCTATAAAAGCATGTGGGACAAGAAATATTTTTGTGGTTACTTTGGAAAATGCAATTTGCTATGGGGATAATGTCATGAGTTTCTCAAAATTTGATCGATTATTCTTTTCTCTCCCCTTCCAGTTCTCACTTTCTCCTGCCTTCTCCCTTTTTCCTCTTAGATTCCATTGTCACTTCTTATAAGAACAAAGCTCTGACCTTCTGTAGAAATCTTTACTCTGATTAGAAGTAAGTAATAGTAGGGCCCACTCTGTGCAGAACTGCAAAGTAATGTGAGAGGAGATGAGGAGAATATCTAAAGTCAAATCAAAGGTCACAATTTTGTTAAAGAATCCTCCTCCTTAAGAAAGAGACTGGAGACAATAATGAAAGTATGAAGGACAAAATGCTCTCACAAAATAAACATTTGAGACAGAGGGAGGGAGGGAGAGAGAGGAGAGAGAGAGAGAGAGAGAGAGAGAGAGAGAGAGAGAGAGAGAGAGAGAGAGAGAGAGAGAGAGAGAGAGAGAGAGAGAGAGAGAGAGGGGAGAGAGAGAGAGAGAGAGAGAGACAGAGAGAGAGAGAGAGAGAGACAGAGAGAGACAGAGAGAGAGAGAGGAAAGTGTAAAGGAGAAGGGAGTCTCACTTATTTCAAGAACATCTAGGAAACATTTTTCACCAGACTATAAGGTGAATGTATACAGAGAAATCTGGATCCCCATTCAATTATCCCTCTCTGGACTCAGTTGTATGAGCTGTAGCAGCCATCTTGTATCAATGAGGCAACACGCTTGAAACGCTGAAAATGATGGAATGGAAAAATGATGAAGAATCTTAATCACTGATGAGATCAGCCATGGGATCACCTTGTCCTGACATCCTGTTGTGGAAAACAATAAGAATTCTGCTTATTTATGTTTGTTTTGTTTTGTTTTTTGCTGTGGTTACTTACTGTGGGAACACACTATACAATGTAATGATCTAGTCTAAACAATTATAGACTCTATACTAGTCTTACACTTTATGTGCATATAAATCACCAGGGAAGCTTGTTTAAAATGCAGATTTCTGATGCAGTAGGCTTGGACGTGGTCTAGAATTCTGAATTTCTAAAGGTAGCTATCTTTGATCTTGCTCTGTAGGTGACCTGCATTCCACCTTGACTCTTGAATCGCAAGGTTCTAGCCTATATGTGTGCATTGTATGACACTGATCAAGTCACATTTCTCTAGCCCTCGACTTTCCTATGGACTCCTACATCTTCTAACTATTATCCAAATGTATTAGTTTCCTCCACAAATGTAGGTATACATGAAGAGTAATTACTTTCACCTTTTTTCCAAATGGGCAATAATCTCATTACTCAATAAAAATTGCAGCCAGGACAAGGACACATAAGCTGGTGCTTGTCTCTGCAACTCGCCAACTGCTGCACCAATACAGAAATATCATGAGTACAGTCTGTCAAGGTGAGCTGCATTTGCAACTGCTCCTGGGAACCTCATTATGTATGTGTGTGCTAATCAGAAATTCAATTAATAAAGATTTGAAAAGATTTAGAGCAACCCATCGTCTGCCCATCCTCTTTCAGGGAAAATGAAGAATGAATGGGGTCATTTTAATAACAAAATGCCATCTGCCAGCAAGGGAAGCTGCAGCTTGGTGGCCTCTGGCCCAGGTGTTCCAACAGTCCAAAACATCTTGATCCAACACAAAAGTCTGGCTGCTTTCCCATCCGAGGGTTCTTTCTCTTCCTTTTACCATCGCTGCAACTCAGCTATACCCTTTGTGGAACTGACCAGATTGCCCGTGTGGTCCCCTCAAAGCAGAGCCTGCGACTTCTCACGTACCACACTCGAAATATGTCAGGTACCAGGAAGGGAGGGAACACAACAGCCCTTCTCTGTCATGAGTGGGGAGATGAGAGATACTATTTTTCTCTTAATTGTTTTCTTTTCATTTGACTTTCCTAGGACTGATTGGGACTTCCAAAAAAAATGGGAAATAGTACAGAATTCTCATGCATGTGTTCACATAAGTTCTCCCCATTATTAATGTCATACATTAGTAGGGTACATGTGTGGCAAATAATGAATGTGTAGTGCCCCATTATTACTAAACATGTCTATAGTTTAATGAAATGTCCTTGGTTTTTGCCTAATGGCCTTTCTCTGTCACTGGATTTTACAGGGATAGTTAGGTAATTATGACTTTTTAGGCTCCTCTTGGTTGTGGTCATTTCTCAAACTCTGCTCTAAATAACCTGAGGAGTGTTTTAAAGTAATGGTCAGGTATTTTATAGGCTATCCCCACCATTAGAATTTGTATGATGTTTTTATTATGATAGGACTGATTTTAAGGGCTATTGGGAAAACCATAGAGATAAAGTACCTTTTTAATCCCCTCCTAGCAAACATACACACTATCGATATGATTTATGATGGTGGTTGTTGGCCTTGGTCGTGAGACTGAGGTAGTGTTTATCAGGTTTCTTTCCTCTGAAGTGACTCTTTGTTTTCTTTCCATGTTGTACACTTTGAAAGGAAGTCACTACAAGCAGGGTAAACCAAAGGAAGAGGGATTTTTGATCCATCTCCTTGAGGGTAAAGATCTATATAAAATATCTGAAATTCTGTGTGGGAGATTTGTCAACTCTCCATTTGTGACTCTATTCAATGATTGATTTATTTCAGTGTGAACACATGTATATTTATTTTATACTTTGGGTTAAAATCCATTATTACTTTTATTTCCCTAAATCATTCCACTTTTGGTCATTGGGAGCTCTTTCTGTCTACTCCCCTTCCATTTGGTGTACCCCCATTACTGTTGTGAGGTGTGGAGTTTATGTTCTTTTCTCTCTCCCTCCCTGTCCTCCTCCCTCCATCCTTTCTTCCCTCCCTTCCTTCCTTCCTTACACATTCTTATTTTCTGGTGCTACAGGATGATCCAGATTCATCTTATTTAATTTCTTTCCTAGTCAGAGAATCAGTCATTTCTCTAAGAAGGCTTGGTTGTTTTATTGGCAAATAGTATTGGAAACCAAGATCTGGATTCTAGGTGTGGTCATTGCTACTGGCATACCATTTCTTTTAGGCTTTCTAAGATGACAGGGAAAAAAAAAAAGAAAAAAAAAAAACACCCAGTATGGATTTATACTAATCCATGTATGTATACACAATTATGAATGTTCCTATGTGTAAACATCTGAATATATATTAAGTAAACCATGGGTTCATACGGAGGTCTCCAACGCTAAATCATTGCCACAGGGGTCATTTTAGATTCCTCTGCTTGCTTAACCAAACCTCCAACTTCAGTGAAAAAAACTGGCTCTCACCATCTGTTATCCATTTAATTAATTCTTCCATTTATAACCCGTAACCCCATGGGAGACTATCAACTAGGGCACAAGTCTTTCATGCTATTCCTTTTGCCTTTTGTCTTAAAAACTCCATTTCCAAAGAAGCTTAGATCAGCTCCTTCCCCCAGTTCTTCACTGAGGTTGTTTCATACATTTATAATACAATGGCATTCTCTTCTTACTGTCTACTTTCCGTCTTGTGAACCCAAGAGCTTTTACATCTTTATATATTAATGATAATTTGGACTTCAAAGTAAATCATGCATTTCAATGTTCTGGAAAGAAATTATTATTTAAGCCCACTTCTCAAATGATTCTTATATAATAATTCCTTTGCTTTTCATTTCACATCATTGAAGAACTGAATTATAAAATTAATGACTATAACAACTATTAGGACTATCAGGAATTTAGTGAGGAATGCCAGTACAAATAAATTATTTAATCCGTACAAGGTCTCAGCTGGTTGGATATAGGAATAGGACTGAGTTCTCTTGGTTTCCAGTTAAAACTATTTCCTTTTACCACCTAAAATATAGGGAGGAGAATATTTTCTTTAAGAGAAATGGAGCCTTGGTTTGTTTCTGTTGCATCTAATTCCTAATTCTCAGCAAAGTTGCACTACTGATATAAATGTGGACCCACCACACTTGGACTTGTTACACGGTGAGCTTTCAAGTCAGTTAATGGTTCACCTCGTCTTGAAGAGCATTTGTGGCTATCCAATATAATGTGGTCGTGTCTTGGAGTTGGATTTGATTTTCTTTCCCAATCTTATGAAAAAGGAAGAGGAAAAAGAAGTTATCTCTGTGGAGCTAATAAGAATCAGATAGCCTTACTCTGATTGTTCTGATTATCAGTTCTGGTATTGCCTTTTTCTAGAATCTTCTCTGATACATCTTTCTTCTCCAGGGTATCTTTCCTCTATATTTCTACTGTTTTGTCACATTATCCTCTGTCCTCAGACTGAACTCTTGAGGTCTGGAACCATGGCATTTATCTCAATTCCCTTCCTTCTAATTTTATGCATGACAAGTAAAATCTGTTCAGTTAATAAGTGTGTAAATACTGAGTAAAGGACAAATGAAGAGTTAGAAACTCCAGTAAAATTTTGGAAACACGAGTAAGAAGGGAAAAAAAGAGAAAGCCAATACCAACAAAGGGAGAAGGGTGAGAAAGAATAAGGTTGAAGTTGCCTTAGTCACTCAAGGGTTCAGAGCAAAAAAAGGGATTAAGGCCACCTAGGAAGGAACCCTTATACTTTGCAGCCAACATAGATATAGGGCCATCATGAATACACAGTCCTTCCAAAACATTAACCAGCCATGATATTGGTAGAGAATCCATCTATGTCTCCAATATAGAAGGAGATCAGAGACTCTTAGATCTGAAGGTGGAAGAAAACCCAAAAAGAATCACCCACCTTTCTCAGACTCAGTTGTCTGCTTCAAACTGCCACTGTACTGTGACTACAAGTCAAAGAATCAAAGAACCGGGGGCTGCATGACACGGGGATTCTTGACTGGACCAAAGACCATGAAAGGCATAGCTTAATATTCCCATTTGAAACATCTTTTGGCTAAGAGTCAAAAACTTGATCTTGGGTTTGAAAGAACAGAACCCTGAAGATCTTTCCCATCCAGTGACTGGTGCTTTCACTGAGTGATGAGAAGGGTAACGGATAGTTCTAAGTTGGACTAGTTTCAAATGAAAGAGAGAAAAAGAATAAAGCTGTAATTGTTGATATTGGATCCCAGGGCAAGAACATACTGAGCAGAATGAATGAAGAGGCTACTAATTGAAATAGCTTCCAAAAAGTAAGTGCAAGTAATGCAGAATGGCCAAGAATGTCCACAGAACCCTTTGCAAGGATGCAAGTATGACCACTTCCAATTAACTTGTTTACTCTGGACAAATTTATTGCACTTCTCTAGCCTTCATCTCATTCCTTATAAAAGGAGAATAATGATAGTTACTAGATAAGAACATTATGAAGGTGAAATGAGAAAAAAAAAACATGACATAGTTAACACAGGGCCTGAAACAAAAGGAAGCCATCATTGCTGTCTCTCATTATCACCATCATCAAATCAATAATAATTACAAAATAGCAAGTGTTTATTGTTTGCTATTGTACTACGTGTGCTACATGGAGTTGGTATTATGGATCAATCAGTAATATTGGAAAGTTATGGATTTTCCTTCTTACAAGGTTATCAAGCCTGACCAGTTTTCTTAAACCTAGAAGAACTTGTATGATGCGTTCTTAAGGTAAGACAATGGTAAGACCCAAGGGTTTTGCGTGTCTGCAATTCACAATGAGACATGTGGGGCAATGCTGGTTACAAGACAAACAGGAGGAAAGACTAACACTTGTACAATTTCCCATTCTCCTGAGTAGGATGAGCTTTCAATGTGTAGTGGCCTCTACCAGAGTGTCCTTATGAATGGGTTTTTTTCCTCAGATTCAGGTAGCTGCCGCTGTATGTTTATTTAGATTTAAGTCTGAATTTCTCAATAGCCGCATTTCTTAGTGACTGGTAATAATTTCTCTTAATTAAAAGCAAATTTTCTATGTTTAAAAAAACACGCATACATTGCAGGCACATTTATTACTGTTGGCGTTAGGCTCCTGGGGCCTTATGCCATCTTTCATGGTAATTATTATGATTTCATGCTATTGAATTGTATATTTTGGCCTCTACAGAAACTGCGCACATTTCAGCTTAGTTAAAGGAGTTTTCAGTCAAAATGAGTTAATATACTCTTCCTTAGTCTAGATTACACTCAACATAGGAATGTTCATCTTAAATGCACACTCATATCCATGAACTTTTCAAAGGTAAATTTCAGGTGGATATCCAGTCCTCACTGTCACTATCTGAAAAGACTTGGGGTCATTTGGTCTAGGACCAGACTTTCAGTACTAGGTTAGTCTGATGAGGAAATGGCAAAGAGAACAACCTGTCCCTCTCCATTTCTGAACTGTGAGAATGTGAAGCTGCTTTCAGATTCCACTGGCTTCCATTATGTTTGATAGCACCACAGTTAGACTTTTCCTGGATAAGTAAAGACAGGTAATTCCCAAGACATCTGGAAAACAGGAGGCTCTCCTGTCCAGAACTTTGGTGGCCCTATTGTGCCTTCAAAGTGGAAATCCAGATTTCCAAAACCAATGAGAACCAGAGGAAAATGACATATTCTTGATTCTTTAAGAGTCTATTATTTCTCTACTGGCTGGGATTTAACTCCTATGCATAAAAATTAGGACTGAATCACAAAAGTTGATAGTAGTGGAGACTGGGTGAAAGTTAAGGGAAAGTAAAGAACATATTTTTCAAAAAGTCATGGTCATACTCACTGGCCATCAGGGAAATGCAAATCAAAATAATGAGATATCACCTAACACCTGAAAGATTAGCTATTATCCAAAACTCTGGAAACAACAAATGTTGGCGAGCTGGTGGGAGTACAAATTGGTTCAACTTCTGTAGAAAACAATTTGACAATTCCTCAAAAAGTTGAAGATGGCAATCCCACATGATTCCACCATCCCACTTCTGAGTGTTTATCTAAAAGATACAAAAACACTAATTTGCAGAGATTTATGCACCTATCATGTTTATAGGAGCCCTATTTAAATAGCTAAGAACTGGAAACTACTTAAGTGCCTGACATCAGATGAAGGCATAAAGATGTGGTCCATATACACAATGGAATACCACACAGCCCTTAGAAGAGATGAGACCCTGTCCTTTGAATCAACCTGGATGGATCAAGAGGGGATTATACTAAGGGAAATAAAACGAAAGAAGAAAGATAGATACCAGATGATCTCACTCATAGGTGGAATGTGAATAGAAAAAACAAACAGATGAAACAAAACCAACCCTCTGACATTTGCAATAGAACTAGTTTGTCAACAGAGAATGAGGTGGGGTTGGGGGAAGTGATGGGAGATCCCACTGGACAATGGTGAAGGACACTTGGTGACTTGGTGGAGGGCAGGGGTATTGACATATATCTGAGGAATGGGAAAACTGCACATATGGGGAGCTACACACATGGGGAACTACACACATGAGTTTATTTTAATGTGCAAATTCAAAGTTACTACAATTAAAAAAAGAAGTCATGGCCAAACCCAGTTGGAGGTCTCACTCAATAATCTCTAGACCAGGACCCATCATCTCTTCTCGTGGTATAATTTTCTCTTTCAGATTTGTGATGTCTTACCAAAAGAGCTCAACCTTTCTAAATGACACAGCCCATGTTCCCATTTCATCCACATCAATAAAGGAATAACACCGTACACAAGTATCAAATAATTTGAGTTAAACCACAATGAAAAATACATTCCATTTTAGCACCAGAAATATTTTTATCAATTTCATTCTGAGGAATCCATATTGATACTAAGTTGGCTATACAACAGCAGAAAGAATTTAACCTGACTCTGATAAATTCTACCTACAATTCCCATCCTTTTTAACCTTAAAGCCTCACATGATAAATTAGACAACCTCCACAGGTAACATATATTTGTCCAGTGTTAGGAAGTCCTGACCGTAGTTAGGAGATCTGGTCTAAATCAACTTCTACCATCAAATAGATGCATGTGTTTCAAGAGGAAAAAACTTTCCTGAACCTCAATTCCATTATCTATGAAGTAAAGTACTTATTAGACCAATGTTTCTCAGCCTGATAAGTACTTTGCTTCATTTGAATCACTTGGGGGAATTTTTTTAAAATGTGATGCTCAGGCCTTACCCTAAACTAATTAAACCAGACTCTCCCAGGTTGGGGCTATTTAAAGTTTCTCGAACGAGTCCAGTGTTCAGTCAGGGTTGAGACCCAAGAGGCCAGATTACTTCTGAGTCCACACTGCATGGGAACACTGTCCATTTCAGTTTTAAGTCACCTCTGAACTTTTCATCTCACTGACTTTCTCTCCTGTAGAAGGCAAAGTTCTACAATGACTCCCAATCACTTATACCCTTGTATATGTTCTTGAATGCAAACGGAAACTGTGATTTGCTTCTGACCAAGAGAAAACGGCAAAGGTGATGAGATCATCACTTCCATGATTATGTCACTTTCTATACAGCACAGCAGACTGTAGTGAAAGATGGTCATTAAGAATCAAATTGCTATATTATGAGAGGGTCTCCATTATAGAGTGACGGCTTGTGGCCCCACAAATTCATATTTAAAAATCTAGTCACCAGTGAGGTTGAATTTGTAGATTAGGACTCTGGAAGATGATTAGGTCTTAAGAAGAGATTTCTCCTGTATGGATTGATGCCCTTATGAGAGGCCAGGGCTAACTTACTCTTTTAATCATGTTAAGATATAGGTAGAAGCTGACACTTCACAGCCCAGAAGAGGACCGTCACTCAACTATACTGACATCTTCATCTGAGATTTTCAGCCTCCAGAAATGTAAGAAATAAATTTCGGGCATGCTGTCATGTCCTAGTGAATGAGGCCACTGGAGGTAGTCCACAAACATCCCAAGGACCCAAGTTCAAGACTCAGGACTGGAGGAACAACCAAGATGAAAAATTAAGTTAAATAAATAAGATGCTTTTTCTTCCTTTTTTTGCCTGCCTACCTATTAGTCTTGATTCCTACCTGCATCTTTCCTTAAAAAATAATAAATAAATAGATAAATCTCTGTTGTTTATAACCTATCTGAGTCATGGCACTTTGTTATAAAAATGGATTAAAACAATCTAAGAGAACCACATGAAGAAATTGTTGTGCCCTCCAAGAGCTGAGAGTAGCCCCCAGCTAACAATCTGCAAGAAACGCAGGGACCTCAGTCCTACAGCACAAATAATTGCATTATTTTTTTAATTATTGATATTTATTAAAACTTCTGTCCACAATTTTACATTCACTTCTGAATATTTACATAGCATCTCAAGCTCTATTTCACACAATGCCCACCACCAGGGTCCCAGCGTTCTTCAGCACCGCCTGGTTCCCTGTCTCCTTCCTCCTACCTCCCACCTCCCTAGCAGTCATCATCTTGTGTCCTAAGCATTTCTGCTGGGGTTCATTTGTTTATTGTTTCATTGAATTATATTCCACATAAGAGTGAGACCACCCTGCATTTCTCTTTTGCTTTCTGACTTATTTCACTTAACAGGATCCCTTCTAATTCCATCCAGAGTATTGCAAAGGGCACAATTTCATTTTTCAGTGTCTATATAATTCCACTGTGGTCACAGCTTCTTTATCCAGTCATCAGTTGTTGGGCATTTAGGTTGTTTCCAAGTCTTAGTTATTGTGAACCATGCTGCTATGAACATCAGGGTGCAGATATATATATATAGATATATAGATAGATAGATAGATAGATTTCTGATTATGGATTTCTGGGTCGAATGGTAGATCCATCTTTATTTGAGGAATCACAATACTGGCTTCCAAAGAGGCTGCACCAATTTACTTTCCCACCAACAGTGAAGGAGGGTTCCTTTTTTTCCACGCCCCTCCAACACCTGCAGTTTCCATTTTTTTAGATATATAGGCCATTCTCACTAGTGTGAGGTAGTATCTCCTTATAGTTTTTATTTGCATTTCTCTGATGATGAGTGATGTAGAAAAGGTTTTCAGGTATCTGTAGGTCATCCATGTGTCTTCTATAGGTAAGTATCTATTAAGTTCTTTTGCCTCCCTTTTGAGTGGGTCATTTTTTTTTTTTATTATTATTAAGGTGTGCTAGCTCTTTATGTATTTTTGAGACTAAGCTCTTGCTGCTGTACGCTGTGAGAATATCTTCCTCAATTCTGTGGGTAGTCTTTTTGTTTTAGCAGTGTTTTTTGGTTTGGGATTTTTTGTTTGCTGTGCAGAGGCTCTTCAATATAGTCAATTTGGTCTCAACTACCATAGCTGTTCTTTCCCCAAAGATCTCTTTGAGGTTGAGTTCGCGGACTGTTTTTCCCACATTGTCTTATAGGTATTTTATGACTTCATTCTTATGTCCAGGTCTTGGATCCATCTTGGATTAACATTTTTTGTATTGTGATATTAAAGCCAATATTACTCTGATTCCAAAATTTAACAAAGACAGCACCAAAAAAGAAAACTACAGGCCAATAGCACTGATGAATATAGATGCAAAAATTCTCAACAAAATCCTGGCAAATAGAATTCAACAACACATCAAAAAAACTATACACCATGATCAAGTGGGTTTTATTCCAGTGCAAGGATGATTCAACACACACACAGATCAATCGCTGTAGTATACCACGTCAATAAACTGAAAATGAAAAACCATATGATCATTTCAATAGATGTAGAAAAAGCATTTGATAAGATTCAACATCCATTCATGATTAAGACACTCACTAAAATAAGAATAGAAGGCACCTCAACATAAGAAAAGCAATATAGGACAAACTGCCAGCTAACATTGTAATCAATGATAAACAATTGAGAGCCTTTCCACTGACATTTGCAAAATGACTAGGGTGCTTACTGGCACCACTACTATTCAACATAGTTCTGGAAGACTTAGCCAGAGCAATAAAATAAAAACATATTAAAGGACTTCAAATTGGAAAAGAAGAAATAAAACTATCATTATTTGCATATGACATATTATACCTAGAAAACCTTAAAGACTCCACAAAAAAACTGAAACAATAAATGAAACAATGAATGAATACAGCAAAATGGCAGGATATAAAATCAACACACAAAAATCAGTAGCATTCCTATATACAAACAATGAAGTAGAGGAAAAAGAAATAAAGAAATATCTTTCATAATAATACCTAGAAGTAAAATTAACAAAGTTGGTGAAAGACCTCTCTACTGAAAATGACAGGACCTTAATGAAAGAAATAGAAGAAGACATAAAGAAATGGAAAAATATTCCATGTTCATGGATTAGAAGAATTAACATAGTAAAAAATGGCCTTTCTACCCAAAGCAATATATAGGTTTAATGTAACTACCATCAAAATCTTAGGGACATTTTTTTAAGGAACTGGAGCAAACAATACTGAAGTCTGTATGAAATCATAAAAGGCCTTGAAGAACTAAAGCTATCTTAAGAAAAAAAAAAAAAAAGACCAGTGGGGAATCACACTCCCTGACCTCAAACTGTATTACATAGTGATCACCATCAAACCAGTATGGTATTGGAATTAAAACAGACACACTCATAAGTGGAATCATATTCAGAGCCCAGAAATAAAGCAACATACATATGGATAGTTAATCTATGACAAAGGTGCCAAGAGTATGTAACCGAGTCAGGAAAGTCTGTTTATAGTGCTGTGAAAACTGAAGAGACATCTGCAAAAAAAAAAAAAAGAAGAAAGAATTGAATTGAATAGAATTCCACCCCTTACCATAAGCACTTAGAAGAAGACCTGGAATTCCAGAAAGGAAAAATCTATGGCTAGAATGCAGCTTTCCAGGACACTGAGCAGAGACTCTAGAGTCGGTGACTGTTCTCCTAACCCACAGGAATTGTGAAGTCGTAAGTGTATATTGTTTTAAATTGCTAAACGTGGTTTGTTACACAAAAGATAGAAAACGAACATATCTTTCAAAGGCTCTGCTTGTGTCAATCTACCACAGTGCCTGGTAGTATCCTATAGAAAGCCAGGCAACCTATTATAGAAAGCTGGAATTTTTGATGCTGAAAAATAAAAGATTAAGGTTTTCAAGCAAGTGAAATAAATAAATGAAGGCACATCTGAAATTTAAACTATATTTCCTCAATAGGAGAATTTAAAATTATATTTACTTATTTTTAATTGTTGACAACTTTACTAAACACAATGAGATGTTTTAAGGTTTGTTCTTCCCGTGTTTTTTGCCTCAGGTCACCTATTTATCAAATGGAGTGGGCAGAGAAGTTCCCTTCTAATCACAAAGTTCTATGATCCTAATTCTTACTGATTAAAGACATGTAACTTAAAGATATTCTGACTTGAGTCTAAATTCTGGTTCTATGATTTATCAGTTCTGGATCTTTGGCCAAGTGATTTATCAGTCTTGCTAAACTTAATCTCCTCATCCATAAAATGAGAATAACAAAATTCTCCCATCTTGCAGCATTTGCGGGTGGATTCATTATGTAAATCAATGGATACAATGATCTTAATTAAATATAAGACCTAACCCATCACAATGACTCAAAAATGATAGTGGTGGTGGAGGTTACTATTATTACAAGTTCCCTGCTTAATTATCTATTAGAAGCAATGTGATGATTTTTCAGTACGTATTCCTAGGAGATTGTTCAGAAAATCTGAAGGGCTCATGAGGCATTAAAAAAGTGTGGCAGTGAAAGCAGAATGCTGTAGATGTACAATTTCTGCAGAGGAAGACAGTGTCCTGCTCCCAAACCAGCAGGTAGAGGCTGTCTCCTCTGGTCCCTTTCTCTGTCTTCACAAAGCCATCTTCAATAGCAAGAGGACCAATGCCAAGAGCATGGTCATGACAACCATTAACAAAGCATTCCTAGTTTATCAGGGCTGTGAAACAAAAGAGGAGTGAATATTTTCCTATTCTTTAACTTGCTCCTAATACCTTCTTTCCTTTTCACTATTAAAGCTAGTCTTTTTGTACACTGTTTTGAAATACTTTCAGAGACCAGATGTAGTTCTCATAAAGTCAAAGACTGGGGGTCTGCTGGATAGCCTTAAAAAAGGCTTCAGAAATGACTGTACAGAAAGGTGACAGCCAAAAACATACTCTTTGCTAAAGCAGTGGCATATAATATTAATAATAAGTTCCTAAAGTTTACTTTCGAGAGTCTCATACTAAATGTCAAGAAGAGAACTAGAAGGCCAGGCCCCCAGTGAGATTTTCTATTTGAAGGAGAAAAGATTTCAAGAAAATTGTCTAAGAATACCCAGAATTCACATTCATTTTGTGAAGTGGACTGCTTTTTAAAAGAGAAGTAAGGAAAAGAAGAGCTAACTTCTCTTCCATGATGGGGGTGGAGGGGAGTGGGGGAATGGTTAACAGAATCAAAAGAAGTTCTTATCTATTCTCTAGGTAAGAAAATACTAAATTATATTAAAAGATAAAAATAGGAACTTAATGGATTTATGACCAGAAATTTATCAGGAGCAAAAACAAAGAGGTTTAGATAAATCCATGGGTAGGAGAAGTCTCAGGAATCAACCTCAAATGAGAGGCCAGGAGGTGTATATGTCACACATGTCAGCTCACTGCTTTTCAAAAGGTCCTTTGGTGACAACATCAGAAAAGTAATTCATCACAGATTGGTTCCTGTGTGACATTCTCATTTTCCTGGGCACACAAAGGAATAAGAGAGAAGACGAAAGACAGGTCTATTTGTTCTGCTTTGTTTTGTTTTGTTTTTGTTATGCCTTTATTGAAAGCATAATGACTTTGAATACCATGATGATTATTTGAGGGGCAATCTGAATGAAATTTGCCTTTGCTGAGTTGCTGCAATTACTGAAAGCTTTTTGACGAAAATCAGAAGCAATGTCCGCGGAGACCCAATGGTACATTGGCCCTGGCTCACACAAAATAGAGTATGACTGCTGGCTTCCAAAGGACTCCTCTGCTTCTCTGCAGAGGCAAGGCTGGAAATAGACCTGTTTCATTGGCTAAGAAGGGAGAGTCAAAGGAGGGAAGAAAGGAGAAAACAATTTGGAAATTGTACCAACAATGGCCCCTTGTCACACCTACTGTGGGGAGATCTTGGAAGGAAAAATGAGTTCAAGGCTACAAGTCCCATTGGAGAGAGAGATCTTTCTGCACTGGAGTCAAAGGTGTGGATGGAAAGGGCTAAATCAAGTGACTCTGGGTGCATCAGATTATAAGAAGGATGTTCCAGGCATTCTGATTGCTCTCAGGGCAACTCTTCAACACTCTTTTTTTTTTTTTTTTCTCCAGGTCTGGCACTCTCCAAGCAGTTAGAATATCATTTATGAAACCCTGGTCATGTCTTGCATCAAAACTGAACTAATTTTTTTTTCAAAGCTAAATTTAAAAGAACAACATTAAGCATTGTCTTGCCTCCTTAGATGGCAGAGGACGTGAGAGTGGCTTTATTTTCATTGGATTCCCACTGTCGAGTCAAATGTGTGCTCAACAAATGCACATGAATATTTATTTTCCCTTCCAATCAGGTCACATGAGAGTTGCCCATAGATTTCTCTGTAATTTACAAAACTGGTAGCCACTTACATGTGGTTTTCTGGATACATAATGATATGTCACATTTTCAAATTAACAAAAAAATAGTTGTCATATTGCCGAATGAGAAGCAAAATTGTCAATATATCCATGAAAGTGGTTTAGATTCATTTACAATAAAAGAAATGGAGATGAAAACATTGGTGTAGAATCTTAGTTAACGTTAAAACTAAAAACACCAGTGATGGTGACACATATCGAGAATGTCCACAGTGACACAGAGCTTATGAGGGAACAAGGCAGTGTGTCTTTCTGGGGGAACTGGGGAGCCTGGCATTATTTATAGGCTTTAAAAAATTCACATACCCTTTTAATTCAGAATTTCACTTCTAAGAATGTATTGTAAGAAAATAACTCACAATGTGCATACGCATTCAGTTTGAAGAATATCCAACAGTGTTTTTGTGTAATAGTGAAAAAGAAAAAACTAAATATCAAACATTTCATCAAAAAGTGAATCATATCCACTTAATGGAGTGTCATTTTGTCATCGAAAATGCATTAACTATTTTTATAAAATTGATATCAGAAGATATGCAGCTTATTTTTTCATTAAAAGGGAGATTACTCTATTTTGGTAAAAGCAAAGGTGAACATAGAGGTCTTAAGTATTACCTGGACCAGGGAACTCAGGAATGCCTAACCTTTGCCCTGGCAAGTTCCTCTATTTCTTTTAGCTTTCTCAAAGGAGGAAAATGCAAGGAATATATCCAAATAGTAAACAGAGTACTTGTGTATTAGCTGGGACAGCCCGTGATGCCCATGAGACTGCTCAGTTATAGACAAACTGGGAACGATAGTGGGGTCTCTGCCTCCCCACCATAGCCAGAAGCAGCATGGGTTCTGCTTAGGAGGGTCAGGCCTCACTTAGCTTATTGGTCCCATCACACATGGACTGAAGAAAGTCAGTGAAAGCAAACTACCGCGGCGCCATCTTGTAATTACAGTGAAAAAGAGTACTCATAAACAGCTCCAGGGACGTTATAGAATTTCATTGATAAAATTAGCATCCTTTCTTCTCTGGGATGGTAGGGGAGTAGAGAGGGAGTTCTGCATACAGGTGGAATGAAAGGCAGACCCAGAGCCCCAAGGTCTGCCCATACCACATTATAGTTTCAGTAATCATCTGCTATATATAAAACACTCCAAAGTTAGTGGCTTCAAATCACAATGACATTATTTGTCACGGCTCTATGGGTTGACTGGGCTCTCACATGCTTCTCTACACCAGATAGCACTGCTGAGCTTACTCACGCAGCTGCGTTTTACTAGGAGCTCAGCTGGTGCTAGAACCTCTAAGATGGCTTCTCACCCCTCAGGATTTCACTCATTATTTTGTAGTTGTACCTAAACTTCTTTATGCAGCATTTTTTTTTTTTTTTAAAAAAAAGAGTATTTTAAGAATATATATCCTGCTGTAAAAATGTACCCAGGACCTGTTTTAATCAGGTATGGAAGATGCTCAAATACAGGAATGACTACCATGGAGGAGGAAGTTCATATTCAAGATGCCCAGAAACAGGGCAGGGGGAAATTGACTTGGTTGTGAGAGTTAGGTCGGGTTGGAATTGTGAGCTCTAGATTGGTTGGTTTGTGTCAAATGCGCACACAGGGGAATCATGGACTTTCTCTAGGAATCAGCTACTTCGGCAAGGTCAAGGCCCTACATGCCAGAGCATTGACAATACAAAAAAGCAGTCAACACACACCCCAATATACGCTCTCTTATCAAGCACCTGTTGCGTCATATTTGTACGGTGCCATTGACAAAAGTAAATTACATACTCCAGGCAAGAGTCAATATGGGAAGGAACTAAGCAAAGCTTTGAATATGGAAAGTTTTGTCCAGTGAAGGCCATCAGCATAATAGTACTGCAGAAACAGTTCTGAATAAAGGATATTTGCCAAGGTCAATAATGGTTGGCATCTAGAGTTATTTATTTTGTCATTTTATCTTATTTTGTTCTTTTTACCCAATGGTTTTTTTATTTTCAGGAATGAATATGCGTTATTTTTTTTGTATTGATAAGAATGCAAAAGTCAGGATTCATTAACAAAATAAATACTAATGTGTTATGTAAGTTTCCCTAGAAGCAGCAGATAAGCAGGGGGTAATACAATGCCTCCCGGGAGAAAGTCAACCATACTGGAGTAAGAAGAGCAGAGTAAGGCGGGTGAAGGGGCTGAGCAAGAATGTGATCTCAGCTGAAGTCTGGTTGCAACCTGAGCATGGCGAGCTGTTCTGCAGGATAAACATCTCATGGAGTTGTCTGCAGTCCCTGGGGTTAGACTTTTGTACCATTAGTTAGTCATCAACTGTCTCTCCCGATGAGTAAGAGGGCATAACCTCTTAGGCATCACCTGCAAATAGACGCCCCATCACAGAGGGCAGATATCTAGGGAAGGATGCAATTTCAGTCCTTATCAGGCAACGCTGAGAGCAACTGAGGGCCTGGCCCACCCACTCTATAAATGGGGCCACCAACAGCTACTCCAGCTAGTACAGCCTGTTCCCAAGGGCTGTCTCTGTAAAGCCTCCCGTGATACCTCCAACTCCCACCATAGACTCCCATTATGCCCTCCAAACAGAAACGAGACATCATGAAAAAATGTTGAATATATGGAAGTTAGCATTTGACTTTTAGGCAGACTATGGATCCTTACACGAGACTTTGGGAAGTATAGCAAGATATTACAGATAAAACATTATTCTTCTCTTTGGGAAGCACTCTATAACTCTGATGATGAGGCAGATTTTGCTCGAATTTAAAAAAAAAAAAATTTCCTGAGCTAAAATCATACATGAGAAATTTCCAGAGGGAAGAATCACTTTTTTCCTAAAGGTTATAGGCCCAAATTATAAACTCAAGTCCATAAGTTAAATGTCTAAATATTCTAAAAATAGGGGCAGATAATAAAAGTGCTTCCTCAACCAAAACCACAGACTTCCCTCTGCTGCACTCACAGAAAGCAGCAGAAACTAATCTTTCTCCCCAAGTCGAAAAATGGGTAACAGAAATCTACCCGATGCCTGGATTTTGTTCACTTACAATGTATGTTCGTAAGTCTCATTTATTTTTGTCTGAAGTCTTATTTTCAGGTGATTGCATTCAAATACCAAGTCAAATAGCTGTCACCAAGGTGCACAGGGGCAAATAAATGCCTTTTATTAGCCGACACACTTTCTGCATTTTGCCACCAATGGTGACGAGTCTCCACTGCAGGAAAGAGATGGTGGCTCCTGGAATTTTAAATAAGCCAATTGATAGAATTCTTAGAAACATGGAGAAGTCTCGAGGTCCCTGATAGGTGAACTGTGGACAGGACAGAGAGGGACTTCAGATTTATCAGTGGTGAAACTGACAAATAAAAAAAACTTAGACCAAGTTCCAGCACTGCCATTTTCCAACAAGAAATGGTGGCAAGTCAAAATTCATTCCCACCAGGGTCTTCCCAAACCCGCCATCTTCGACAACTACCCAGGGGTCATTTTGCAGGTTAAAATACTCAAGGCCAGAAAGAAAAGATAAAGGCTCATAGTTGCACAGTTAGCTAGAGAGACCACCAAAACTAATGCAGAAGGGTAATCAACAATCCTTCTAAATCATTGTTCAGCCACTGATTAAACAAAATGTGATTCTTGTACAAGTTTTACACATTTTTAAAGATTTTCTTTCATATGAAAGTTCATGGGATAAAAATAAATAAATACTGGCAAACGCCAGTGGACTATCATTTCTATCAATCACCTCTGAAGGGTGCAAGCCATATATCCCTGGGTTCGAGTCCCAGGTCTGGGGGTGGGGGTGTGTGGGTGGGGGAACAACCAGTGTGAACAACTAAATGGAAATAAAATGAAAATGCCTCTTCCTGCAAAAAGTAAATACATACAGGCATGCATCCTTTTTTTTTTTTTTTTTTTTTGAGCAGATTATGTTCTTGTCTGGGATTTGAGCAATTTAACTACCCTATTTTTCTCATGTAAGATTTGCATGGAGGCACACATCTCACTGCTTCCAAGCTTTCAACTCCAATTCTTTCTTAATTTCTCCTGTCTCTCCCCTCTCTCATTCTTTCTTTCTCCCTCATTTCTTGTTTCTCTATCCACCCATCCTTCTAGTCTCACACTTCAATACAGGTTTGACAGATCAATCCCTGCTTCTTCTCCTGGGGCCTCACCCCAGGTCATCTGGCTATGTGATTGCTGGGGAGTCTCTAGGAGACCCCACAAGATAAGAGGAGTCCTTTGAGGATGCCAACTGCTCTTCCTTTTCCTGGGAAGTTGAAGGAGACAGGCCTTCAGGTTGACACTCCCTCCCCCAGAGAAGTTGGCTCTGGAAGAGGAGTTGGATCAGCAGGGATCCTCTGATGTCGGCTGCAAGCTGACTCCACTAGGCAGGGGGCAAGGAAGCGACAGTATTTACAGTCATGGGGGCTCCTCCTTGGGGGTTGCCCATCTTCCAGCTGGCAGGATGCAGCAGCTACCAATGAACTGGAAGGACATATTCTCGATTCCACTCCTAAACCAGAAGTTTCCAGTCAGTCCTAGTCTCTTCACTCAGCATATGTGAGGTAAAATCCCATGAACTTGCCAACATTTGACTGCTTTGACCTACAAAAATCACTAACTCTAATCTCACATGGTTCAGCATCATGTA
Source organism: Solenodon paradoxus (assembly GCA_004363575.1). Classification (NCBI taxonomy): domain Eukaryota; kingdom Metazoa; phylum Chordata; class Mammalia; order Eulipotyphla; family Solenodontidae; genus Solenodon; species Solenodon paradoxus. The sequence goes on along the minus strand of RJWH01002389.1, from coordinate 158,328 downwards.
TCCTGTCTGATGTTTCTAGATGTCACAAAAAAGTCTTTGGAGGGTCTCCCTTTATCATTTTGATTGCATCATTCCCATACTCAGAAATATTAAGTGGCTACTACGAGTTTCCCAACACACACTCCTGCCACTGTCCTCTGCTTTCCAAACCTTCCTCTCCTACCTCTTAAAGCTCAGGGAAAGTCAGAGGAATTTACATAAAGTTTCCAACTTTCCCCCAATTTAGTTACACATTCAACCTAACTGGTCTTCTCAAAAGCAAAGGATAACAAAAAAGAGCACTGTATTCAAAATATGATGAAAAAATTGACATTGTTCTCAGACCTTAAGTTATTGTCTACAGTTGACCTCACAAATGAGAAGGCAATTTCAAGTTTCTGTTTGTATCATAATTAATTGTTTGGTCTTCAAGCAATAAAAAGAAAGAGATGTCAGAAATAAACCTCAGTCTGGGGGATTCTTCCAAGTAGTAGAGAAAACTTTCAATGGTGCATTTGCTAGGGCAATCCGACCCAGAACAGAGGTAAAATCTGCTGTTAGGTCTTCTTCCAGGAGTTCCTTATGTGATTGGTTTGATAGAAAAGTGGCCATTTTATGTCAAGTCATTTCATAGTAATATAGAATAACTGAATCAGGAGTAAGTTAGAGCCCAACTGACTCTCCGTAATATTCATGCTGGTAGGCTATTGGGCTGGTTAAGAATTGTCCAGATCAATCATATCCACTGTGGAGGCCCATTCTCTCTGACTGGATCTCATCCTAGCAATTCTACAGAGTCCTAGGTCAGACTCTGACCCTGGCAATGAGCATGTAAATGATTTTCTGGTATATTCCCAATAAGAACCATTTTACTTGATAGAATCCCTTCTATTAGAATTTTTGCACCTACTTTTCTCTACCAGTCTTTATTGAAGGTTTAGGGAGACTGAGTCAGGAACTGATGAATACAAGAGACATGGAATGTATATTCCTGGACCCTTTAGTTACGAGAGGAGAACTGCAAAGAGGAGGAATGATGAATGCCAAGGAATTTTTGGACCCCTTGTGGGTGTGCAAAAGTCAGCTTTATGATCAGAGAACGATGTCAGGCAAAGGAACTGTTGGCAGTTGGAAGGTAAGAGGATGCAGGTGCAGTAAGTGGGGGAAAATTACCCAAAATAAGGTGAAGGGTATCAGCAAAGTCTACATGAGAACGGTGCTAATCAGGAAAAGAAACTGTGTTGTATGATCCTAGGAGGAAAGCGAATCCATTTCTAATTTACAGCAAAGATCACATATATTAGACTGAAATACTACTGTAGCAAAGGAGGCACTAGCCTCCATGTTCTAGTCGAATCCCTAAAGCTCCACCCCAACCTCTCCATAGCTTAATTTCTCAGCAGCTTCCAACTCTTTTCTTCAGGCAGACCCTCCCCTTATTGACTAGTGTGCTCAGCCAGGTTGTAACAGTGGTGCCTGGAAACTGCCTCACATCATGAAAAGCACCTGCTGTGATGACCTAACCAAGCCTCCCTCTGCCCATTTAGGTCCTACAAACATTCCAGAACCTTGACAGCGCCTCCTCTGCTCTCCTTGCTAGTGCTCCAGGTAGGCAGAGTAATGGCCCCAGGAGGTCAAGGTTCTGACTCCTGAAGTCTATGACTATGCTACCTTCCTTGACAAAAGGAACTTTGCAAGTGTAGTTAGCTTAATGATTTGAGAGGGAGAGAACAGTTGGATTCTCTAAATCAATCCACTGTAATCAAAGGGAGCTTTATAAGATGGAAACAGAGTTAAAGCGAGAACTTGAGAATAGCACACTATTTGGAGACGCTTTGGATTCTAAATTCAATATGGCTGGAGTCCTTATAAGAAAAAGATAGACACACAGGTAGAAAACCACTTGATAATGAAGGCAAAGACCCAGGTGGTGCTAAAGACAAGTCAGGGGTGTCCACCCTCTGCTTTGCTGTTGACATCTGAAGCTGAGAAGATAAGCAACTGATTTGTCCCAGCACCTTTGGAGAAAGCAGGACGCTTCCAGCACCTTGATTTCGAATGTCCAGCCTCTAGAATTGTGAGAGAACACCTTTCTATTGTTTTAAGCCGCTCCATTTGTGCTATCTGGTTAAAAGCAGCTGTGGAAAACTAATATAGTACCTTATAGAGTTTTTGTAAATACTGAACTTCATAACAGATGTAAAATCCTTAGAATTTACTGAAAGTGTTAAGTAAAGTTTAGCTATCATTTATCACCTTGTAAGTGTTATTTATTATCACTAACTTTACAAAAGTAAATTAGCAAAGTCCGTGACTACTGGAACTTTTTTAAAAAACATCCCCTGTGTAAAGATCACTTCTTATACATCCCCACTAACAACAAATCTTTACAATTTTTCCACTTCAGTTTTGAATGCTACAGGCAGTTACATCTCAGCAAAACTCCTGAGGGTCTCCTTTAATTGCAAACTGTATAAAGGGTGCTAACACCAAAGTGCTTGAGGCGTTCTGGAATAAAGAGTTTGCAGTGAAAGCTTTTATTTATTTTTAGTTGTTCAGGCAGCTGATGTTCCTTAAATACATAGTTTTCACACAAAATTGAGGATGTCAATCCTCTGTGGTTTGGACTTGGACAATGAGATTCCAGAAAATGATTTTATGTTTTTTAAAATACTGGCTGGGGTAAGAGTGTGTGTGTGTGTGTGTGTGTGTGTGTGTGTGTGTGCATGTGTTATTTATTTGTGCACAATTCTACTACTTAATAAACATTTTTCAGCTGAGACTTGAAGAATGAGTAAGACAGAACAGAGTAAAACTTAAAGAAGAATGTCATGGGATAAGAACTGGACACAAGTTTAATATAGGCACGGAACAAGTGACAGAGGAATGATGTTGATGCCATGATCCTCACATCCAAGCAAATAACAGGTTCATTTTAAATTTTATGACTTCTTTCTCTATTTTTTTGTTGTTGTTGTTATTTTAGGAGGTCATTAAATTACTTCGAACTCTCTGTGCAGTCTCAGAATCCAGTCAAAACCATCCAGGCAAACATGCCAAGGCTCGCACCATGCCATGGTTTTATTTTCTGCTTAAGATGCTTAGATAAAATTCAGAAAAACCAGATTTGGGCTCAAATCCAATATTCCTCAGCAAAAAGGACCTCGCAGTAACTCACGTGAAAGCCCTCGTCTCTCACAGCCCTCTTGAATCTTTAGAACCCAAAAGGGAGCCCACGGGACACAACCTGGCCCAGGGAGGAGGCAGCATCTGCATGCTGACCCAGTTTGACCTCTGTGTTTCAGGAGCTTAATTCCTCCACAGCCCAGGATTCCCTGGGGAAACAGGCAGAAGCCCCAAGTTTACTTGGTTTTGAGAAGAAAAATCATTTCCTGCAGATTCCTAATCCTTTCTTCATAGAATAAAATTGATATATGGTTACTCATCTGTGTTCCTGCCAGAGAGAAGACACATCCGCTCCACAGAAGGCATCAATCCCCTAGCTAGTGCCCTGCAGATGGGTTTCTAAGAGCCTGAAATAACGACCCTGACTGTCCCTCAGGATTGCTGCAGTGACCTTAGAACTGTACTCAGGGAGCTGGATATTAGAAGGGCGGCCTGAGTGTGTGGCATCATCTTGATACATAGTTGCAAAATTAGCTATGTCCCAAGTGATGATTTTAGGTTTTCTTTTGGCCTTCCTCAACCTCACAGTACCAACCTTTCGGTAGGAGGAGCTCTGTTCCTCAGCATGATGGTGATGATGATAATAATACTGATAACAATAATGTTGCTTTCACATTACTGAACCCTAAGGTATTGTATTTGGTATGGTATTTTCCCCCAATCACTTTCTTATCCTGTAACAATACTAGCAAGTTTCCATAATTTTATAACTTTCACATATGATATGCTTAGACCTAGCACACTTCAGCTTAATCAGACATCGAATCCATTTCCCCTTTATGAAATATTCTCTTGATGCTTTCTTCTCTGTTGGGGAGAAAGGAATTGCCTCTACTATTCCACAGAGATACAAAAACAACATATCCCACTAGGACATAAGCTTCCTTCAAATCTAAAGTTTGGTTGGTTCTTACCCCGGTCTTTTCTATTTTATATTTGTGTCTGATTCATTCATTGTAGGATCCCAGGTATCTAACAGAGTACCTGTCACAGCATAGATGTCCCATAGATATTTGCTGAATCAGTGATTGGTCCTTGACCAGGGGAGGGGTGGACTGCAGGAAAGGTGCAGGACCAATCCGACTACCTGCATTGAATATGCCCTAGAGGAGTATCAGATCACCAGATTTCTTCAGCTTCATCTGTACTGCAGGGCTAGTATCACCCACCACTGCCACTGTTGCTACCCCCAGCCCTGTCCAATTTTATTTCACACTGCTCTTTTCCTCAGTCTTTGACTCTACCTTCTAATCCTGGGACAAGAGGAGAGTCACACTAAATATTCTGTTGCAATACTGCACTAAAAGCAGTAACTCCTACTATTGGCCCAGGCATGGGGCATTTATTGCCTTAGCTACTTAACAACCCCTGCGAGACAGGGACGATGGTCTCCATTGGCAAAGCAAGCAACTGAGTCATAGAAAATCTAGAGAATACATTAAAGATCACAGCTAGAGTTGAGAAATTCACAATTATGACTCAGCTTTTGGTGTGTCATTAGTTCTCAAAGTGATTACAATATGAAAATGAAAAGGATCATGCAAATGAACAAATAATGAAATACATATTTTTATCCATGTTTTTAATTTTATCTTATTCCTCCTACAGCAACCATCTTGCTTCAAGTAAAACACCACCAAATAAGTTAATAAATACTAAGATGCTTCAGTTCCTTTAAAATACAAACTCTGCATTCTCTACCCCTACCCTTTTCTCTCTCTTTTAATTGAAAAGAATGAGAATTAGTTTAAACAGAATCCATGGTTCATGAAACGTGGTCACCACTGATGGCCCTCTGTAATTAATTACTCTCTAATTTTATGATGCCTATGAACCCACCACCTAATAAAGTGAGAACAAGAGTATCCCCTTTAACTAGTATCTACCTAGATGTGTGTGCTTCTTCTATGTCCCAATACTTGTTTATGTTCAAATTCTCAAAATGGTATCTGACGCTGTGAGCATCACTACTGACATGTTTCTTTCCTGGATTGACTGCATTTTCCAATAATGCAACGAGACCGAATACAACTTTCAACTTACCCGGTTGGTCTTTCAAACAATTAATTCACTGGCCTAGGAAATACTTTTTTCCAGTCCTTTTTTTTTTTCTTTTTCTTTTTCTTGTTGATTATTTTCCAGTATAATTTGAACATTGACCCTTGTGGCAATTAAAAGCTGGACTATCCAGGTTTGAATCCCAGGTCATCTACTTCTGAACTGCATATAAACGTAGGCCATTTCCTTACTTCTCTGTACCTTATTTTCCCTAGCTCTGCAATGGAAAAAGTCATAGCACCCATCACAAAGGATTGATGCAAGAATTAAATAAATTTCACTTGAAATACAGACTGAGATGTAACATCAATATCCTAGAATGAATAAAAAAGCATTGTGAACAAATGAAATAAATATTTTAGTATATGTAAAATGTCTGTAATAGTGTTTGAAATATATTAAGCACATCAAGTGCCATTTATTATAGTATTACTGTATAACTCTCGCTTTAACTCTTTCACTTTGAGACAAGGATTGTCTTTCCTTTTCTGTATCACCCAGATGTCAAAGAGACTGTTAATGTTTAACAAATATTATTTGAATAAATAAAACATCTTGCATGTCACATTAATCAAGACTTTCACTGAAATGACATGAGCCCAATTCAAACCAACTAAAGGTGAAAAAAAACACAATGTATTGTTATTCACATTAAAATTAGCCAGGGGTGAATCTTCCTTAGGGATAGTTAGAACCAAAAAGCTCAAATAATTTAGAGGGCTTCTTTTTCTCTAACTTTTCTTTTTTGTTGGCTCTCTCCACATGGTGGGCATTATAGCCACTAGTCACCCAAGCCTCAGAGCCATCCCTTGAGCAAAATTTAAAGGAAAAAGAGTTTTTTCTCCAAAAGATCCATTGTAAGAAGGAGGAAAAAAAGGAATAATGGGCTGGTAAAATTACCAGATGTTCTGATACAGTCCAAAAGGTAGTTGTCAATCTCCTTATTTTCTTTTTAAGTCACACCATTGTTTAGGATTTAAGAATAACAAACTTCAAAATATCCTACTAGTACTCCATAAAGAAAAAACACAATAACCTAGGTTTGAAATCTTAATGTTGTTTAACTGCAAACTCCAAAGTCTCTTTTCACTCTTTATTGGTATATACATTGAGATGTGGAACAATCTAAGTTGGATCTGTTATCTGAATTCTACTGAGTTTCAGATTATTTTGTTGAAAGATGTTCCTGCGTTACCAATTCCCTAGGTTAGTCCAAGGCTGCAAACATACAGATTTGGAGGAGAATAACGTGACTCTGTGTGGTTTCCTTCTCAAGTTACTCATACCATGGACACCCTGCCTCGACCCACTGCCTGGACCAGAAGAACTTAACCTCTAATATTCTCAAGGCAGTGTGTATAACCGTGGTAACCACGCTTAGTGAGGAGGCCCTTGGCAATGATGTCTCCAGAAAGACAACTACTTAAGGAACCAGTTAGGTTCTCTGTGAAGTTTGATGGTCTGAGAGAAATTGTTTACTAACCTATCCAAATAATAATCAGCATCCTACAAGTAAGAATCCCTTTTAGAATGTTATGGCAGAGCCTCCAGACAGCAAGAAGACTGACAGCTGGGCACTCAAAGGTAGAGAAAAGGCACTTTACTGCAAGCACCGGTGCTGGCTCAGGGGCAGTTTTGTTACCCAAAACTGAGCAATGGGGTGTCTAGGGGAGCTTCTTTTAGACTCTGGGGTAAAGATCCACCTTCTTGGCTGCATGTAGTTTCTATTGGTAATTCTTATCAGTTATGTACAGATGCAGAGTAGCGGGGTGATGCTCATTTGTCCTTGGTCATGATAACAGGATGTAGCTGCAGTTTCTGTAGAATATGACATGGCTACAGCCTCCATAGTACCGTGGAAAATTCCTGGCAGACTAACTTCTGCATTGGGGTCAGGGAAAAGGTCTTCTACCACAAGAACACTGAGGTAATGTGTTCAGCATTGTAATGCCAACTACAGGGAAACACATGGGATTGGAAATGAGTAACCTTTAATGATTAAGAATTAAATAACATTTAATCAAATTCTATCCAGGAGGTGGAGTGTTGGCCTAGACAGAACACTTCTAAAAGCCAATGTTTATTTTCAGTGTTCCATGTCTGTCAAGTCCATTTCTCTGAGCAGTCTAAGAAGAGTGCTGGGCTGCAAATGATTCATGAATTAAGGGAAGTATTCTTAAGAAAAATTATAAGACAGTGAGGGAAGCAGAATGGAGATGGGAGAGATTTGAGCCAGGGTCCCAGATAAAGCCAAGACCACCCCCAGCCCCAGGCGGAGGAGGGTCTAGACTGGAGTAGACTCACATCTCAGAGATGTCTCTCCTCAGGCAAGGCAAGTAGGCTTTCGTAGCCTCCTAGGAGGCAATCCTTGAGTGCTTCTAGCAGGTGAGAGTGGGAGTGTTAACCTGGTGAGGTGACTCTGTCATTCAAGGGCAGTTATTTGAGCGAGTCACAGGTGATGTGATCAGCTAAAGATTACAGTAATTGGGATGGTTTCACCAGCAGGTGAAGGGAACCTGGTGGAGATACCAAGAGTGTTTACAGCCTCATCTAAGACTTGGAAACCTAGATACTGTGCTCGTCAGTTAAATACCCTTGATGATCACTGAATTTTCCTATAAACTGACCATTCTCCCTATAGTACAAAGGGACAAAAAATCAACCCATAGCATCAAGTAAGGATGTTAAGTCTTGACTTTGTGAACCACAACGGCTCAATGTCTACCAGGTTCTTAATGAAAGAATCTTACCAGAGGATGCATTATCTCTGGGGTCTTCTTTCCAAATCTCATAACCATGATCTAATTATGAGGAAAACATCAGTCCAACCCAGACCAGAGGACATGTTAGCCATTGCTCCACAAGACTGAAAGGTAAAGGAAAACAAGCAAAACCTAAAAACTGTCACAGGCCAAGGGAGACTTTGGACACACGACCACTAAATGTACCTGAACTGATTCCTGGAATAAAAAGAATTAATGAAGCAACTAGTAAAATTAAATAAAGACAGCACCTTAGTAAATAATAACATTACTTTCTTAGTTTTGAAAAATATTCAATTATATTTTAAGATATTAACAATAGTGAAAATTGGTTTGGGTATAAGGGAATTCTCTGTCCTGTCTTTCTAAGGTTTCTGAAAATAATCTAAAGCCTGGTAGAATTAGGTTAATAGATTCCAGTTAGATTGCTCCAAGTCTAAATATATACTAACAGAGTCAGAATAGAACTTGGAGGTTGAAGTCAGATAATGTTAAGATCTCAAACCTAAATCACTGTGTGTGTATGTGTTTGTGTGTATGTGTTTTATTATGGAAGACTAGCTGGATATTTTAAGGAAAGGAAAGGAGGGAAGAGAGGCATGGGAAGAGGAAAGAAAAAGAGAGGAAAAATAAAAATTATCTCACACCCAGAGATGGAGTCTCCCTCCAGTCTTCCCTATATGTCTTCCACACCCCATTTAGCATTGTACTTATCTTGGTATTTGCTTGATCTTCCTTACCAAATTGTATAGAGTTTGAAGGCAAGACCACACCTAGTCTTCTTCCTGTTCTTTCCCACATTTTGATGGAATTAGATCTTACATTCCAATAATGCATCAGAAAGATTTATTGACTTGATATGCTCTACCGATATTAATGTTACTAAATAGTTTTCAAATGCTTACTCTACATGGGTAGTCAGCATTGTGTTATTTCTAGATAGCAAAGCTTTTTTTCAATATTTTAAATCAAATATGTTTTGCTATATTTTAATAGTTAAAGTATTACATGTAAGTACCTTCCCTGTGTCAGGCCGTGTGTGGCATACTTTTATATGCATTATCTCACTAAGTCTTTACACAACCCAATGGCATAGATTCTATTATTATTATCTCTATGTATAATAGGAGGTAACTAAAAAGCAGGGAGAGTAAAGTGCTTCACTGAAGTCACTTAAATTTGAGTTAAATTGTCTCTATTATGATTTACTGTCAGATTGTAAAGCTTAAAACTCTGCAATGTCTTCATTAAATCTAAGCCCCAATTACTCTGTTCTGGCTAAAATGCTTCTCTAATAATAACAGCAAAATGAATAGATTGGATTTTGTAGGTTTATTAAACCCTGCTTACCATAAGTGATTATGGAAATTCTTTCACTGGAATAAAAACAGATCAATTTCCCTGCTATTAGAAATTTAAGTTGACATAAACTTTCCAGAAAGTAATTTGAAATTTTTTTTTAGATTTTTCCTGTCTTATTGAGGTACAATTGACAAATAAAAATTTGTGACAAATAAAAAATGTGCATGTATATACATACATATATACATGGTATACAATGTGATGTTTTGATGGATATACTCAGTGTGAAATGATTACTACAATCACATTAATTAAAATATCCATCACATCACATAGTTACAATCTTGTAGAGGGGGAAGGGAGTGAAGACACTTAAGAACAACATTCTTAGTAAATTTTGAGTATACAAGACAGTATTATTACCTATAATTACCATGGTGTATCTTAGATCTCCAGAACTTACCCATCTAGCATAACTGAAATCTCGTATCCTTTGCTTAATATCTCCTATTTCTTCCATCTTCCATTCCCTAGCAACATAATTCTACTATATGCTTTTATTAATCTGACATTTTTTGATATCACATATAAGTGAGACCATGCGGTGTTCGTCTTTTTATGTGTGACTTGTTTCACTGAGCACAAGGGTCTCTAAGTTCATCCTTATAGTCACAAGTGGCAGAATTTCCTTTTTTTAAGTTGAATAATATTTCGTTGTGTATAAAGAACACATTTTATTTGTCCAGTCATCTGTTGACTAACACTTAGGTTGCTTCTAAAGCATGGCTATTGGAAATAATGCCGTAGTGAACATGGGAGTATCTGAAGAAAATTCTTGTACACTGTTGGAGGGATGAAGATTGGTGTAACCATAATGGAGAACAATATGGAAGTTCCTTAAAAAGTTAATAATAGGACAACATTCTTTTAAAAGTACACAACCTTCGATGGAGTGTTTCTACTTTTCAGAGTTTCCTTTGATGTAAAGAATTAAGGATGTGTGCAAAGATTTAGTCACAAGCATTAGCAGAGTTAAAAGTGACAAAAACTTGGAAAAATCAAATGCCCAATGAGAAGGAATTTAAGTAAATTGTAGTCCACTCAGATGAAGGAACAACAGGTAGCCATTAAATACTATGAACATCAAACGCATTAACATGAAACAATGACTTTTAATTTAATTTTTAAGGCAAAGTAGCGAACAGTATATGCAATATAAATTGAAATATAAAATAAACACTAAATAATATATTGGCTTACCACATAAGCTAACTGCATGTAATACGTACTTTTGGATCTTTCAGATATCTGGGTGAATGAATGACTCAGTAAATAGGTTGACAGCTGGACATCAAATCAGACAGCTTGGAAAGAAATGTAGCAAAATGGTAATGTGATATTTTCTGGGCACTAGATTAAGTGCGATATTAATCTGAACACTTTTTTGCTTAGCTGTGTCTTTTTTTCTAAATACATTTGCTTTGCTTGCATAAATGGAAAACACAGTTACCAATAATTTCTATCCCTAAAAGCATATGTCTATCAAATATCAAACTAGTCCTAGGATTTGCCACGTGATAGCTGCCATTCAAAGCTGCTGCCCCTGGAGCGATCCTCAAGTACTGGAGACCTCAGAGATGCCCAAAGCCTGTGTCGAGACTTTGCAACTACACCCTTAGTTCCTTACAGATCCTTGTAATGACCCTACTCTTCTCCTCATTTCTGCATGAAATTACTGCTCTCTCCAAGTAGCTCGCAGGCCATTTTGTTCACCTGTTTGCACTATCCTTGGATTATAAAATGTTCAGCACAACCTCAGATATTGTCAAAGTGGCAATAGCCAAGACTTGAGCACCCGAGTTTTAGTCAATACATTTCCCTACTCCAGGCTCTGTTTTCAAGGCTTTCTCTCCTTTAAATCCCACATATGTACCTTTCCAAAGGGTACCATTTTTCAGGAAATGCCACACCATGACTGGATTATCCCCTAGCCCTTGTATGGAAGAGATACTCAAGTCATACTAGCTTTGCTGCAGATACAAAAGATGAAAAGGAAAGTTTTTAAAGTATGCTATTATGCTATATCACTTTTTGTCTTTAAACTAGTAATAAGGATAATAATAAAATTTTAAACATTAAACCACTGAGCTGTCCCTACATTATGAAATAAAGCCCATGTGATCATTTTGTAAAACCGAATTTCATGGGCAGTTATTTTATTAGGATTTTCAAATCACTATTTGTGAGACTGGTCTCTTCCTGTCAGCCTATTTAGGACATTTTTTTTTCCTATTATATTTTAAATCAGTGATTTTTTTAATGTATAGGGGGAAAAAACAGCAAGCTTTTTGTTTTAAGTCATAGAGGTAAGGACTGCAATAGAGATTCTGTGGATCTGACTTGTTGAGAAATGTTTCCTGGGAGAAACCAATAAGGCAGGAAGGAAAGCAGGACAAAGCAGGGGAAGACATTACATCAAGATTTACCTGGTGAGTTGCACTCTAGTTTTTATCTGATTCCACAGGAACTCTGCCCTGCGAATGGTGCCCACCTTGAGTTAATGGGGTTGGAGTTTTGTGCCCTCGCTCTAGTCAGGCTTCTGCTGTGGGCTCCTCCAGGGAGTGGCAGAACCTCTCAGGTATTTCTGGGTGAGGCAGCTCTCAGGGGTCCAGAGAAGCTCTCCTGAGAAGGGTGCAAATGTGAGTCTTCAGCAGCTGTCAAAACAGCAGCTCAGGAACAGGCCTGCTGAACTATGAAAGGAGATCTAGGTGGGGCGCTGGCATCATCTGCTCTTCCTACTATTCCTTCTGCTCTTTTTTTCTTGTGCTCTCGAATAGTTAAAGCCTACTCAGGACAATCTGTCACTTAAAGGATTGAAGAATTTATTCAGGGAACATCGTCAGTTGTGTTCTTCCAATACTGATCTACTTAGATTTTTCTGTTTCTTCCAAAGTCAGCTTTGATCCTTTATATTTCTCTAGATAACGATCTAATTCACCCAGGTTTTCAAATGCCTCATCACTCAGTTATCCAACTTTAATCACTGTCAGCCTTTTGACTCATTCCCTTGGCTGGGCCAATCCTCAACGGTTGCTCTGTGGTCCCTTTTCTTCCAGTAGTTTCTACCTGGCGAATTTAGAGAGTGTATGCTCCCTTTGGGCATGACCCTTTGATTCTGGAAAAGGTGCTTACTTGATTTTACTTCTGAAATTCATTTCTAAGTCCTATTTTTTTCTTTACCAAAAAAACGAATTCTATTATATTCAATCCGGGGTAAAGCAAACAGAAAAGAAATACCCTCTGCCTTAAGCTTTGTCAGCAACGAGGCTTGCATATCAATGTATAACAAGATGGACTGAACCCAGTCTCAGGGTTCACTTGTAATCTCCTTTTCCCAAGGCCTCAATTACACTGGGGCTAGAGTCAATTAACAGCCTCTGTGCTGTGCTCGAAGCTTCCTAAGGCTTTATCAGTGGCCGTGATGGCTTTGTATTGTGTTAACTTGTCTAAGCTGGAACACTTCCCAAAACTCCCTTTCTTACAGGGTTTAACTTAGGACTGCACAGAGGTATTTGACTGAGATCTGGAAAGCTGAAGTGGATGCATAACAATTTTGATAAGCTCTGAAGGTCGGTCTGGGTCTCGGTGCCCATGTAGCTCAGACATAGCATCGCTGGGCTCCTGACTCACATGGGTGGTCAAGGGCAGTAGCAGGGTTGGCAGCTCTTTTCAGCTCTCACCAATTCTCCTTCAGCTTCTCTGGTCTTGGATCAGGCATGTTTTCAGCTTCATGAGGAAAGGTACCTATATTTTCTGCAAGTCACTCTCATCATTGGAAACATATGAGGTGAAGGACAGACATGAATACCAGCTCACCCTTGCAGGTTTCATTACTTCTCCTGGTCTCTGCCACTATATTTCTATTTCCCTTCACAACTGTCTGCCTAGGACAAGACACTTAGGCACCAGCCTTCCATAGAGAATTTCACAAGCTTCTAAGAGTGTTTAATTCCTTAGAATTTATAGTGCTGGGGTGCTTTTTTTTCCTTCTGAATTACCCCTGACTGGTACAAGTGATCAAGACCATTAATCCTGACTCCTTACCACAAGACAGTATTTTGTCTGGAAGCTTTCTGAAAATAAAGTTCTAGACCAGCCCATAAATTTAATAAGCTGAATCCCATAGTGGGTTCAGTCTAGGCTTAAGTTCAGATCTCCTTGCTATGCAGATATTTTTCAACTAAAACTCACAATACTATAATGTAGATACTTTTTTCTGACCATATAGATACAAAAGTCAATACTCAGAGGTTAAATGATTGACTTAAGGGGACATAGTTAATAGGTAACGGACCTGGGATTTGCATCTAGGTCCATCAGAATCTAGGTAAGTGCTCTATCTGCCGTATTATGTTCAAAATTAATCAAGACAGAAATAAAGCAAGGCAACAGAACAGAAACATTTGAATACCCATAGGCCAGAAAGAGTCCACCTTCTTAACTCACTTCTCTGAAGTTCCAGTGTCTTCTATCTTGACTTACTTCCCAGTCCCTAACAATCTCCCTTTCAGTGATGTGAGCTTACAAAACACATCAAAACAAAAAGACAACCTACTGAAAAGGGTAAGATACTTGCATTCCATAGATCTAACAAGGGTTTAATATCCAAAGTAAACAAAGAACTCAAACTCAACAACAGAAAAACAGGCAATCCAATCAAAATATAGGCAAAAGCATCGGAAAAGACATTTCTCCAAAGAAGATATACAGATGGCCAACAGATACATTAAAAAATGTTCTTCCTCTCCTCACTGGTTATTAAGGAAATGCAAATAAAAACAACAATGAGATATCGCCTTATACCCAAGAGGTTGGCTATTATTCAAAAGCCTGGAAAAAAATAAATGTTGGTGAGATGTGGAGAAAAGGGAACACTTTTACACTGTTGGTAGGAATGTAAATTGGTGAAACCCCCATGGAAAATCGTGCGGAGATTCCTCAAAAAGTTGCATATGGAAATTCCACATGATCCTGCCACCCCACTTCTAGATATTTACCCAAAAGATATAAAAACACTAATCTGCAGAGATACATGCACCCCCATGTTTATTGAGGTCCTATTCACAATATCTAAGGATCGGAAACGACCGAAGTGCACCATCATCAGATGAATGGATAAAGAACATGTGATTCATACACACAATGGAATACTACACAGCCCTTAGGAGAGATGAAACTCTGTCATTTGAATCAACATGGATGGATCTGGAGGGGATTATGATAAGTTAAATGAATCAGAAGAAGAAATATAAATACTGGATAATCTCACTCATGTGGATTATGAAGAAAAAAGTGAAAGAACTAAACTAAACAAAATCAACTCTTGAACATTGGCAAAAGAACTGAGGTTACCAGTGGGGAAGAAAGTATTGGAGAGTTTGTAGGGGTGGGGACCACTGGACAATTGCGAAGAATTCTTAGTACTTTAGTGGAGGGCAGGGTGTGTTGACATATATTTGAGGAATGAGGAAATTGCACATACGGGGTACCTACATTTATGAGTAGGTAATTTGTAAAGTGAAGTCACTCCCAATAAATATTAATAAAAAGAAAATAAAGGAGGACACAGAAAAAGTACAAAAAAATACCTTAATGGGAAGGCAACTGAGGTGGGAAATATGACCTGCAGTTTTCAGATTTCTTTGACCACAAGAGTATTAAGTGGAGATTCTCTATTTTTCAACTCCCCAGAGGTTGTAATTGGCTCCTGGTCCTTGTCCCTAGGTTTTAAGTCCTACCTCCATAACCTAATCTTTTTGAGTGTTATCTAGTCTGGGAACAGAAGGTGACCTTAGAGATAAGTTTATGCAAAGCTACTTTTCACAGATGAAAACACTAAACTCAAAGACTCCCTTGGTCATACTCTGTGAATTAAGTCACTATCAAAAGAAAAGTTATTGGCTGATTAATCTTAGAAGATGAGGAAAGTACCTACACGCACAGTTATAGAAGGAGGATGGATTTAGCCCATTACAAGCTGGATCATGCTACTAACTTCTGAAAAAGAGAACATCAAATACCTTCAGGCCTGTTATACTAACTGAACAGAACATTTTGCTTTTGTCATACTTGGTTTAATCCCTTTGCCTCTAATACCCACAAGCCGTCAATTTTTTCTTCCAGTGTCTCAGCCAGCTGTGTGCTAACATTTCAGCAAATTAAAAAGTAATTACCTTAATAATGGATTAGTTGCTGAGTTTAATCACTCTGAAAAAGTACTTGCCTTTGCCATTTATGGAATAATAAAATGTATTATTGTGTGGCCCATCATGCAGAGATCCCTAAGAACTCATCCCTTTGCTGACATAATCTGAGAGTAACAACAGAAATTGATATAGATAAAGCCAGGTTATCTTAAAAGAAGAGAAGGCTGGTGGCCAACAACATTTAAGGGGATATCCTGAAATTATCTAAGTAAGGGGTAACAACAAAGAAAACAAGTCTCAAAGCCTGGGGCTATTTCAGTAGAGAAAATCCAATAAATAGAATATAATAAGTATCTTTACATATTATAACTGTATCCACTCTGTCCCTCCACTAGGTTTTATACAATGGCTCCATTTCTGCCTAACAATTGTGAAATTCCCTCAAGCTCTATTCAGGTCCACATTAGGCAGAGAGTCAGATTTTCCCTTTTTGTCCCATTATGTACAGGATACAAATCCCCCGCCCCAGTTTCTATAAGACTTGCTCGCAGGTATCCAACACCAAGTTATCTGTAATTGATATGCTGGAAGATATGTCCATTGACCAGGTTATAATAATGTTGTGAAATGAAGTGCCCAACATTCAGTGGATTCGAACAGTTGTGTGTTTTTAAGGATTTGTGAACTAAATGAGCTTGACTGCACTCACTCACTTACTCTATAAGTTGGTGGGAGTTGACTGGTCTGATCTGGACTCAGTACTATTATCACATATGTCTTATCTCATCTTTATCCTGGTACTATATACCCTAGATGTGTTCTTCTGGTGGAGATGGCAGAGGCACAAGAGAAGAAGAAAAAAGAGAAAAATTTGCTTAAGACCTACCTTGGTCTGGATATCATCCCTTCTACATCATTCTAATGACCGAGTAAGTCACATGACCTAACACAAAGTCCAGAGGCAGAGAAGTGCTCCTGGTCAACACTCGAAGAGCATTGTAAATTCACATGGCAAAGGACACAGGTAAAGAGTGGTGCAGGTAACTGGGCACAATTATCTACCATTGCAGGCTGATTACTATTAAGGCAGGGACTATCTCCATCCTTTCTCAAGTCCCCATATCTGCTTGTCTCAGTTGCACATATGAATATTTTGATTTTGTAATTGGGAGTAGAGAAAACTATAGTAGAAGGAGGATTATTTGAAGAAAAAAATACGAATAAGTAAAAATCTGTTCCCACAGATTGATTTCATTAATTTTAGCGTGCATTTGGTGAGAGGAGTCATTAAAAAAGAACTAGAACAAAGCACACCCTGTCTTTTGATACTCTGGATATAGTTCAAGTAATCACAGATATCTTATTTGAGGAAAGGTTATTAAAAAACTGAAAAGTAAACACTTGAAAAAGAAAAATGCTTTTCCTTACCTATTTCCTCTCTCATTTGCTATTGTGACAAATGATACTTTAAAATTCCTTAACATTTCTCTATTTCGAATAGTAACATCAGATATAAATACAGCCATAATAAAGACAGCATAGCTCTTGTTTCTTTTCAAATTCCCACATAGAAAAGGAGCAAGTAGTTACCAACACCCAAACCTGCAAACAATACTTACAACTCAAAAAAGTGTATACCCCCAAGGACAGTTAGGGTCTAGCACTGAAAAGGCAAAGAAAAGATTGATAAACCTACCTGAATATTAAAAACCAGGAACCACTATATTCATACCAGATAAAATAGACTTCAGGCTGAGAAAAGAAAAGGGTAACAAAAGATAAAGATGGTCTTTATATCATGATAAAGGGGTCAATACAACAAGAAGACATACTCATTAATATATATGCAACCAACATAGGAGCACCCAAATATAAGAATCAGATATTAACAGACCTCAAGAGAGACACTGACAGCAACATGATACGTCGGGGACATAAACATCCCTCTCACAGTGAAGGACAGACCCCAATCATGAGTTAATCAACAAGAAAATCAAAAAGGAAAAATAATCTTAAGTGACAAATTACATAAGCTGGACTGAATGCTAACTATAGAATATTTCCCCAAAAAACAATAGACTATGCACTCTTTTCAAGTGACATTGGAACCTTCTCAAGGATAAATCAAATGTTGAGACACAAATCAAGGGTCAATGAATTTTCAAAGACTGAAATTGTATCTAACATCTTTTCAGATCACAATGGCATCAAACTACAAATGGTGAACAAATAAATATTAGGCCAATGAGGAAATTCAAGGTGAAATTAAAAAATACCTGAAGTCAAATAAAAGTAAAGATATGAATTATCAAATAGAAAACATCAACAGATTGATCACAAGCAAGGACATTGAAAGAATAATCGAAAATCTCCCAAGTAACAAGTCACAGACCAGATGTTTCACTAGTGAATTCCAAAAATTCAAAGAATTAATACAAATCCCTCTCAAACTGTTCCAAAATAATTAAAGAAGCAAACTCCCAAACACTTTTATAATGCCAACATTACTCTGATTCCAAAACCAAATAAATCAGTCAAATAAGAAATTTGCAGACCAATATCTTTGATATTGATATCCTCAATAAAAATACTAGCAAACTGAATTCAAATCTCAATGAAAGAATTAAACACCATAATCAAGTGATATTTATTACACTATGTAAGAATACACAAATCAAAATATGCAATATATGCAAATCAAAAAAAGGAAGGACAAAAGCCATATGATCATCTCAATGGATGCAAAGAAAGCATGTGATAAGATTCAACACCCTTTTACGTTAAAAATTCTCCAAAATGGGTATAAATGGACCATACCTCAACATAATAAAGACTATATGTGAAAAACCCACAGTCAACATCATACTCAATGGGGAAAATAGAAAGTTTTTCTTCTAAGATCACGAATAAGACAAGAATGTCCACTCTCCCTATTACTATTTAATACAATGTTGGAAGTCCTGACCAGTGCAATTAGATGAGAAAAGGACATAAGTATCCAAATTGGAAAGGAAGCAGTGAAATTATCACTATCTGCAGATGACATGATACTATATAGAGAAGCCCAACAACTCTAGTAAAAAGACTGCCAGACACAATAAACAAATACAGTAAAGTGTCGGACTGCAAAATTAATATTTAAAACTCTATTGAATTTCTATACACAAGAAATGAATCTTCAGGAAGAGAACTCAAGAAAACAATCTCATTTACAGCTGCATCAAAAATAATGAAATACCTTGGAATAAACTTAACTAAAGTAGTAAAAGATCTATACTCTGAAAACTAAGATTTTGTTAAAAGAAATAGAAGACACGAAGAAATAGAAACATATTCCTTTCTCTTGGACTGGAAAAAAATAACATAGTTAAAAATGGCCATATATATTGCTTCAGGTAATATGGCCATGGAACTGCATGAGACCCCAAATTGTAAAAATAATCTTGAAGAGTAGAAACAAAAATAGAAGTATCACTCTCCCTGACTTCAGACTCTGTTACACAGTCAAGTCATCAGGGCATCAGAATAAAAACAAACTTACAGATCAGGGAGTAGAACTTAAAAGTCTAGAAATAATACATGGACAATTAATTTATGACAAAGGAGCTAAGGGCAGCGCATGGGGCAGGTATAGTCTCTTCAATAAATGGTGTTGGGAAAGCCAGACAGCCATACACAAAACATTGAAATGAGATGAAAACCTAACACCATACACAAAAATTAATTCAAAGTGGATTAAAGACTTAGATGTAAGGCCTGAAACCATAAAATACATAGTAGAAAACATAGGCAAAACACTATTTGACACTGAGCTAAGAGCTATATTTGGGAACATGACTCCAATAGCAAGGAAAATAAAATCCAAAATGAACAAATGGGATGAGATAAAGCAAAAAAGCTATACATCGAAAGGAATGCTCATCAAAACAAAAGATATCCTACTGAGTGGGAGAAGATATTTGCATGTCATACATCAGACAAGAGGTTAATCTCCAAAATATATAAAAACTCTTAAAACCCAACAACAAAACAACCAAATCATCCAATTAGAAAATGAGCAGGTGATCTTAATGCTTATCCGAAAAGGACATACAGATGGCCAAAAGATGTTCCACCTCTTCTGTAATTAGGGAAATGCAAATCAAAACAACAATGAGATACCACTTCACACCCACTGTGAGAATGGCCGTTATCCACAAGTCTAGAAACAAGGAGCGCTGGTGAGGATGTGGAGAAAAAGTCTTATATACTGTTAGTGGGAGTGTAAAATGGTGCAACCATTATGGAAAGCAACATGGCAATTCCTCAGAAATGTGAGAATGGAAATCCCATATCATCCAATCACTCCTGGAATGGGTACTTACCCTAAAAACACAACAACACTTATTTGCAGGGACATTTGCACCCCCGTGTTCATTGCAGCATTATTTACAACAGCCAAGAGCCAGAAACAACCCAAGTTCCCGTCAACAGATGAGTAGATAAAGACGTGGTCTACATACACAATGGCTTTCAAAAAAGAGGAGATCCTGCCATTGGAAGTAACACGGATGGACCTGAAGAGAATTATGCTTCATGAGATAAGCCAGAAGGAGAAAGACAGAAAATGTATGATATCATTCCTATGTGGTAGATAGAGATACAAAGCAAACAAACTAAACAAAAATAGACTTGAAAAGGAACTAAATCAAGCAACAGACTTTTTGTCAAATAAAGCAAATCAGGGGTTGCAAATCAGGAAGAGAAATGGCAGGTGGGTGATCAGCTAGGGTAAAAGGGATCAATGGCATAGTGAAGGGAAAACAAATAATGCTGAACTTACGTATTATAAACAGATGTGCCTTTACCATGACATACACTTTAAACCTATGTACTGTTATGACACAATGTTCCTGCAATACCATTAATTGTAAGAAAATTGTAAATTCACCATATTTTAAGTACATGAATTAATAATAACATAGAATGCTGGTCCTATTCAAAGACTGACAGAAAGCAAATTCATTATTTAAAAAGTTAGCAAATCAAGGGAACTAATCAAGCATCTATTCTGCCTTTCCTATGTGAACTGGGTAACCAGATAAAGGGAAATATTTCTATAAAATTTTTCCAGCAAATAAATGATGAAAATGTTTCTACTGAAATAAAATGATAGAATTAGATTGCTACTATTTTCAACCTCTTTTTACACTAGTGGATGCCCCCTTAATAAACCGAGGCAACAATTCCTGCTGAAATTATAATAAACTGGACAGCAGACACCTTCTGTGGCAGTAAACACCTACTGACGGGACACGCCTCATCTAGAGCCTGGTTAAAGGGAGAAAACTTTCTATCTTAAATGTGCAGAAAATAAAGAGGGACATAGTTGAACCGCCTCATTATTACACAATCTGCGAAATCCTGAGCGTGTGCCATTAACTCTACGGGTTAACTGACCCAAGTTTTTCAGCAAATATATTGCAGGGAAAAGAAAAGAATAGAAGGGGAATCTGAACATTTCAAAGGAGACTTTAAAACTATTTTCAGTTAATGAGTGGGCTTAAACTACTGTATAAGGAAGGAATGGACACTGAACATGAGGAAGCTGAAACTATAAAGCAATGCAAGGACATTGTTATTTAAAGCTTGAGATGGTGTTTATTTTTGTAAAACAGAGGGGCCTACGCTTGGGATGGGGTTCACAGAAGCTTCCCAGACTTTATTTCTTTTTGTTGACTTGGGTGGGAATTTCATGCGGGCCCACCGTATCAAAATGCATTCGGCTTTCATTTGTTTTCTGTGGTTGCCTTTCTCACATTTTATTTTATGATGAAAAGGTGAACAAATTATAAAAATGATAAAGGGCAAAAATAGAGATGAAAAATAACATAGCATGGTCACCTTAAATTCAAGTTTATCTTCTCATTGGAACTCTAAAGTCACTGATCTTAGGACAGTAACAAATAAAACAGAATGTCAGCCACTGGCGATGATGAGACTCTAGAGATAACAAGGAGCCAGAGAGGAAGTTGGAATCTATAAATTCCACCAGGGAAAACACACTGACATACCCAAACACAGAGAAAGTAATCTTTTAAAACATTTTGTATATTAAATTTAAAATTTATTTTAAGCTTAATTTAGTTTAGTTTAAAAAATATTTCTAAGAGAAGCTTTTTAAAATAACTGATGAACGGATTTAATCATGGAAATGAGAATCATCTCCCTATGATACAAATCCATGTTCACAAAATGGGGAACAGAATCCATGGAATGAAAATGTACTTTATCATCAGCTTTTCTGGGACAGCTCTGGTTTCTGTTTTCTGCTTTGTTTGGGGGGCCGGGGGTGGGGGGGTAGTTCTTTTATAGGAAACCTGAGCTGCATTTTGTCAGCCCTCTGAGAGACGCCTATTAATTGCTGACTTTGCAATCATCACTCCTCCATAGTGAGAGGTAGTGATTCCATCAGTGAACACAATTGAACTAACACAAGTGGGCAATCCAACGTGTCTGCCCTCTTCGCCCTCTGAGGGAAGAAGGAGTTTATAGGTTGTCTTTTCTCAAAGTAAGTTGTTCTTCAGGCCAAACCAGCCACAAAGAATGAAACTTGAGTTCTTGCTCCAGCAGGGTGGGTAGTAGCTCTGTCCAGTCTTCAGTCTTCCTGCCTCGACACGTCCAAAACAGAGAACGAGAGGGTTAAACCATCTAATTGTGGTCATCAGACTGGCAGTGCCATCTCTGCCCATTCTGGAATCCGTTCCCAGGGCACACGGTTGGGCCCATGAACTTCCCCTCCCTCTTCATGTCCGTCTTGACCACGAGACTGGTCAGGGATGAATGTGGGCTGGAGTGGCAGGGTGACAATCCCAAGCCTAGATTTTAAAGGCATCACCTGTTTCCTTTTTCCTCTTTGCGCTTCACCATGAACAGAACAGTGTCTCCTGATTCCTGCTGTCCTCTTAGCTCGGTCAGACCAAAAACACTGAAGAGCCCCGAGCTCCAGACACAGCAAGAAGCGAAGCCTGCATTCTGAAGCAGAACTGTTCTTCAAGCTCGGGCTGGATCAGCTGACTAACAGCCGTGTGCCCAAGATCAAAAGCTTGTTGTTTTAAGCCCATGAATTTGGGACAAACTGTTAGGCAGCAGTAACTAATATACTAACTTTGCTTTTGCAATATGTAATGAAACCCTTAGAATTTCAGCCTTTTGCCTGACGTGTGTCATAACAAAAAGTCAAAGTGTGCTGTTTTCCAGGCTCATTCTCCTCCCAGATTTGCCCTCTCCCTCAC
The DNA here is from genome assembly GCA_004363575.1 of Solenodon paradoxus. NCBI lineage: Eukaryota > Metazoa > Chordata > Mammalia > Eulipotyphla > Solenodontidae > Solenodon > Solenodon paradoxus. The sequence goes on along the minus strand of RJWH01002389.1, from coordinate 135,561 downwards.
TTTCAAGCCACACACATTCACTGCAGCCTTCAGTCCTGGCCCAACCCTTGGTTCCTATCTCTCCTTCCAGTGTCTGATGCTACAATTTGATCCCTCGCATGGCCGGTGTGAATGAGCTGCATGTCACTCTCCACGACCTCTTTGGACTCTATTCCTACACAGAGGTTGGAGGTGGAGTGGAGGAGAGAAAGAAAATGGAAAAACAACCTTATTGCTGCTTGTGTTCCATTTTAAACTGCATCCCACCTACAGCCCTTTTGTCACTTCTGAACCATCACTCTTCCCTATGATTCATTTTTGCATGTTTTGTCATTCCCAATTTTGCAATTTTAAGACACTGAAAAGAAATATGCCAGGCAGTACAGAAGATCTTCATAAGAATAATACTGTCCTGTCTTCCCCCACCAGATACTTTAGAATGCAGTGAAATTCCCAGCAATCCTCCTGCAGGCAAATAAACTGCCACCAAAAAGGACATCTGTCTAGGACTCTCTTTCCTCCTAGAGATGAGCATGAAATGGCAGATGCCTACATTTATCCTGGGACCACTGGTCTCTTTCCTTATTAAGCAGGATGAAGGGGAGCCTCTGGTGGCAGAAAACTGGGCCAGCAAACATCACCATCCAGAAAGAGAGGGACTGTGCTGATTGGCTCTACTTTCTCTTGGCAGCTTCTCTCTTCCTTCTCTCTGGGTTACAACCTGGCAACTGGCTGGGCTGAATTCCACATTCCTGTGCTCCAGGGCAGTATGATCTCATGTACGAATATCCCATGTCTTTAACTCAGATAATTCTTCAGATGATCACCTTCTCACAAAACTAAAGAAAAAATGTGAATACATCATCACACATAAGGTATGCCACAGAACACCTATCAGCCAATGTCTTTCAATCTAACATCCAATGACCTCAGGAATATTTACTGAAGAAAACAAAGGGATTGCTAAGTGTCCATTATTTGCCAAGTACTTTGCATATGTGCTTTTATCTAATTCTCATAACATCCCTACAAAATATGTACTTTTATTCCCATTCTATTGATGGGGAGGATCAAGAGTTAAGAAGATTCAGTGACCTAACTTACTGTCATACAATGGATAAGAGGTGAAATGAGTAGGAAAAACAGAACATTTCATAAAGCTGCTGTAAAAAAGATGTCTTATTTTACCTGACATCAGATGGAAATTAAGTTTGCAAAAAATCACTCAACAATTTCCCCTTCTTCTCCTCCTTCTCCTCCTCATCCCCCTTCCCCTCCTCCTAACACAAGGCTCTATTCATTCATTCTTTCAGCAAATTCATATTGAATACCTTCTCTGTCGGATACTATTCCATGCACTGGGAGACCCTGCCTTCAAAGCAAGATCAAGAAATAAAAGAGTTTACATTCAAATTATACAAATATACTCAGTTCACTTTGAAAAAAAAACTCTTAATTAATAGGAGCTTAACTCTGTTAAAGTAACCAAATTAGATCCAAAATGGAGTCATTCACGCTAATCCCCAATCAACAAGCCAAAATGTAACTAGTGTCTATGCGTGACTCTCCCAGAAAAGGAATGGACGGGTCAACTCAGTCAATCAGCACTTGCCCGTTCACAAGTTACCGAGCCTGGCTCCAAGACCACCCTCTGCTGCATATTAGGAAAGTAATCCTGCTTTGTCCAATCAGAAAATGCCCATGGTGACTAGTTACAGACCCAGGTGAGCTCTTTTGCATGCTCACCTGGGTCTATAAAAAATCTCTAGCCACAGTTTGCTCTTCAGAACTCCTTTCTATCTGCTAGATGGATGCTGCCATCCATTCATGAATCTCTAAATGAAATCCTACAAGATCAGTAAACTGTGGAAATTTTTTCATTTAACACTCTAAATATTGATAGCATCATCTGTCATTTTGCCACCCAAGTTTCCTGATCACCCCAATGTGGGGGCCAAGCCATATTTCTTTCCTCAGAACTTGACAAACTATGCTTTCCCCTAGGAGAAGATTGATGTACATTTGATAGAGGAAATAGGGGATCCAGTAAAGGTTTCCATCGGTTTCCTATCAACATGAAAACTATTTGAATTCACCTCTTGTCTGCAGTAATGATGATATGATGGAATCAGGGACTTGTTAACTTTTTAGTTAGCTCATTGTGATTGCAGGCATATAAAAGACAGACCCTCATACCAACCATTTACATTTTACTTTGTCCATAGACGTATTTCGCTTATTGAATATTTCCATTTCTGACTCCATAGCAAACCCTGCTGAAGCCCAGGACAAGCGCTGTACCAGATGGCGAAATTCACTCACTCAGGTTCTATTCCTGAAGTTCTGCAAGTGTAGTCTACTCATCGACCTTCAGCACCAGGTTCTCACCATGATCCCCAATCTCTCCAAACTCAGCCCTCTGACTTCAAGTCACTGTGCCCCAATCACAGGCCCATTCCTTCATTCCTTCCTTCCTTCCTTCAGGAGGTCTTAGCAGTACATCTGCTCAGTCAGCTCTGTGCCAGTGTCCAATTGTAAGTGAGATTTACTTGATTGATTGATTGACCTACTCCTTGCATTTCTGGATGAGTCAAGCATAGACACCAGTTATCTTTTGGTTTGCTGATTGGGGATTAGCATGAATGACTCCATTTTGGGTCTAATCTGGTTACTTTAACCAGAGTTAAACTCATATTAATCAATATCTTCTTTATGCAAAAGGACTGATGTACATTGATGTACTGCATCCTGCCTTCATGGAATTCTCAGTATAGTTAGGAAGGCAGATAAGTCAACCTACATTTGATATGTTGTGATAGAAACTACGGTAGGGAAAGTAAAGATGCTTCCCTTTCAAAAAGAGAAGATGGATTGTCTTGTCATATATGTCTCCTTTATCAGGATTAAAACTCTCTAGAAACCCTCTGCAGACCTAGGTCTTACTGGTCACAGGTGGGTCACATGTCATCCCTTAGTCATTGGCAAAGAAATTGAGAAATGATCAAATAGTGCTAACACTGGTCTCTCTTAAGTAAGAGTTACATTACCTGATAACTGACCAAAACTGGATTCTAAGAGCAAAGAAGAAACTGGTGTTATATAGAAAACCAATAGTGAGACCCTTTTGAGTCTCCAAATTCAACATTATGAAGGCCCACTGTGTGGATTTAGCAATGACGGAATCCTATTAGGAATTAGAAAGTCTTTTTAGTCAGTGTTTTTAGCAAAATAAGGCAAGGGGCTGTGAATCTTTTAAGTTTATAATGTCTTTGTGTTATAATTATAATGCAAGTCATCAATAAAGGAATATCAGAGTTTAGCAGCCAGAGAAAGAACCTACAGTTGGAAAGATTTGAGGAGTCATTTGAACCAGGCCTAAAAAGTTTGCCAATACTGATGGGAAGTATGGGAATTAAATTCAACTAGAAGGATGAACATAATCAAGTACATCAACAAGGAAATCCAACGAGGAGAGGCGAGTGAAACAGCAGAGCTCTAATTTCATGTGTATCAGGAAGGCTGGGAGAGAGATCACACAGATGCCAAAACAAAATCTTTATCCTCTGCTTTGCAGCACAAACTCAAAGCTCCATCTCCAGGAAATTGTATCAATGACACTTGCTGTGGTCATTTCTATTAGATTGACCTCAACTTGCGATGTCACTAGATATATTTCTGACAACACCAAATTATTTACATCCCATTCCACTTTGAGACCTAGAGAAAGCTTGCTTTCCCCTCCCTCTCCATCTAGTATCTGCTATCATTCCCCCACTCAGAAAGTCTCCTGACCATGCTCACTTCAATTCTCTAACAAAGATAATGTTCATTGTTTATAGATCACTTTGCATTGATTCCCAACTCAGTATCCACCATAACACCCAGATCTACTTATTTCACCTTCATCAAAATATTATGAGATGATACTAGTATCCCCTTTTTACAGACAGAAAAATTTAGACTTCACAAAGTTAAGTAATTGGCTCTTAATCATTGCTCTGTATATGGTAGAATCAGGACTCAAAGCCATATGCATCTCATGCCAAGGTCAATGACTTTCCCCACACTCTGCACTGCTTTGTCAAGGCAATACCATCCTATACTTACAAAAGAGAATTTTTTTTCTCTAACCTTATTCAAAGTCTCCAATAAAGTTCATAAAATGTCAAAGACTCATAAGGCAGTAAGTTATAGGAGGTTTTTAAAGCAGAAAAGAGCCAAGAAAAAAAGAGGAAATTGACAGACTCTTAGACAGGGGTTGTAAACATGTGAGGTACAGGGACCCATTTAAAGAGATTCATGAAAAAAAAAATGGAATTTTTGTAAGGCTCCATAATAACCAAAGGAATCCAATTGCAAAGAGTACAACTGGGCCCTTGGGTACTGCACTGTCCCCCAGATAGTCTCTCAACGTTGATCTTCTTGAGTTTCCATGGTCTCTGGCTCCCAGTTTATATTTCCTGTCTATTTCAGTCTTCTGCAAAAAAAATCACCATCTATGCTCCCTCATGTATACCCCATGATGGCAGCTTTGGTCTTTGGCCAACCTAACATTCAAAATCAAATCCTGATCAATAAACTGACTCTTGTCCTTTTCTAAAGTCCATTCAAAGACAATTTTAATGGTTCATCCTTCATTAGGTATCCTGTCCTAGTCTGTTCACAAAAGCTCATGAATTGTCGGGTTGCCCATCTGGGACTTCAAGCAATATAGGAATGCATGATGGCAGAAATGTTGGGGTCACAGGGACAAGTCAGAGTGTGGAAGAATTGTGATGTCTTCCACTCACCATAAGCTACCACAACCATAGATAAGGGAAGAGGGCTCAGAAATAAACACAAAAAAAGTAAACAAACCACTTTAAGTTGTAAGTATACTAGAGGAATCCATTTTTAAAATTTCTTAATATTTAGCCTCTATTTAAGTGTACGAATACATTTTATGGTTCATAAAATATATTTAGAGTATGTTTTATAGGACTGGGTAATAAAGAACAAGGACCAGTTACTGAAATTCCATTACTGCCATCAGCAGATCCAGGATTAAAATTCAGTTCTTAGTGTCTACACCTAGTATCATAATAGTTCACCTGTCCAACAATCAACTCTCCTTGCAGTGTTTATCTTGTCATAATGGTGATATTAGATGCCTATCGGTAGTGACCAAAAGCCTGTTCATCAGCAAGATCTGGGATTTCTTGGCCCTGAATGTAAAGGATATTTGCTCACAAATGCTAAAGCAAAGAGAGGATGGGTCCAGCCAGAGCAGCATTTCTTCAGTATTTGCCTTTCATTATCTTTTTCAAGTGGCAGTAGGGTTAGCTACTTTCTGTTGTCCCCCAAGAAAAGTGCCAGAGCGATGTTAGAGCAAAATACAGAATAGTTGGAAGACAAAGGTCTGAAGATCAGTAAAGTTTGGAATAAATTCAATTTTCCCCTCATCATTCCCTTCCTAAATCCACTCATTCTTAATTTCTAGAAACACAGTAGCGTCATGCTTTTCACTCTCTGTGCTTCTAACAAAAAAATTAAAACCAATTACACCGAGGTAGAAAGAGAGCCCAACATTCTAACTATTACCTCTAGAAGGAACTCAGCTCCAATATTCTAGCCCAAGTCTATCATATGGAAAATGAGAGCACTAAGGACTACAGGGAGCTATAGATTTTGCATTACAACCATCTCTTCCACTTAAATCTCCAGCCCCAATTTCCCCATTGAACTCCAGACTCATATATCCAACTATTTAGCAGACATGGCCATTTGAGTGTCTAATGTGTATCTCATGTCCAAAACCAGATTCTCAGTTTCCCTAGGATGCTCTTTGTCAGGGGTCTCCACAACCTCTGTCAAACTTCATGATGCACTAGAATGACGCATAGCGATCAGCAAAGCTGCTGTCTTCATGACTGTGGGTTATTAGAAGGTCAAAAATGCAGATTGAAATCAACTAAGAGAAAAAGTACATGAGGTGTCGGCCAGGAGAAATCACCTGTAATTTCCCAGGTATTCCCCCAGCGGAGTCATATGGGGACATACTTAATTCACTCAGCAGTACGGCAACACATGCACGGGACTGTCAGCAGGGAAGCTCACGCAAATGTTGGGGCTCAGGACTTCACCGTGGGGTCAGTTGTGTGGCCTGCAGTACCCATGTGGGTGACCTTGCCTACTCAGACTTCAGTTCCACAGAGCAAAAGCCAGCATTTACCGTCAGCCATATTGTTAGGATAATCGTGTCCGGTAACATTGTAATACTGTTGTCCAAGGCTTCAGATACCTAAGAGAAGCACTTATATTAGGCAGAATATTCCAAAGAGTCAGAGGTGATCTCCCAGGAGCTGTCCAAGGGCCATTCTGAAGGCCTCTCTTTGCAGTGTGCAGAGTTAGAGTAAATCACACCTGCTGGGCTGACCCTTTCCTGTACAACTTGCTTCTCCCTGTCTCAATGTCTGTGCCAACAGCAACCCCATCCATCCATCCACCCATCGATCTGTCTGTCCGTCCATCCATCCATCCATCCATCCATCCATCATCTACCTACCTACCTACCTATCTGTCAATCTATCTATCTATTCAAGCCAAACTTGGAATAATTCTTTTAACTCTTACTTTTTTTCTGTTTGACATTTCTCTGCACCAAATCCACTGGCAAATCTTGTTAGCTCTACTTACATAATATATTAAGAATTACAATCACGTCTCTCAACCTTGGTCCAAGCTATCATTATAAATCACCTATTTTACTGCAAAGAGCCTCTTACCTAATCGTGCTTCCATTCTCACCAATCCGCCAGGGGGAAAGTTTTGTAAGAGAAGTCAGACCAGGCTCCCCCTCTGATCAAACTCTTCACTGACTCCCCATTCCAATGCCCCATCTCCGCGCCCTCACCTCCGTTCTGACCTCGGCCCCTCCCACTCTCCGCCACAATCGCCCCTCATTAAGCACAGGGCTCATCAAGCCACCTGTGTCCCCAAACACAGACAGCACACTCCTGCCTTTGGACTTGCTGTTGCGCTTCCCCGAAATAGTCTTCCCAGGTGTCTGCAAGGCTGGCCATTGACTCTCTGAGATCTCTGCTCCGCTGTTCCCGTATTGCTGAACTCTACCCTGAAGTGCATGAAGAGTGCTATTCCGGTCACAACGAACCCGAGTCCTTATCCTGTTTTAATTGCTTAGAGATGCTTATCTTATAACTTTCTTATTTCCTTATGCCTTTGCTTGTTACTTGTTCATTGTAATCTCTTACAGCTAGATAGAAATTGTATGAGATAAGAACTTTGCTTTGTTCACTGCTGTGAGTCCTGTCTAAAGAAGCACTGGACACATGAATGAATAAATATCCATGGAGGGTGCACCCTGGTGGCCTAGTGGTCTAGGACACGCCGGGAGCAGTCCCGCATACATACCTAGATGCCGGGTTCAAGACCCAGGGGGCCCGGGCAGGGGCGGGGAGGGACAATCAATGTAGGCGACTAATTAAAATAAATAAAGCACTTCTTTCTGCTCTCTCTTCCTGCCTGCTACTCACCTTCATTCCTGCCTGTACCTTCACCTTAAATATATATGCACATATATATATATATTTATATACATATGTATATATATACATATCACGATGGACTACATGAATGTGGTCCCCAGAGCAGCAGCATCCACATCAGCCAGGAATTAGTAACACACATTATTGAGCGTTACCCCAGACCTACCAGAAACAGGTGACTCTGATATAAAGTTTGAGAACCACTGTGCTTGCTCACACCTCCCACCCCTCCATGCAGATAATTAAGTGTGGGGAGACGAAACTCCTCCCAGGGTAACACACCTGGGTTACAACCACAGGTCTGACTGATTCCGGAGGCTGCCCACTTAACCACAGTTCCACGGTAGACGCACTTAAGATTCTTTTCCTCTCAGAAAAATCTCCTTCATTGGAGTCAGGGTACGAGGAGACATCTACTCTGGAGACACAGTTTGGCTTCCAAACGGTTCTCGGAATGATGCAAAGACAGAAACTATGTCAGAAGCTACCTTCCTGGAGGCACAATCATTTCTAGAGACTCCAGTCCCCCGCCCACCCCAGCGCCCAGGTCTGCTCTTGGAGTCAAGCCTGCAGAAATGTCCCACCTGCCAGCTTGGCTTGGGGACCAGCTCGGCTGCTGTCCTCACCACCCAGGTGCTGCCACCATTGCCACCTGGAAGCTGACTGGAAGAGAAGCAAACAAACGGAGCTCTGTGAACTTGAAAGGCCTAGGAGATGAAGCAGACCCGGCCTTGACTGTGTCCTCCTCTCCCAGCGAATGGGAAATGCGAATGGCTGGTCCAGGGAGAAGCTGCTGAGATGACCTGCAATGCAGGCAATAGATCTACGGTCGCCAGTAGAGAATGGGGACAGCCAGGGTGGAAGGCCGCAGGGGTGGAGCCCACGGGACAGTGCTGGTGAGCAGCTGGCGCTGTGGTGGAGGGCGGGGTGAGTTGACATGTACCTGAGGAAGGGGGAACTGCACCTGAGAGTGCAGTGTGTCAAACACTTACCTCAATAAAATACTGTTTTGTAAAATCCTTCTGGAAAGCCCGGGAGCATCTTTCCTCTGCCTCTGGGCCTCCTGATGAAGGCAGGCTTAGCATAGTGCCCCCTTCTAAGGGGCTTTCTGATGCCCGAGGCCCTCTGAGCTTTCCACCTCTTTCTTCTCACGTCTCCCTCTCTGCCACACCGGTCACCTGCGCTCCAGGAGTGGGCCAAGCTCTCGGTGCCTTCGTGGAAGAGGCAGGCTAACTGGCATCGCCTCCCCCTGGAGAGTCCATAACAAAGTTTACATTCTACACGGCAGCTCTCACACGAGTCAGCTGCTTAAGTTTCCTCTTCAAAATTCAGTCTCACTTGGAATGTTTTCTGTCACATCAGGCAATCTTCTAAGGTTTAAAAATGGCAAGAGGAAATTGGCTGCACAGACACAGGAGCCTGATCCCTCTCTTTATCTAAATGCTAATGACCACAGCCCGGCAGAGGGAGAGGGCAAGGCGGCCAGGAGTGCCCGCTGTCTGCACTCCATGCGGCCCCATAGGGGGCCACCAGCTCACTGGCACCTGTACCAGGGCTGCCAAGCCAGCATCTGCTTCTGGGGTGCATCTGCAGGAATCTCTGTGACAAGGGACAGCTAACCACTCACAAGGGATCCCAGAAACACCCATCAGCTCAGAAACATGCATCCTACAACTACGAGATCTCCTTCCTTCGTGCCCTGGTGTCGTTCCTACAAAATCAGCCAAGTGAGAAATGAAGTAAAATAGAATAAAGTCGGAGGAGCTAACATACATAATGTAGCAAACACTTTACATACATGAGTTTTCATAGGATACCCTCCAATTTCCTGAGAGGCTAAAACAGACAGGCACCAGAGCTGGAACTCTAACACATGTGTATTGAAATAATCCCTCAGAATTTACTCCTGGTTATTACCTTGAAGAGGTCAATTAGAGTTATTACTGGACCTCGAATTCCATGTGCTATTAAGAGGCCATGATGATCAATGGTTCTCATCCTGGCTACACACTGGTATTTCCCGGGGAGCTCAGCAAATGCTGACATCTTGGTCGGGGATGTAGCCTGGACACTAGGAATGACTGAAGATTTTCCCAGGTGATTCTCATATAGAGGAGAGTCGAATACCACTACTTATAAGATATGAAGGAGATGATGGATGTAAAATTCTGATGACTGCTTCAGAAATATCTTCACAATGTTATTTTCTGTGTGCAATCTCTTCTCTCAGACAAAGAGCCGGGGAAGAGAGCAGAGGTACTCTGATTATCTCTTCATCCGATATGCAGTTAATTCACCTCTAGGCAAGAACAGTGATGCTAAAACTGCTGGCCAAATGGCCTTCAAGGATGATCTGTGGAGTCACATCTGTTTCCAGGCCATCCAGCATATCCCAGGAAAGGCAACGGGCCATGACTACGTTTAGTCATAGAGCACATTATTGAACTTTAAGGTGATGTCAGTGAAATAACCATAAAGGATGAGACACATGTCAGGAATTATTATTAGACCTCGTAAGGAATTGGGGATGTGTATTTTCCCCTTGTGAGAATGCTGCAGATTCATGCCTCTAAAATTAGACGTTGAATTAGCTTAATAAGAATTTTAAATCCAGTCATGATAACTACTTACTTAACCCATCTCCCAGCTGATACCATCCAATTACAAGATTCTTCAGGTTGGGAAAACTGCTCCCTAATTATAGAATCCTAATAGAGCTTAAAATATTATTTCTGCTCTGACAGCTGACACATGAGATTCTTCGTTTTCTGTTCCAGCCTACACCAGTTCTCAATTCCTCGCTTCTCAGTCCTCTATACAAATTTATATTCAATTTCAAAAGCAAAACAAACCAAAAATGGCAACCCGAACAGCATGGTAGGGATCTGAGGTCTCTCTAACCTCATGGCTCTCAGAGAGAAATAAATTGGCCATGATTACCTGGAGTGATAACAGAACTTTGATTCTTCAAAACCCAGCTGTGACTAGCTAAGAACACATTACTCATGGGTTCATTTGAAAATGGAACGCACCACTGAAACTTCACTTTAGTCATGTTTGATGCATTTGGTATTTTTAACTGGATGAACTAATTTGTATTTGGTGATTGTAGGTAGATGTACTTTTTATTCTCCACAACAAAATCTCTTTGTTGAGGCCGCCCAGGTTATGCACTTTGTAAATCGCAGCCCAGGGCTGAGCTGGTCCACATGGTGCTGGGCAGGGAGGGGAGGAAAAAGGCCCCACAGGTGGAGATGAATCCCAAAGGGTGATGGGTGAAGAGCTAAGGGTGCCCCATGAACCAGGGTAATACAAACCACGTCCAACTGAAAGCAGACCAAAGAGAAATCCAAGGAGAGAATCAGACACTGACTGGGAATTCAGCCAAGTTGTAGGAGCCATAAATGAGTTGAAACTGAGAAACATGTGGAGAAATCATAAAAGAATAATAATAGTAAGGAGAGGCACATACAAGAGACCTAGATAATTCTACCCAATGCCTACAAAATCACTCGTTCCATTAGCAAGTGCCTCTGAGGACGATCTCTCATATGTCTTATGGATACATATATACACACACAATACATACATATATATATATATATATATATATACACACACAGACACATTTATCTATATGTATATATACATGCATATGTATATACGTACATATGTATATATGCAAATATGTGTGTATACACACATACACATAAGTACATATATATTCCCTCTTCTGGTGAGCATAGCTCAAAAAGGATTGGAAATGAAATAATGGGATTTCAGCAGCAAGGGAATTATGAAAATACAAACCAGAACTAAGTGAGAAAGGGTCCTGCAAGGCTTGTCTAGCCCTAAAAACAGGCCCACAAAGGTTAGATAGGTTATAATAAAAGTAACATTCATGATAATAGCTAATGCATATGGACAATGTGCATAGGGATTTAAATGCTTTATTCTCATTTAGTACTGCTCAATTCTTGAGATTCTTTGAGCTACAATAAACAGAACTCCTTACAAAACTAATTTAACAAGGAAGTAAATATGCTCTCCATATGAAGAAGTTCAGAAATACAGTAGATTTCAGGACTGGGTTGAGTTGGTCCTTTAACCACATCACTGAAGACTTAGATTCCTGCCTGTGCCTAGGTTCTTTCATCCTCCATATTGGCTGCATCCCTGGAGTGTAGCAAGATGACCACAGCAGCTCTGATTGTCAGACTGAATATCTAGATGGAAAAGTGACAGATCTCATGACTTCCACATCTCGTGACTCTCTATTAAGGGTCATGGAACTGGCCACCAGATTTCCCTCACTGCACATGAACACAAGGGCAACATGTGCCCATTCATGAAGCAAGTGGTACAACTCACTTTCCTTGAGTATGTATATGACTCTAACGAGGAAGAATAATAGCTGAACAAAACTGGATTCGGTAGACCATGAAACCTTACCCCCTGTTGGAGTTGTTGTTACCTTCTGAAAGGGAAAATAATATTAGGGAAAACTGAATCCTCTTTCTAAGGTCACAGAGCTATCAAGGGGAAGAACCAGGATATATTACCCAGAAGTCAGGTTAGAGCCTTAAACATACTGCTATGTTGATGAGAGAGTGGAGTTGATATCAACATCTGTAGCTATCTGTTGGTAGTCTTGAGAAGCAGGCATTCGCTGCCCTAAAGTTTTTCAGCATTTGGTCCCTAGCCATCAATGATCCTAGCCAGTAACTGAGTCAAAGGCAGCAACATCCAATTTCCTCAAATAATTTTGCAAAACATGAGGCAGAATCTCAGAATTCCAGACAGGCTGACAGACTGAGGAAACCACAATGGGACAAGGATAAGTTCAGAGGGTGAGATGACTGACATACCAAAGTCCACTTGATTCACTCCAGGCCCTTCCAAAAGGGCAGGTGGCCTGAGGCTAAGGTGAGACTTATATCAGGCAGGGAGTGGGACTGAGTCAGCCTGTTACCTCAGGATCTTGGTTCTCACTCCAGGGTCCTTGTGGTCCAAGAGAAGATTTTGTAGGACCCACCCATTCCAGGAACAAAGAAATTAGCACAGACATTTGAAAGCAAAGAAAGTGGGATTTATTGGAAGTACACACTTTAAAAGGTAGGATAAGGGCGGACTATATTCTAAGAGGGGAACAGGCCACAGGTGTTGTGGCTCTCCCTGGCACAAACCAAGTGGGCACTCTTTGGAAGTATTTTAGGCAGATTTACAATGCATGGGCTCAGCAGGGATCCTTCCCCAAAAGCTGAGCACAGGCTTCAGGTTAGGGTACACTTATGTAAGTTAGAGCAAGCAGGGGAAGAGAGAGATGCAAAGTAGAGTAGGGGGTTTCAAGCATGGGAATTTCTTTGTCTGTTGATGACTTCCCGCAGCATTCCAGGAAGCTTAGACACAGGATGTTTTATGGCTCTGCTAGCTTGAGCACTTTTTATGGCTGCCTCCGTGGTTGTTGGGAAGCGACAGACAGGCCTTGTTCCCTCACACAGGGAGCATCAGGCTCAGGTTTTTAAGGAATCTAGTAGCCCTTATCTCCACCCAGGGACCTCCTAGTGGTTTTCTTATTGGAGGACATTAGATTAGCACCACTCATGGTCTCTTGTCTTTTTAATTGGAGAACTGCCTTCCCTTCCCCCTACTTCTGCTGACCCACCACAGAGAAGCTGACCCTGGAACCTAGCAGTCAGGGCTCAACTCTGGCTCCATAGCTCTAGCCAACACTAAAACTAGCAAAATGGGGAACCCAGAGTGCTAAAAGGACTTGCAATTCCTAGAACTTGCTCAAATTCATAATAAGCAATGCTCATTCCTCACTACCACAAACCTCTAATCAGAAATGACCTAGTAAGTAGATAAAACACTTACCTCTAGAGTAATGGAAATGAAGTTTAAAAATAATAATAATAATGAGGTCACTGCAGGAATTTTTTGCCCCAGTAGGGAGGCTGACAATTCATTACTCAAACTCTATCCCCTGTCTAAAGTAAAGACAAAGTTTTCTTCCAAGGACATCATATTTGAGACTAAATAACTAGAATGGTTCTTGAAAAACTCAATATAGGCTAACGGGGGCCTCTAGTGCTTTCTGAATGTTCTTTTCCACCCTGTTTTCTCAGTCACAAGAGTCCTCCTCAAAATCTCTCCAGTGTTGGGTGGGAGATGCTTGGACTACCCACTTCATGCCACCTCTGAAATCAGAAGTTCAAAGAACAGCCCTGTTCTCAAGACCAGTTCCTGTAGGAAGTCTCCACAAGTCTCTTCTTGGGAGAAATCATTCATATTCAAAGCAACGACTTAGGGAATGGAAAGCTGCTTGATTCCTCTTTAATTATGTGGACACTTTGCTACATCCGGGGTAGGGAGGAGGCAACCTAAATTCTCTGAGCAGCAGGGTGGCAGTTTCCAAGGAAGCCCTGCATCGTTCTTCCGCACTTCCTTTCTGCTACCCTAGGCCCAGTGCTCACCAGCAAGCAGGATTTTCTGTTCTCTGTGGTGCTGGGGTAGGGTTACTGCAGCGAAAACAGCAGAGAAAAAGAAAAGGTGGCTGCTCACCCTGAATTTCAAAGCATCCTTCTGAGGCCCTTGGCAAAGGCAGTTTTAGAAGGAAAGACGTTCTTTGCAAGAACCTGAGTATTTTGAGGAGCAAAAGAAAAAGTATTTTATGATCAATAATAGATTTGAGGACGAAGCGCTGCCTACCTGCCCTCATCCCGTTGGAGAGCTTTGGGATCGTGGAGACCCGGAGAGGTAGGGTGGGGAGGGGAGTGAGGAGGGCTTTAGGAAGCAGGGACGGTTGTGTGACCAGCAGGTGTTACTGTCAGAAGACCCTCAGAATCTATGTGATGTGGGGCCAGTGGGCAGCACCAGGGGGTTCTCAGGAGCCCATTCAGAATCTGGAGAGCTGGAGGCTCAGAAGAGGCTGTGCCACACTATTGCCTCTATAAGGTGATGTGGGGACAGCAGAGCTTAAAATCTACAGGGCCATATGCAGATGTATGAATAGAAGACAAACTGGCAAAACTTGAGACTTCTAAGAGCAAACACCCCAAAGAACAAGGACCCCACTTTAGCCACTTGAGTCTAGGACACACCCCTAGATACTCCAGGTAACCTGGACACATCCACAAAGGGAGACACCCCCACCCCTCATATATATTCAGGAATCCACCTTGCCTGAAGGAGAGGCAGGCAGCACAGGTCGTACACACACGTGTGCATTCCCTCGATGGAACTTTCCAGGCCCGCAGGGAGCTTCGACTCACTGTTTCTGCTTTTAATAAACCTGCTGTGTGTTCCTGACCGAATGGTTCCTCTCCACGAATTCTTTCTGTGCTGACCCAGTGTCTCATCGATGTGCCTTACTCACCCTCCCCAGCTTCGTTAGGATCACCAGCTTCCTGGTGACTCATTTAGCAACATCCACCCTCCTCACCTTCCACCTTCACTCACACTCCAGTCCTTCCCAGACCAAGATTTACCATATTTTCAGAGCTGAAATTAGGACCAACTGGAGAATAAAATATTCAGGGGTGTGTGTGTGCCGTTGTGCCCTAGACCATGTGCAGATACAGGTGAAATGGGGACGTCTAACACCCAGTTTGGGAAATCTGAACCCCTGCCTGGGCAATTTGGAGCTGTTTTTTATTGGGTGGGTATTTGCCTAAATTAACGCTTATCAAACCGATAGGAACCAGGACAGAATTTCAAACTGAGCAGACAGAATGTATGGCAATCCCACCCCTGCTGCCCGCCTCCTGAGTCTCCAGTTGGTCCCGGTTTCCACTCTAAACAAACGGTGGTCAGTCTGCCCTCTGCTGTGAAGCAGGCTGTCAGGCTGGTCCTCAGGTTGTTGACGCAGCACTCAGACACAACAGCCAGCGACCAGCCTGTGGCTGTTCCCACAGGAGTGACAACACTTGACTCCTCCGCCATCTGCTCAGTCTGCCTGAATGACTCCTCCAGTCCACTGACCATCTCAGGGGTCCTGGCATTCGGGAGCCCCCAGAGCGGGAAAGGGGCACGAGAACTGCTGCTGAACACGAGGAAGGCTCTGACGTTGCTCTGGGAGCAAAAACTCTGCCTTCCCCCTCAACACAGTTGGCTGATAGTGTTGGGGGGGAGTTATTTTCAGCATTTAACTTCCAAAATCAACATGAGATCAGATGGACATGGAGGATGGGGAGTCACTGCCAGGATGGCACCACAAAAGGGCATGGAATTCCTTTTGGCGACACAGGCTTTTAGGATTAAACTGAGAAATCTCTCAGAAATTCCCTCTTCCAGTCTCACCTGGAACCACCTGCAGGGATGGTCTGGTCTTTGATGTTTAAAGCACTTCCTTCTTACAAATAGCCATTCCTCAGGCTGAAAGAGAGGTATACATGGAGAAATCTCATAGCAATTGGGGCAGCACTCCCGGCCCAGGAGACTCGATCTCCTGCTTTTGCTTTCTTTCTCCTCCATTTTCGCTAATAAATTATAAAACTGCACTCTAATGCTCAAGAATGCCGGATTGAACCATTCGCCACCGGACCTCAGAGTCCCCATCAATAGCACTGGCCTGTGGAGTGTAAGTCCTCGGTGCCCTTCAGACACCTGAAATGTCCCAAATAATCCAGGTTTTCTCTGGTATCCAAAAGCACCAATTCCCTAGGAAACTTTTCTGAGGTAGAAATGGTGTAAAGTGAGAAGATTTTGCCATTCGTTTACATGGAACATTTTTGCATCACCCCTAAAGAATTTAACAAATCAAACCAAAGCACACATCCAGCCTAAAGTGACACTCGCACGCAGTCAGAACAGACATGGCTGGATGCTTGTTGTAGAAAGAAGTTCTGAGGGGAGGAGACTGGTGGCCCGGCCGCCATGGGTGTGCACTGACTAGGCTTCGTGGCGGCCCCAAAACACTGACCTCTTTGTGTTCGCTTTTGTGGGCAAAGTGAAACCCCTCTTGGGATTCCTTTCGTCGGCAAACACAGGTATTAGGTTGGTGTGTTGCCGCAGGCCCAAGTTGCTCAAGGCCTGAGCATAACGCTTTCTGATCCCAAAGAGGTTTCTCTGAGGCCCAGCGGCGTCAGGCATGAATTTACAGAAGAGAACACAGCTGAGCAGCTGGTTTGTAGGAAAGAGTCCGCCCAAAATGGCGGCAAGCGGCTCAGTGGTTATAGATTTCCTCAGTATTGACTCCAAAGCTTAGATTACAACAAAGGGTTTAACCCTCTAGGAAAGATGTGGGCTGACTCCAGAAACCAGTCCCAGAAAACAGAAACTGCAGCCCCTCTACAAGACCCGTTTGGGGAAATGTTCTGTCACAGGACACAGCTGGGGGCGTGGAGCCTTGAGAGAGATTATTGCTGGTGCCTGACTTTGGGAGGGGATTTAAGAATGTGGCATTAGCTTTAGGGTCACATCCTGCCTCACTGGGCCCACAGCAGGTCTTTCATAGAGGATTTATTGTGTGCTAATGCAGGGTCCAAAGAAGCATTCTCTAGGCTTCCCTTTTAGACCACGAACTTCCCAACCAATAAAGGTCAGTGGGGGACCTTGGATTGCCCTGAGCCACAGCTGGCAAGTCAGTTCCTGAAGACTAGAGGCAAAAGCTTATTTTGTTAACCCTCTGGAAAGATTATGTAATCCTTTCATCAACCTAATATTTTCCCCAATAGGACAAGGAGCCCGACCACCAAAATGCCTGAGGCTACTCACAGACCTGGAGAACTTCCTGGGAAATCCCATCAGTACCTCTGCTTTCAAATTTCCTCATGACCTCTAGCTAATTACAGGCACTGGAAATGGGCCCCAGAAGCCCCCTCCCAAGAGTATTGAGTCTAACCAACCCCACCCTGCAGTGCAGCCCTCCCTGGCCCGGAGACTCTTCTCTCCTGCTTTTGCTTTCTTTCTCCAATACATTTGTAAAACTGCACCCTAATGCTCAAGAATTCTTCTTGAACCACTTGCCACAGAGGCCCCATCACTAGTCACATTACAAGAGTGCGCTCATTAAAACTCACAACCTGGCATAAATGCTGCCTGTCCTTTAAGAGTGCAGAGATGCTGGTGTGCCTTCTGCAGAGCCTATCTTGTTTCGCTTGGACAAAGTTGTGTTATGGCTCTCAGGGATAAGCCAAGCAGGCACTCTTTTGAAAGTCTTTTAGGCAGTATTATTAAGCAGGTGCTTTCAGCTGGGATTCTTCCTCAAAGAGCTGAGCCCAGGCTTCTGATTAGGGCACACTCACAGAGGTTGGAGCAAACTCCTGGAAGACAGGGATATAAATTAGGGGAGGGGGTTTCAAGCACCGAAAGTTCTTTGTCTGCCGGCTACATTCCAGCAAGCTCAGGTCACAGGGCGTTTTTATAGCTTTGCTTCATGGCTGCTGGAAGAGGTGAGTAGGCTTTCCCCCCACAGTTGCAGGCAATGGTAAGTCACATCTGTCACAGCTCTATTAAAATGACCTGGTGAAAGTGAAGTCTGATACATCCCATGGACTCAGGTTGGGGGTGTGGGGGACGCAACCAAGATGAACAGCAAAATAAAATAAAATGTTTCATCCTTCTCTCTCGTCCTGCCTTCTGCACGCCTTTTGCACTTTGCCTTTAATTTTTAAAAAAGGGTTGGGGGACTGATTTCTCTTTGGGGGGGGGCCAGTCCAACGTTTTCCAGGAGAGTGTTCCACACCACAGTCACTTTGCTGCTGTCCCTTAAACATCTGAAATGAAGGCTTCAGACCAGGCAGGACTGGGGCTTAGGGCCACATGTGAGTTGCAGGAAGGTGTCAGAAAGAGAAGGTGCAACTGTGGTGGGTGTGGGCCGGCCTTACCCTTGAACAGATGACCTGAGGTTTGCCCAGAAGCTTGGCAGCGTATAAAACAGGAGAAAGAGGAGTAGAAAGGATGGGCATTTATGTTCACTGTAGGACCGTGATGGGAGACATCACCTTGTGGTTTATCTTCCGTGTTCCCTCAACTTGACCAGGATGTAGCCAAGTTAGAGATAAGCAAACAGCGATTCCAAAGTGCTTCCACCCGACCCTGCTTTAGGACTTTCAGAAGCTTGGGTCAAGGAGTGGGCACCTTTGTTTCTCTCTCTCGTCTCTCAAGACTCGCTGGTCAAGCAAAAAGGGAATTGAGGAAAGGGAAAAGGCAGTTGGATGCGGTCCAACAGCAACCTGGCACCAGGACCAGATGACCCACCTTACATGAACTGCTGTGAATTATAAGGATACGATGCAACCGAAGTGATCCTGGGCCCTTTTAGCCACTTGATGGAGTCAGTGAACAAAACGGGCACAAATGCTGCCCTGTTAGAGCTCTCATTATATAGCAGGTCTTCATCCCGTGGATGAGGGCTCTGGGGCTGAGTTCAAGCATTAAAATGCAGCTTTATGAGTTTAGTAGAGAAAATGGAGGAGAAAGAAAACAGAAGCAGGAGTCTCCTGGGCAGGGAGGGCTGCTCTGATCGCTATGAGATGACTTCATTTATACCCTTGGGAGGAGGCTTCAGGACTGACCCCCTTTCCTGTGTCTGTAATTAGCAAGCAAATAGGAGTCACAGGAAGTTCAAATGCAGAAGCAAATGAGAGGATTTTCCAGGAAAGTCTTCAAGTTTGTGAAGTAGCCTCTGGGATGCTGCTGGTCCTGCTCCTTGTTGTCTCGGGGAAAACATTAGGTTGATGATGAGATTATGTCAGTTTTTCCAGAGGTTACTGAGATGAACTTTGGCTTCTGGTGCTCAGAAGTTGGCCGGTCAGGTGTGACTTGGGGGATTCCAAGGTCCCCCATGACCTTTATTTTTCTGGAAGCTCTGGGTCTAAAGACGAAAACTGGACAATGCTGCTTTGTGAGACCTGTTCCTAGAGAGCCCCATCACATCAGGTGGTCATTGCACCCCGGCCCCACTTCCTGCCTCCACGCCACCTCAGCATTTGAAGGGACGTCTCCTCCAGCGTCTTGGTGGAGGGTCTTGGATCTACACGTGTCTACCAAGTTTGGAACTCTGTTTCTTCTGTCTTATTCGGCATATTTGGGGGGTAGCGAGTTCTGTTTTCAAAGACCAGGTTTTGTTTCTTTTTTATTATATCATGTTTTGTGTTTTCCCACTAAAACGGTAATATAACTACACCATCCCAAAGGGAGACAAAGAAAGTAGAAAAGAGAAAAAGAAAAAATAGTATTACTACCCACAGTTGTTGGAGTTAGAAAATTCAGGTTCATTTGGGGATCCTGCTCTTGATTTCTCTGTAATCTTGAGGGTAACATCTGACCTTTCTGAGACTTTCTTCTCATCTGTAAAATGTGGATAATTATGCTACATAAGAGGATGATTTTGAGGACTAAGAGAAATCATTGAAAAAAACTGTAAAGGTGTGATTTTCCTTACTATTCCCATCAATACAAACACTGCTGATGCTTTTGCATATTTCCTTCAAAATAATTTTTGTAGATATAAAAATTTAATGGCCAACAGAATGTAGAAATGATTTTCTAACATTTTTCTTTCTTTCTTTTTAAATGAAAGGTACAGACAGGAATGAAAAGGAGTAGGCAGGCAGGAAAAGAGAGGCAGAGCACCAGCTTTATTTTATTCTCATGTAGTTGTTCACACTGGTTGCTTCCCCTCTCTCCCCCGACCCAATATGGGATTTGGAACCCAGGGATATATGACAGCTGGTCCACCAGGGCATGCCCTGACATGCTTTTTAAATCTCTGATTTGAAATAATGTTAGGCTTCCCCCCAAAGTTGCAGGAATGGTAGCGTCCCATACACCATGCATCCAGCTCCCTCTGGTCAACATCTGATTTAATCATCACACAATTATAAAAACTAAGATATAAACATTTGCACAATATTTCATTAAACTACAATCATTCTTCAATCCTTTCTTGTCTCTTATGAACTTGACACTTTGAAGAATACCGGTCACCTGCTTGGTGGAATATCCTTCCATTTGGATTTGTCTGGTGGATGTGATTGAGTTATAGAGTCTTGACAAGAAGACCACATTATATCAAGGGCACAGCATTGTCACTTCGTCTTCTAAGGGACATCAACCTTGATACAGTTACTGCTTTTTACTTTACAATTGACAAATGCTTGGGGGCAAATAATTTTGAGACGGTGCAGATAATCCGTTTCTTCCCCAGACTTCTCTGCGAGCATGTGATAGGTTTAGAGAAAAGCCTGAGACAGGTTGCAAAACTCCCCTCTTTGAGTTTCATGCCATTCCATCAGCCCACCCCAGGCTCCAGTATATGGAACTGCTCCAGTTGACTCCTTGACCTCAGAGAAGCAAGCAGGTGCCTATCTCTCCCCGGAGTTGAGGTTAGTTGGCTGCCCTGTAACTTTGGGTATCTGACGTCAGGCCCCTTGCATTCTACCTGACTGTGTTCTTGGAAGAGTGGGAATGATGCTCCTTGCAACTCGATTCCTAGTGGAACCTGGGAGACCTGGCGTGACTAGGAGCTCACACCTGCTCATCTTGGCAAGTCTCCTCCCTCCCTGGAGCAGGGATCATCCTCATTAGCCTAACCATCCTGCCTAGTAATCATTAGCAAACATGCACAGCTCCCTGAGAGCTGTTAGACTGTACTCTTAGAATTACAATTTAGTTAACCTTTGGACCTCTCCATAATTCTTCTATCGCTGTTTCTTGCCTTGCCTGTTGAGGCCCAGGGAACCGTAGCATACTAATGGCAGCTCTCAGAGACAGAGGCAGGGCGAACTGGTTGGGAGAACACTGTCTGCATCTCATCCATGCCAGGACAGAGCCAGGACAGAGCCAGGACAGAGCCAGGACAGAGCCAGGATAGAGCCAGGACAGAGCCAGGACAGAGCCAGGACAGAGCCAGGACAGAGCCAGGACAGAGCCACGATTCTGAAGCAAAGAGTTCAACTCAGTCATACATCACATCCCACCCAACGGGGTGTCTCAGGAAGCCTCCTGTTATTTTTGCCCAGATTTCACTTGACCTTAGGACGAGTGTTGAAGAAGAACATACGCCCCTTGAACCCGGGCTGGACATAATGTAGTGACTGCCCGCCCCACTGAGAAATCCTAGACCGACAGTGGTGCCTTTTCTCCACATCAGATTGCAGAAGGGAGGGAAGAAAAAGCAATAGGGCCCTGGCAACCTAACTCAGAACACGACATCATGGTGGGCACGTGTGTGAGAAGCAGTGTGTGGCCACACCCTGCGACCACACGCTCTGAGATGCTGCTCCGCTGGAATGAACTGCTAAGTGGGGGGCCGGGAGGGGCTCTGACTCTGAGGACACGTTCACTGTGGTCCTGCCTGTGGGTGAGGGATAAAAGGGGACGCTGGAGTAAGTGAACCAAAAGTGCAACTATTCTTGTTCCCCATGAGACCCCATGAGACTCACCGCGTTTCACAGGGAAAATACTAACAAACGTCCGTCATTGGTCGCCCGACTATAGTTCACACAAAGCTTTCCATCTATCACTGCATGGGCTCCTTTTAACAGTCCATTTTAGTGATGAAAAATCAGACTTGAGGGTAAAGAGGCTGGGAAATAAAGAAGATAAGTAGCAGAGCTGGGATATAATCCAGGTCTTTCTCGGTTTCTAAAGCCCAGGCATTTGCGGTGCTTTTTTCAACAACCTCCTTATGTTTTCACGGACATTCACCAACAAACTGTGACAGCTCCACCCACTAACGAATAGACCAAATGCCCTGGGTGAGCTCCCGCGCGGGGCCACGGCGGGGAGCCTCCGACACGGGTCCCCTGCGCAGGCTTGCTCTCTGCCTGCTCCCCGACCTCCTCCCGGCCGGTGGACTTGGGTCAGCAGCCACATTTGCAGAAGCACCTGCGGTCCCACGACAGCTGTGATAGGCACGCTGCTCAGGCTGCAACTTCTTTATGGCCAGTGTGTCGGCAAGAATTCAAGGAGACACGTTCGTATCCTCTGGGCAAAGAAGAATCTTTAAAAAAAAAAAGATTCCTCACCCAGTTCCGAATTAAAATAGGACTTGCCTCTTTCTCTGTATTTGGTTAATAAACAACAACGAACGTTCTCTGCAGTCTAAATAAACCTTGACAGCTTCCCAGAAGCAAATGCAATCTGTTGAATCAACAGAAATGTTTGAATTAGCATTTTTAGTCCTCTTTGCTTGTAATCGTGGTTTTTTTTTTTTTCTTTTTAACTAAAAATGAAAAATAATCTTAATTTGATGATGCAATCCTTGGCTTCAAGAGCCCGTGTTTCATTATTCTCTTAACTAGTGTCTGGAGACAAATTGAGGGAAAGAAAAGATAAGATCTGAGACAACTCTGCTCGAACTTTAATATGCATGAGAATAACCTAGGGAACTTCTTAACATGTGGATTATAATTTCATTGGTCTAGAATCTGACCTGAAAATTTGCCTTTCTCACAAGTTCATGGATGGTATCATTGGACCACACTTGGGGTAAAATGGTCTTGAATTTAGACTCGAAAGGATACAATATGGCTATTCTCTCCAGGATGAGCCCTTTCTCCTCTCTCTCTCTCTCTCTCTCTCTCTCTCTCTCTCTCTCTCTCTCTCTCTCTCTCTCTCCTCTCTCTCTCTCTCTCCTGTCATTGAACAAGTCCATGCACATCAGCTGTGTCTACTCCTATCAATGCACTGACAATTCCAAATTCAATATCCTCTCTGAAACTTGGACTCTACATGAATGACTGAATTCAACATGCCCAAAATTTCACCCTCATCCCTCTTTTCCATCTCCCATATTTGTTCCTCCACCTTGGTATCTTCTCATGTCCAAGGGCAACACCATCTACCCAAATATTTAATATTCATCCACCCAGATATTAATGAGTCTACCCAGGTTCCAACCCTCCCTTCCTACTTCTTTGTCACTTATATAGCTAGTGGCTTTATTAATCAACATTCCTCAGGTATAATTTAGATATAAGAAAATGCACCTGTTTAAAGAGTCTATAGTTCAGTAGGTTTTGACAAGTTATACATTTATATGATCACTACCACAACCAAAACATTAAAGCTATCCATCCCTTTAAAAAGTTACCTCGTGCCCCTTTGCATGCAACCTAACCACACCCAAGCCCCTGGTAACCACTGATCTTTTCCTGTGGCTAGTTTTGTGTTTTCTAGAATTTCATGTAAATGGGATCATTGTAGCCCGTACTTTTTTTCTGGCTTCTTTCGTTTAGCATAATGCTTTTGAGATTTAGGCCTATTGCCGTATGCACCGGTAGTTCAGTTAGTGATACAGCCATCCAGCTCGCCACTGTATACATTACTTGATTCTACTAGACTAGAATGACTAAGAATTATTTATTTCTATTGGCCAGAACAAGGATAAAAGCAATGGGGCTACGGGACAAGGTTATTTACACATGGTGAAAAAAAAAGTCAGTATCACATACAAAATCAAAGTGATTTTTTAAGTGGGATCTTCCACATTAATATTAGATGTGAGTGTGTGTGTGTGTACGCCTGTGTGTAAGTGAATGTAAATACACATTCTTTTAGAGTCATAGGACAAGATGAGCAAGTAAAAAGATGGGGGAAATGCTCCCACTCATTTTCTGCTGTATTGTTCGTCTCCTCTCTGCATAAAGTGAAGGGATGGAAGATGCTCTAGATGGAGTCCCCGACATTCCTCAGGCCACAGTGGGGTTCTGAAGAACTTAAAGCTTAGATCCAGTTCCATGAAGAAGCATAGAGATGACTTTGGGGCCCATTTAAGAGGGATCTAAAACAGAGAGTACCTAACAGGCCGGATTCCATGCATGACAGCCCCTGTCACTCAGAACAGGCATCTGTAGAAGCTAGCCCTTGGGCTCCGTGGTTAATATCATGACAAATTCATAAAGATGTGACACAAATCACCCAACCAAATCATACCCATCATCTCTGACTTGCTTCTACAAGCTTGCAATTTAAATGAAGGTATTTTTTAAGATGACTGTGATGTGATTCAAGCTGGGGGACAAAAGCTTTGAGGGTGTGGGGGAGGGAGAGAAGAATGGTGTCTCAGTCTGCTTGCTTGTGGTCAGCACTTTCTGGAGCTCAGCGATGGCGTGTGTCCCACTGTCAAGCTGAATAAAGTAGTCTTGTGGTTTTTTAATTCTCTTGCTGCTCAGGTCTAGCTTTGTAGATAGCAATCAAGAGAAATTATGGATAGGGCAACCCTTCTGTTTCAGCTATTATCGCAGTAAGAAAAGCCTTTCTATCCAGAAATGAAAAAAAAAAAATGACAATGGTTTCCAAAATATCTTTAAACAAAGAAGATTAAGAAAGTCTTTAATCCTGTAAAATTGAATGCTCAGAATATTTCCTAGTGGAACATAAAGTTGTGAGCACAGCTCAGGATGTCAGCCCACAGCTGA
This sequence comes from Solenodon paradoxus, assembly GCA_004363575.1. Classification (NCBI taxonomy): domain Eukaryota; kingdom Metazoa; phylum Chordata; class Mammalia; order Eulipotyphla; family Solenodontidae; genus Solenodon; species Solenodon paradoxus. The sequence goes on along the minus strand of RJWH01002389.1, from coordinate 110,669 downwards.
ATGTAATGGAAAACCACCTAAGTGATGCCTAAAATCTGAAACTTATGTGTCTCTCCATCCAGACTAGTTAAATAAAAATTGATATGATAATGCAATGAAATATTCAAATACTGAAAAATGAGAGTGTAGATCCAGGATCAGGATGCTTTTTCTAAAAGGGTCAAGAGTAAATGTATCAAGTTCTGTGGGTCAGCTTGTCGCTGATGGAACTACTCAACTCTGCATTATAGCTCAAATCAGCCAGAGACCATACAGGCATGATTGTGCTGTGTTCTACCCACATTTTATTTACCAAGACAAGCAGTGGGCAGGATTTGGCTCTCAGGTCATAGATTGCCGAAATTTTTTATGTTTGAAGATTTCCTTGATGTATCAAGGTATTATATTGCTTAATTAATTATATTGCTTAATTAAGGAGAGGGGGCATAAAATAGAAAAGAGTGTTCTCACTTTAAACAAAAAGCACATCCTAATGAGAAACTGTCCTAAAACACAGAAAACCATGGCATTCCTAAAATCTTTCTGTTTTTGGTCACTGTTGTCCAACTCAGAACCTGAAAACACTGCATTATCACCAGGCCCAGGAAAAAGTTAACATGCATTAAATGAAATATATCCAACTCAAGCCATTTCTAATTCGTCTTGACTTTTCTAGACTCCTATCGAAATCCAGCCTGAGGACGCCCCCATTCTGTGTTCTTCCATGAGTCTGAAGCCGTGTTAAACTATACAAGAACCTACTCTGTGCTTTCCCTGCAGTGCAAGTTCATGATTCAGTGACTCCATGGGGAGCGTCATTAGCTGCTCACAGAGAGTAGCTTCCGTCCTTGGACACCTGTGAAATCAACAGTGGCTGTAACAGCTGGAAAAACAGAACTTTGAGGTCAGCTCTTGCCTACTCCAGAGTCATCGAGGGCTGTTGGTGAGTCTCCTAAAATCCGCGGGACTTCGGTAGCGGAACTCGGGTATTTTCTATTCACGAGCTCATGTGAGCTCAAATTGCTGGCAGTTTAAATGGAAATGGGATTGCTGGCTGAACAGGGAACTATAATTTAATCCATGGCTATTTAAGTTGGAAAGAGAGCCCATACCAGAGAGACAGGATAAAATTTAATTTGTTTTGAGGTTGGATTTCAGAGCAAAATCAGTGGTTTAAAGCACTGCTTCTAAGAAACCTTTACATTCAGTTTTACTCTCTAAGATGCAGCTTCTGACCCAGGATACCTGAGAAACCAGTGGTCTGCACCTTCTCTGTCCTGGGCGGTGCGGTGTGTGCTCTATGGGAATGCAGCAGGGGCGGGTATTTGGCTGGCAGGCAGGGAGATGACGGGTGTCTGTGCATCTCAGCATTTCTAGAGTGTCTGTTACGAGCAAAGTGTATCTTAGTGGAGAACCAGAGTTGTGAAGGGAGAGTGACAGTCCTATATTTCCACCAAGCTTTGTTATCCTCCTGTCCCCATCCTAGCTCCTCTTGAGATCTCTTGGGGAACTCTGATGAGCTCTCAGAGAGGCGAGATTCCTATTATCCACCAAAAATGGGTTCCCGACTCACCTCTGCGCTGCAGCTTACCTTTCTTTGCCTGCTGAGTGCTTTCTGCCAAGAGCAAACCTCTCTGCAAACTCTGCTATGAGCTAAAAAAAATTGAATAAATAAAAGTAACATTTGCAGGCTACAAAACAGCTTGCTTTATCCAGTGAAGAAATCTGTTTGGGCAAAGAAATCAAGCCCCAAACAGTAAGAGGGAGAGAAAATCAGCAGGGGTGGGTTGGGAGAGGCCGGGTCCCTAGAGTGATATCGTGATACCCAGGGCACCTTCCGTTTTTCCTGACTCGGGCTCCTGTGGGCTTGTAGGGACTCTAGACGGACTTGAACTGCTAAGGAAATCTCAGTGTTAGTAGAGATGAAGGAGATAAGTGGTTAGACGAAAATCACTGGTAACTAGGGATGTGTGTGTGTGTGTGTGTGTGTGTGTGTGTGTGTGTGTGTGTACAAAGACACACTTGTACAGAAACAGTATCTTGGATTGGAAACTTTCATGGTTCAAAAACAGTAGAATTAAGAAGTCAGGTAATTGGTATGCCAATCTGAAGTCTGTCCTCCTTCCCTCAGCAAGAGGCCAGGGAAGTAGTTAAAGGTCATAAGGAGGGATAATGAGGGGAGACACAGAGAAGACTCAAGACGCAAAGATTAAAGAGTTCCACCCGCTGCCTGTCCTTTACCAGGAACTCACCAACATTATGCCTCTTTTTTTCCTAACTATACCAACTGAAACTTTTATTCCAAACTTTGATTTGGGTTTTTATTCACTTACCATTTAATAAATATTTACTGAGTTCCTATATTCCTTATTGCTCCATCTCACTCATGAAGTATCGGCAGACACAGCAACTGGGAGCTTGCTGAAAATGTGGACACCCAGGTCCCATTGGACCCTATCATATCAGAACCTTCATTTTAATCTGATCTACAGGTAATTATTATGCATATTAAAGCTTTAGAAGTGCTGGATGACTATGTGATGAGCATTTGCTGTATGAATAAATCAAGAGGGAATAAACACTGTTGACTTAAGAGAATTTCCCAGCTAGGATAACCCAGCTTTGCTGAGTTTACCGAGAGAAATTCCTGTTTCCCATGTGCCGTAAGTCATGTGAGCAGACATGGCAGCAAAGCTCATTGGGAATTTGGAAGCACAGTTCAGATTCATGATGTGTGAACAGGAAGCAATGAGGGACGGATGGCCACTGTTCTAGTTTGGTTATCCAAAGGGGCACTGAAAACTTGACCTTGTGGAATTAATGTAGTATATTCAAAAGTTGATTTATACTGATACTTACCTTAAATCTGTATGTTATAATGCAATGTTATTTCAATAAAATGTCTAACAATAAATGTAAAAAGAAAACTTGAACTGGATAGGGTGTGCCGTTACCTAAAGCTTTAGTGTAGAGCAGGCTGTGTTTTAGGTTCTGATGGTGGTTTTTTTGGATTCAACCAAATGGTTTAGTGTCAAAGATGAAGCCAGAGTATGGGTTACAATCAGGCAGATAAATCCCAAAATGTGAGATGACAAGGCAGACAGAGGGAACTATGCAATGCTAAGGGCTGATGTAGGACTGCAAGAATAACACAGGATCCCATCAACTGTAGGTTGGGGAAGAGACTACTTGTGACTCTGAGCAGGCCTGAGCCAGCAGACTGATGATCAATGATCAGACTGAGAAGGAGAGTATGGGGAAAGTATGGTATGTGCCCTGGTCCAGTGGTGGAGGACAGTGGTGGTGAGAAGCAAGGAAAACATCCCTGAAGAGAAGCCAGCACACCCACTTTGAGAATGAGAAAGCTGGGTGTTGTAGAACAAAAAAGGAGATCCTAAGAAGCACGGCTATAGTATGAAGTTGAGCCAAGCTGGAAGCTGACCCAAGGGAAGGTGCATCTCTTCTTCTAGAAGACATCTGTTCAGGACCGTCACTCTGGCTACCATTACCCAACGGTTCTCTGACAAATGAAACACAAGCGCTCTGCAGACAGTGGTACCTCAGGCTTCCTGATCTGCTTTGATTAGGTTTCTTCTCAGTTGAAATCTTTTGCCTAAGAGATGATTTATCTAAGTACCTCCGAGCAAAGTGAGCTGTGGGACAGGGAGATACTGGCCAGAAATATTGGCCACTGATAAATGACCTGCTTCCTGCTAAACAAATGCTTCCTGTTAAATAAAAACTAAGCAAGTTCATAAACATCTACTTTTTGTCTGCTAACAATCCAGCTCACCATTATCCTTAGAGTCAACACTGACAGTGGGGACTGTCATACTTTCAATCTCAAATCATGTCATTCCATAGAGTCCTCCACTGTAGGAATGGGTATCACATTTCCTTTGGGAAACTACATGTCCATAAGAGTAATTAATTCTATTCATTTCATGTTTCCTGGTCCACACATTGAATTAATTATTTCTCATGTTAGTTGGTACTGTTAATCTCTATGATAGTACAATACAAATTACTATTATCCCAAGAAACTGAGGGTCAGAGGGGCTATGCGGTTCATTTAAGGTACTTGATTTTGTTCCTGCAAAGAATCATTTCAGTTGATCACTTGTGTTTGTCCACTGACTTTTGAAGCAAAATGACTGATGGATTTTTTTTAGCAACTTAATTACAACCATTAGTTGAGAACTTACTATACACCAGGAGGATATGTGTGCAGGAAAAGTTGGGTCTGAGTGAAAAGATGAAACAATGGGCTGGACTGTAAGTATTCTGGGGTGGATCAAGCTCCAGAAGTGAAATGGTTGTCAAACTGCTGGTATAGTCAGCGTTTATACTTTTGGTAAGGACAAATTGAGAATATTTTCCTAAATTATTTAAAGGATTCATCAGCAATACAGACAACATGGCCATTAGAACCAGAGGTAAGCTAGGTATCATTAAATAAGGCACATAAAGGGTTTTTCATCCCATAAATTTAGTAATCTGTGATATAAACTATAGCCTTGTTGGGAATGAAAAGCATATTGGAACTGGACTCAGACAGACTCTAGGTCTTCTTGGATGTTGGCATTTTTGGTTTGTTTTCTACCTCTAAACTTGTTTTTTTTACCTCTAAGCATTCATTTCTTAATTTCTCTGAATCTGGATTTTTTTCATTTCTCTAGTGGTGTTATAATCTTTTCCATAGTGACTGTTGTGATGAATATATAGACAATATCTTGCTCAGTACTTGTTACACAGTAGCCGCTCAGCATCTCTCTCCCATCCCAATGGAAAGAGATAGAATTTTGGAAATTCTTCTCATGAATCTATTGTTGCCAACGATTGATGCCTTCTTTAAATTTATCTGATTAACCTTTAAGTGAGAAAAAGGCCTTCTGATGTAAGTACAATTTATCAACATTTATGTGTGTGCTTACTTTTTAATTCACGCAGCTTAGTAAGACTTTTTAAAAGTAGAAATGCTATCTAAAGATGAGAATGTTGTCTCCAAGTTGGCAATTCACCTCTGTTGTTTCTGAGGGTAAAAAGCAAAATAAAACCTATTGCACTGTAAATACACCTCAGACTGTGCTATGGAGCCTACGAGATTAAACGGGAAAACAAATAACATTTCCATGACATTGTATATCCCTTGAAGTATAAAATTCACATTAAAATTATAAAAATTCAAGATAGTGGAAGAGAAAAGGAAAGCTTTAATATTATATAATAGTAGTGCTGACTCCTGAAGTCATTGTATTATGTAGACCAAGACATTTTTTGCTAATAGACATAGAGTTGGATGAGTTAGTATATGAACTAAGAGACTCCAAATTCTAGAATAAGAAAAAAGACAAAAATGAATGAAAATGTTGAGTAGATATTTGGAAATATGACCAACATAAAGTTTCACGCTGTCTCAATTGACTAATGAAAATGCTAATCAAGACGAAAAGAACCAGAATATTCTGTCCACCTTCCGTGAAGGGTAGTAGTAGTGATAGTGGTGATGATGATAACGGTGGAGGGGATGCCGGTGGTGGAGGTGATAGTGGTGATAATGGTGGTGGTGATGGAGGTGGTGGTGGTGGTGATGGTGAGGATGGTGGTGGTGGAGGGGATGGCAGTGAGGATGGTGACAGTGGTGGTGTAGTTGGTTTTGGAGGGAAGAGAGCAAAGACAAGTGTCAGGAGCAGAAGGGAGCAGAAGAGTTTTCAGTCATTAATTCTCCCATTGAGTCCTTAAGATCATGACCGAGAGCTTCTCCCCGCCCCACACGTACTCCAGGGGCACACAGGTTTTGAACAACCACTCTACTTCACCACTCTCTGTCTTCTGTGCCACTGGCTTTGGACCCCTCTTTCTAAACTGGAGCCCGTTGCCAACACTCTAAAGCCCCTGTTTCCTAACTACACTCCCTAACCTTGAAAAAACATTCTGGTCTCATCTTTAGCCCATTCAGGCAGGAGTTGAGAGGAACAAAAGGGGACACAACAACCTCTGAAGTTTGTCATTAAAACAAATGAAAATAGGTCCTAATATGTAACTGACCAGAGCATGTGACTAGAATTCATGGTCATGTGTCACATACATCACACTGCCTAGTTCATGCTTGCTTGTTTAAGATGGCAGAAGATATCATCTAAAAGGTTCACAGTTGGATTAATAAATATAATTCAAAAGCATTTTTTTAATAAACTAATGGATACCAAGATGTTCGTTACCTTGGTGGAAATTATTTAAAAGGAGCAAATACTCTCAAAGGATAACAGGTTAAGGACATATGAGGACACATTTCATATTTCTTAGAGACCAAAGAAGAGTCCATCAGCCTTTCCTCTGCCCCAGGCAGAATCATTTCTTTAGGTACATGTATCATTATATGATTGTCAATTGGCATCCTTGCCACAAAAATGTGAAGCTAGTATTAAGTGGCCATTTACATTCTGCTGGTGCCTTATGTGGTCTTCTCCAAGGGCATGTCCTGATGCGTAGGGTGGAGTCACTGGGAAGTGTCAGGTGAGTGGGGAGTGGGGCAGGGCACAGGAAGCCAGGCCAGGGGACGCTTCAGGCACTCATCCAAAGATGGTAACTTGACCCAGTTTGGGGGGAAACAATGAAACAGAGAAGAGCTGTCCCAGTCAGGTGTGAGGGTGCCAGAGGATTTTCTTTGTGTTCCTCTCTGTCAGTGGTTTAGGGTTATCTCTGGAGACAGAAATTTCCAGATGTTACCACTGCCATCAAGCAAAACAACTTTCAGCCACCTGAGAACAGCTCCCATCAAAAAGACAAGATGCAGAGTGCTGGGGAGAAGAAGTTCACCAGGAGACCACAGCACATAAACAGGATCTGGGGAGACCTGGGTTTGGAGACCAGCTGACATTGTACCGAGTCCTTGCCTCCACTGTACAGTGAGGTTTGGACAACCAGTCTAGGAACGATGACCTCAGCATGGAATCTAGTATTATCTTCATGATACAATGTGCAACATAAGCCTTAGAGAGGGTAGGCCCTTGGTCTGGTCAGCCACGTTGAAAAATCATGGCATTCCAACCCAAGTCTGTGGGACCCAGGGGCCCAAGTCCTTGTCCCTGCTTATGTCTTGTTTCCATTGCAGATACATTTCAGGAAAGTGTTCAACTTTGACTTGTCTCTTCTTTCTGAAGAATTCATAGTATGTATACCTATATATCCAACATGAACGTGACGACACTTTACCTGGGTTCCAAAAACAGCACTTTTGCATGCAAATGTCTGTGGCAATAATGCATGACTCGAGATAAAATCAGCATAGGCACAAATCGAATTGGTATTTCACTCTGTATATCACGATAGCAAATTAAATCTGCATTATACAGGCAGCTGAACGAAGATGAAATCATAGGCTCAATTTTGAGAAGACACAGAACCTTTAAGTTGGAAGATATTTTTATTTATTCATTGCTTATAAGATTATTTTTTTAAGATTGCAGTTTGCAGTGACATCAAGCTATACTCTATAATTCACTTAATTCCTGTGCTCAGCCATATAAGCGTAATTACTGAGAATAATCCATTTGTACCCATTCTGATAAAGGACTGAAATAAGAAGAGAAGATCAGACTGCAGCGAGTTTGAAGAAGGTGCAGGCTGTTCACTGGGCCGCTGCTGAAAGTTTCTCTGGCTACTGGAAGAACTTCTCATCATGCTTCTCCTGCCAGTGACTGAGGTGTGTTTGTTTTCTGGGTTAGATTTGCTTTTCGAAGAGCCTACTGGAAACATCTAACCACATCCTGGGATGGAGACAGCAATGTCCTGGAATTGAGGTCTATAGTCTGAGGTCATTTTCATGAAACTGCCTACATAGCTCTTCCTTCTCCAGAGCCCGGTGGGCAGAGTCCTCTACTAGGTCCGTGGTGTTTCAGTGTTGTGATAAGTTCATATTTCACGGCCCCGGTTCTTCAGGTCTACTTACACCTGTGCTCCTTTGAGACTGCCCTCTGCGGTAGGCACACCCCGTGGTGACACCAGGGGCCCACTTCCTTGTATAGTGCCCTCCCCTAGAATAAAGGCTGAACCTGTGACTTTCTTATGACCACTAGAATATGGTGAAGGTAACTGTCTTAGCAGGAGAGAGAGAGACAGAGAGAGACAGAGAGACGGACACAGAGAGAGAGAGAGACGTGGGCGGGGGAGAGACAGAGAGAGAGAGAGAGACAGACAGACAGACAGAGAGAGAGAGAGAGAGAGAGAGAGAGAGAGAGAGAGAGAGAGAGAGAGAGATTAAGCGTGAACTCTCCTAGTGCCCTGGGACTTCAGGTGACACTAGTTGATAAGGACATGTCCTACAAGGCAAGGAACTGAAGTCTTCCAACCATCCCTTCTCTGGGAAGAGGATCCCAAGGTTCACACGAGACTCCAGTCCCCAGTTCAAGCTTGGATCCCAGCCTGTGAAGGGGCCAGTTAAGAAGTTGTGCTCAAACTTCTGACCCGCAGAGACTGTGAGGTGACAAATGTGGCTTCTAGCTCCTAAATTCAGAGCACTTTGTCACACAGACATCCAAGTCTGATAGACCTGCCCGCACTGCCGGCTTGGCCAGGTGACCTGCCTTGGCCGCTGGGGATGGAGAAGACCACGTAAGCAGAGGCTTGACAAAGGAGGCTCACATCTCTCTTGGCACCACAAAAACACACCTGCCAGGTGGCTTGAGGGCTGCGAGACACACTTGGAACAGAGCTGACTGGTCCTCTCTGGGTCCATCCTCGACAGTCAGATGCAGACACTCTGCTAGCTGATCAGAGGTACGTGAGGGAACCCCGGGTTCAGCTCAGCTTAACACCCAGCTGACCTACAGATTCACGGGAAACAATAAACGCATGTCACTTTGTCACTCAGTTTTGACATGCCGTTAGGCAGCATTTGTGGCAACAAATAATTGCTCTAGGGAGCCCCAATGAAAGCTGCAGGACGCTTGAAGTTTAGACACCAACACGATTGCCTGTTGGGAGCCAAATCTTTTAATGGAAAGATGTAAACACGAGAGACCCAGGGACTTGGCGAGAGAGAAAAGAGCTGACCATTTGCTATGAACTCGACAAAAAGAGAAATGCTTTTTCCAATACAAATGAAAATAATTTTGAATTAGCTATCATTTAAGTGAACTTAAGCGACAGCAAAAATAAAGTCTGCTGGCATTTTGTTTTTCTTGTCCAGGGGCTCGACCTGATCATCACTCCGTCTCTGGGGGTGCTCAGGCAGTAAGGGTTTGGGGGGTTTGGGAGGACAGACCACGTACCGCCTTCCGTCACGCACCTCCCAGAACCACAAACGCTGCCTCTAACACCACAGGGCTCCCAGCAGGAGACTCCTGTCTGGCGTCCCGGAGGGCGCAGGTAGAGAGGGGCCTGCAGGTCAGGCTGAACAAAGACTCTCTCAGTCGCTAAGGGGAAAAAGGCGAATTGAAAGTTCTTGCTGATTTTGGGAGCACAGCCCTTGTCTCGGGCCTGTGATGGCCTAGAAAACAGAAGCCCTGGGTAACGTGAGACAAGGACCACACACCTTCTCAGAGGACAGCGCTGTTCTTTTTGACCCTCACCAACTCCCCACCGGGAACAGCAGCATTCAGGACGCAGCGCAATTCAGTTGTCATCCGCTGTGTCAGTAAACAAAATTCACACAGTGGTTTTGAGTGATTTTTGTTTTCCATTCAGGAAGAGTAAGATGCTGGAATCTTCCATCTGGTTTACTCACAAACTGCGGGAATACCTTGAAATATTTCTTTTCCCACCTAGCCAAGTGTCGCTTATTCAAGTCTCCCTCCACGTACCGAGTCAGGTTCCATGTTTCTTATAAAACGTGCTCGGTCTGATGACATGGTATGAGGCCAGTGGGAAGCATCCCGGGGAAGAACCACTCTCACTTAATGGCAGACAGAACGGCTTCTTGGAGTCCAACGTCCTTGGAATGCGTCAAAGGGACCCTGTCCTAAGGATTCAAACAGGTGACCGGGAAGACTTAGGGAGCCATTTGCTTCTATTTGGGGTGGTCAGCTGTCTAGTGACAGAGCCCCGAGAACAGTCCGAGGCGAGGACACCTGCCCACTGGGGAAGAGCTCATTGGCTGCTTCCAGAAGGCACCACAGCAGGAATGATTCCCGTTCCTGGTGTACCTGGAGCAACCTAGCCCCTTGCCAGTCGTCCACCACCTTGTGACCAGCCTGCTGGGTGATTTCAGGGACTGAGCACAGTCACTTGCCTTCTACTTGTCATCTGACTTCTCAAAGCAGTTTTTATTGGTGCACCCTGGTGGAGTAGCTGTTGTTCAGTCACCTCCAAAGGAGGCCAATCCATGTACATCCCAAGGACCTGGGTTCGTGTCCTGGGTCTGGGGTAACAACCAATGTGAACAGTTAAATAAAAATAAAATAAAATGCTTCTTCCTCCTCTTCCTGACTGACTGCCTATTCAACCTTCATTCCAGCCTACATCTTTCCTTTAGAAAGGTAGTTTTTATTAGGATCACTTCACCTCTGGAAAGTTAGAATTGCACTTCTGAGCACTTAACTTCAGCATTCAACTTCCTCAAGTAACATTGCTTGTTACAAACACTTCACAGATGCTCCTTAGCAGAAGGCGTCCACCGCTCACCCAGCTCCACGTGCTTCCAAGGAAGTGCCAGATAAATACAGAGAGCAGAGAGAGCATGACGGTAACAGCCACTCATCAGAATCCAGACTCAAACAGTGCTTGAGAGGCAGGACTAAACCGTGGGTTAAGAATATCATCTTACAGGTGACCTTTACAGTCTGACTTTAAAGGTGCTAAAGCCCTAGAGAGTGGACCCTCTTGCTTGGCTCTTTCTAGTGCAAACCTCTCTGGACTTGTTTTATGGGACCAGTTCATCACGTCTGCAGACACCTCGGCGAATGTTTCATTTGTGAGCTCACCAGACCAATTCCAAGCATCTAACCAAACTCGTTGATTACCTGTCAAAATGACCATGATTTTCTATAAAGACAAAATTTCTCTATTTGTGAGAAGAAACAAAGGTAAATTACTTCCAAATGACATATTTAAACAGCCACATATGTGCTATAATATAGGCCTGTTCTCTCTAAAGAGAGTGCCTGGCCACAGTGGAAAACTTCATAGAACAGAGAGAGAAAAAGAAAGGCAGCTGGTCCAGCTTAGAAAAATAATATTCAGCTTTCATTTGAGAATAGAGTTCATTTACTTTCAGGATAATGCACCGCAATGAAAATTGCATATATTATTAAGTAATTGCTATGTGTAGGTAGCTAAAATTTGTTAGCATGCCTCACGTATCAAGAATGCCACTGTGATTTTAGAGCACACGTCTTCATTTTTAAAAACAACTCTTGCCCTTGGACCCGGAGGGCATGTAAATTGCAGTATTTATCGGTCACCCTGTTGAAATCATAACAAATTTTCCTATCCCTCTTGAAAATCTCAAAGCAACATCACAGCAAAAATAGAATCCACTGCAAGTCATATTTGCAGCGTGCAATTGAATGGTAACGCCACACATAAGGCTTTCTTTATTGCAAAGTTGTTTCCTGGAGACATTTGTGTCTTCTCTAGCAAGAAGGAAAACAGCCTTCAAGGATGAGCACACTGTCGGCAGTACATTTCAACCGAAAAGTTTAAAAAACAACCTGTTCTAAATGATGTCCATTTCCACCAAAGAATACAATCCAAAAGGTATAAGAAAGGCAAATATAAAACACAGACATCGTTATCACATTTAGGTGTTGAACACAAAGCATTTTGTGGGGATGGACTTTCCCCCAGAGTCCACGCGAGCAAACACACGCGCTGAGCTTCTCCTGCACAGCAGCTCTTCCGAGCTGCGCCCCAGGAGTGCTGAGAAGCCCTCGCGATGCCTCTCCAGTGAGTTTCTGTGCTCATGAATAAACACCAGAAAAAGAAGAGCAAGAGGCAAACGATAAAAGTAGCTTGCGACAGTTTTCCTGCCTTCAGAGAGAGACTGAAGCCATTTCCCAAGGAATTCAGCATAGTCACCGTGCCCTTCCCCCCCAAGAGAGAAAGAGCAATAAATATATTCCGCAGTTCAGCAAATCAAAAGAAGGAATGCGGAGTCTATGCATATTAATACTGATAGAAGTGTCTAAACAATGGCATTGCCTTCAGGCAGCTCCAATCAGAGGGGTGAGTAACTGGTAACATCGCTAGAGTTGCAGGTCCTCAGCTATCCTGCATTTCTTTTTGAACAGCGCTTTTGAAAGTTAATTTCAGAGTATATCCTGAGTCATAGACGGTATGTAGAGGGAGCCCTTAGCTCCTAATCAGGTCTGGCATTTGAGGAAACCGTCGGACAGTGGTTTTCACTGGAGAATGCGCACGGGAGTCCACGTTAAGACTCCAGCAGCCTTTCTCAAAGAACTGAAATCCCTCCCCGAGCACCAGGTCTCATGTCCAGCCTACGATGCTCCCTGAAGAAGCCAGGTCACTAGCATGTGTCTGCAGGAAGGGTACACAATCAGCAACAAGGGCTTTACTGCAGTCTCTTCCCTGAGAATGGAGCCATTTGCTTTTCCAAAGCGAATTCAGGTTCTCGGTACATGTATTCATGTGAATCAAAACATACCATGAACGGAAGCCTGTGGGCTCAAAAGTGATGTGAAAAGACCAGCTCACAATCTGTCCCCTATAAATATTCAGCAACTCAGAAGTAGGTGAATTCACAGGACTTTCATCATACAATAAATAATTTCAAATTCTGCTAAAAAAAAGAGAGAAAATTTAAATGCCATCAAGAAAAAGATTCTGAATTTTATGTTCAAGTACACATTTCTTTGCACCAGAAGACAAATTCAAATAGTAAAAAAACAAAGAAAAAGAAAACCAGAAAGATGATTGTTGTTTCGTAATGAAGGGGTGGGTTCCCTGTTGAAAAGTAGGGAAGGTGAGAGCTTTTGAAAAGTGAACGTCACGGTTAGGATGTGACTTCCAGGCTCAGACCGGGGGATCCAACTCTCTCCTGGAGGCTTGATCTTGTCAGTGACGGTGGTAGCTTAAGGAGGCTTCAAGTAGAACATATTACTTTGGCAAAAGAACGTATTGAGCAGAAGAGAGTTGACAGTCCCAAAGCTGCTACTGACAGGGACATTCGCTTGCTTTTTTTTTTTTTTTTCCCTAATTTCTACTGGTTTCTAGAATAATAAACACCCCATGATTGGTCTAACGTGGTTAGAAACATTTTGCTCCCTTTCTGTTAAAACAAAAAGGTCAACCACAGGCATTTAAACACCTTCAAATAAACCATTTCTCCTTTCTTACCAAATGTGGCCTCTGAATACTAGTCTTCTAAACTCTGCTTACGTTTATTACCATCCAAGAAAGAGCGTCATTGTTCAAACTTTCATCCGTGACTTGGTAGAGTTCTAGATATTGACTTCTATGAGACTTAAAATGTGTGCCTTTTACACAAGGAGGAAAGTGCCCATTCCATAAATAAAAAATACGTAGAAGTAACAGTGTGGTTTCCAATTAAGTTGGGATAGGAATAGGGTTGTGCTTATGTAGACAAATTATTGCACGTTGGTTTCACCTATAAATTTCACATACGGCTGGAAATGGCCTGAAAATGAAAATGAATTTTTTCATGCTGTATTTGCATCTGTTTTTACATTTCAGTGTGTCTATAATCATTTAATTTGACTTACAAAGATTCAGTGGCAATTTTCAAAGCCATTTAAGAGAATTTGGATGTTATTTAAGTATTAAACATACAAGTTGTAAAAAGTATGCATTCCTATTAAGAGATTTTCCATGTTATACCAAAGGTTACTATGTTTCAACTACATAAATATATTAAACTATATTCTATTCAATCATATTAAAACATTAACACAAGTAAAGATAACTCAATGAGAAGCAAATCAAGAGCATAATTTCAGCTTTTGGATGACTAGCTAGAGTTAAAATGTTCTTGAAGGAGTTAGAAGTGCAGTCTGATTTGGCAATAAGGGCATTTCTTGATACATACTGAGAAGCCAGCTGAAGAATCTGGAAAATTTTCATCATAAATTCTCCCTGCCTATGAATGGGACACTGGCATGCTGATGTCTCTTTTTTAGGAACGTCTCAAAGAATAAAGAAGGACCTTTTATTAGATAACTTATTTCCACTTAAAATTGCCAAACAGTAAAATCTTTAAAACAATGTGGGTCACTTTTATAAGGAGGGACTTACATTCAGGAATATTGCATCTCTTTCATAGAGTATGAACCCTTCAAAGTGCTCTAAAACACCATAAATTTGATTAGCAGCAAAGCAGTAGCCTAATCAAAATCTTCCTCCTCTCCAGTATATGTACATTTATACACACTATACATCACCTGTTCTACCAGTCTAAGTTCAACCTAACACTGTGACAGTTACCCCCAGAGGCTGTGCAAGATCACAGATGCTGTCTACACTGGGTTATGGTTCAAGACCACTCACACCCAAGTGGTTTTGAGAGAACCAATCCTTTCATTAAAATAAAGGAAAAAAAATTCAACCACATATTTTGAATTTCTTTTTAAGATAAAAAGGAATTGGGGGATACCCAATATATCATTCTCCTGGGTCCTATTATTTTATCTAAAACTACTGTTATATACATGGAAGGCTAGATGCTTTTAAACATCATTTCACAACCTAAGTATAAAATATCCCTTTGAAAAATAGGACAAAGTATTGTTTTGTTTTTTAACTTGGAGGAAAGTTGTGTGAGGAGTGAGTTTCTTCCCACAGATGCAGCATTTTCTCCCAGGAGCTTGCTGAGAGCCCGGTCATCCTGCACACGGTGTGTCCTAGGGATGGAGTCTCCAAGCACTGCAGTTCCATGTCACCGAGCACCCGGCCTCCAGAGAGAGAGCCTGTGGGCACCGTGACTTGCTGGTCTTTTCTTTTCCACACTCTTCTAGCAGCACCCAATCCTGGGACATCACTGGCTGAAGTCCAGAACTTGAACTTCACTGGGAAAACCAAGTCCGTTCACAACGCAACCACCTCATCTTTTGACTGGATGATTCTTGGTCCCCCATGGGTAGGAGTGGTACCTAGAAGATTCAGAAGTGGAGGGTTCTCCATAGTTAAACATATTTTAATTCACACACTCGATTTCAAAAACGGTAGCCCACGGAATTAAGAAATAAATCACAATGAATAAAAAGGTGATTCCAGACATAATAAGGTGGAGATAGTTTAAGAAAGATGCCTTTTGCTGAAATTCAGAACTAACAATAAGGTCAGATAACCCTTCATAGTGGAAAAACAATCACCCATCAAATTAGACTGTATATTTAAATGCCTACATGCATTTTATAAAATCTATTTTACATGTTCATCAGTCAATTTGTACAAAAAGTACAAGTCGATTACTGAAGCAAATTCTCTTTTATCTTGTATATTGTTATTTCTCAACACATTTGTTAAAAATTAAAATATTATGTATCCCCTTAAGCACATAAAGATAAGTTTGTTATCTATTTACGCACAGACTCAGTCTTACTCTTCAAAACACTGATGAAAATGAAAGTGTTCTAGGATGTATGCTTCTGGTAAAAAAGCTAAATATTTATGGATAATATAGTTACTCATACTGCCTTGCAAAGGATCACGAACAGCACTCACTTTGGTCTAGTCGAGTTTGTTTGGAACTTGTTTCATTTTCTTTAGTCTATTTTCTTCTGAACTCAGCCATACCTCCTCTTACTCTAGAAATGAGGAGTCCCCCATTTTTTGTCAGGGTTTCTGGCTGTTGTTTCTGTTTCTACTCCGTTTTCTTTGGCTAAAGCAGCATTTTGTGTCTGGGACATTCTTCCTAATCAGATGTCCAAGCAGTCTCCCAGTTATTTGAACAGTTCTATAAATCTTCCCCAAAGATAGATAGTAGCTAGGTAATGGCTGTATCCCAAGACTTCCCATTTGAAAATGGCATTTCCCTACCCCAAACTAAATATAAACTCTACAACTGAAGCTGAAAATGTGCCATATCTTGGCTTAATGTTGCTGTCGAGATGCTCTGTAGATGTGAGTCTAAGTTTGAACTGACAGTCTTAGATTGCAAACTTAAATAACACAGGGATTATGTATGAAACTCTCTTTGCATGGTGTTGAATCAAGGTCACTGTCAACATTCTGACATAACAATTTGCAGTGATGGTGATGATGGGGAGAACAGCAGCAGACCTGGGTAGAAGCTGTTGGAGGAGTTATAAGAGTATTTTGCATTTCAACTCTAACACCAGGGAAACTTTGCTTCACTTATGTTCCAGGCAAAAGATGAAGCAGCAGTGGGGTAAAATAAACAAAGTCAGGAGATTTATTCTGGCAGCACATCTCAGATAAGGCAGCAGATGTCAACATTCTTCAAAAGTGGAAAACTTGCATTTAAGTTTCTCGAACAGATTTGGTTGTGAAAGTTTTTTTCAGGGAATATCTTTTAAAGTCTTTGATAAGAGTAGCTGTTCTAATGAAACCCACTTGGTAAGCCTCACTACTGATTCTAAACACCTCTAGACGTCCTATCATACTCAACATTTTCCATCACTTTGACTACGGAAAAATCATGACTGGCATGACTGATGTGATTCAAATTTAGAATTATGTATATTTTCAGCTTGTGAACTATTAGATGCTTCTAAGCAGAGCCTGGTTTATTTCTTGGGAATAAACATGGAGACCCAGCAAGCAAGTAACAGTTCTAAGAACATCCAAAATTTCCTTTCACTAGTCAGCGGCGATGAGCTTTTCTCCTAAGACACACTGTGTCACAGCTGTTAAGATGCTGAAAAAGGTGTGTGCCATATCCACATGGATTTTTAAATGGGTGATTCATGTTAATATGAAGTATTTTAGGAAAATTGTATGTTCTATCCATCATGTTGCTTGAACTTGATCATTTAAATCTTGTCTTCATATTCTAGTTACTATTCCTAAAATCACAGTGAATCAGAATTTTTCTTTGTTATTAGGCATTATCTTCATAATAATAAGAAAACCTACAATGTCTTTTAATAGAGGAATATGTCTTTGAAAGCAGAAGTAATGTTGATTTTTTAAAAATCTGATTATAGTAGAACTGAAAAAGGACAAGCATGCATTTTAAAATAAGACAGAAATTATGAAAAAAAGAAAATATAAGTGCTCTGGTGTGAACTTCTGAGTTCGGGTTTTTCATTGCTACTAGTTGATTGTCTACAAAAATATGAAGACATTCACTGCCCATGATGTAGTCTCTGAGAAAATATAGATTAAAAAAATTAAAAGACATGTATTATCTTTGCCCCCACTACAAGTCAAGGACACTTGAAATAATAAAATGCTGAGTCAAGAGCAGAGACATTTACACTACCCACAGGAGGCTGGGTGTACTAAGCCCAAGGGTAGAAAATGAAAATTCAAAACCTCTCCAGGGAGGGTAGAAGAAGAGTGATAAAGAGATGGCAATTTCCATTAACCATATACCTTTGGAATATGAGAATTACTCATCATTTCTTACAACAGAACTAAATTTACAAAGGCAGTATTCTGGAAATATATTATCACGCCCAAAGAGCATGCAAGCAGTTGAATAATCTTATGTGTGATTCATAAGAACAACTCATTGAACAAGAGAAGAGAAAAATGTTAAAGACTGAACTAACTTCAAAGAAGAATTTAGTTTCTATGTAATCAGCTAAATATGATGTTCTTGAGAATTCTTTCTCTTAACATGACTAATAGCGACTTTGGAGAATATTTTTAGAGAAATTTTAACAGTAATCATAAGACAGTGTCCCTACCTGGAAAGGCAGGCAGTTCCTCCAGGCACTGGGACCACGGTGGGAAAACATAGTCCATAGGATTGTCCCTCCCTAAGTCAACTTTGAGCCATAAAAAATGTGTAGAGAGCTGCTTATGACCAATTTGATTATTTGGTTATGAGGGAGCTCCTTAGAAAAGTCAAGAGACAACCCATGTCTCGGTGATACTCTCATAGTGCCTCTCCCCTAATCCCTAACATTTCACGACGTGTCAGCCTGATTTCCAGTTGCCAGAACATTAATTTCTTTTTCTGACGAGTTCTCTGGCCTCTATAATTTGCGCTATTCACCCTTATAGAAGACCAGAAATGCCAGGGAGCTAACATTCCCTGGGACAAGACCTCAAACAATGATGGATGGAAATTGGAGGATAAACACCCCAGCTCCCTCCTTCTTGAGCTTGATAATCAAGGGGTATGTGTTCTCCATGGGCTTTCAGATGTCCCCAGTGGAAGCAAGCTCCAGTCACCCGCAATGTAACTTCCCTGGAAATGAAACTTGCCTTGAATTATTTCTTTCTTCTCCTACTAATGCTTTCTGGAATTACCCCTCAAAGAAACAAATTATACTCAACTCTTTATGCCCAACAGTGAAACTGCAGGAGCCCATAAAGGGGCGAGAACTGGAAAAACAGTATATTGTCGAGCACCAATAATGGTTCTATTAGAAGATAATATACAACCCCAGTAAACTGAGCCTTTTATTTAGGGTAAGCAAATGGCAACAGAGAACAACAAAATCCTTTCCCATACACATATAAAGAATTCATTAGAAGTGATTCTTTGTTTAGCTGCATGTTTCCTCTTACATTCTATACAAATAATGGATATATTTCAGTGATGAGAACCAGAGTTTACAGTTCTTCCAGAAGGGAACAAATGCTTTTAAACACCAATCTAGAAATGCTTTTTCATTTTGTTATGTTCATTAGTTTTGATGGGAGTAAATAACCACACTAAGCTATCGCCTTTCTTTTCAACAGAGAATATGGCAGCTACAGCCAGATAGAAAATGTGGAACATACTTTTGACCCCGGTCGGATCTTATCTAAGCCAAGATCTTTTGCAAACATGTTTAAAATAAAAGTTGGGGGGGGGGGAAACTTTGGACTCAAGACTAGAGAAACCAGATCTAACAGCCAATGATCTCAACTAATGTTTCACATTTGAGAGAAAACGCCAGATCTCACCTGTTAGAACTGAAGTTGTAATAGCCACTTTCCTCTAGGACCTCTTCAATCACAGTCTGAAGTTGGAAAAAAAAAATCCAATTAGCATTGAATTAAAAGCAAAATAAACATGTTCAAAGACACTACAAACCTCACCTGCATCTGTTCATATGTTATTCCTTCCTCCAAATCCAGGCTGGTGGGGAGACCTGAAATGGATAAATTATGGAAAATCTAACATTTAGTTCACACGTTCTTAAACTTTCTGGGCAATTATGATTAAATTATAGGGAAAACGGGTCCAATTCTCAATGATGAAGATGAGTACTTATAAGCACATTCCAAGTTATTTTGTATTTAAATATTCAAACTGTTTTTCTTTAATAACTGCTTTGGGACTGATCATCACAAAATAAGGCACAATTTGGGAGTGCTATTCATGGTATAGGCTGGTCCACTAAATTAGGTGTGTGTGTGTGTGTGTGTGTGTGTGTGTGTGTGTGTGTAGCACAGGGGTTAAAAGTGATTCCAAACAAACTACGTGATGAGTGAGTTTTCTGTTGAAGAAACTCCCCAATGCATGAGGCAGAAAGAGCAGATGTGTACTTTCTTACAGAAAGGCAGACATAGACAGGAAAGGACAACAAAGATCTGACCCTTTCATACGGCTGCCTTGGGAGAAACAAAATACATTTGAAGCCCAAAGACAACCCTTCTTTTGGTGTTGGGCCTGAGTACGCGCCACCAGCACCTTCGCCTGCCCCGGCACCTCCCAAAGCCATGATGACCAGTTTCTAGTTAAATCAATCAACACTGATGGAGGAGGAGGCCAGGAGCTCCCTGCCACTGAGGAGCGAGAATGGAGGAGGGGAGTGAAGTCTGCAGTTGGCATTCCGTTTTTAAAGACCAGTTTAAAGTGTTCCCCAAGGTGCCTGCAGGCGTCCATGTTAGCTTTTGTTCAGCCGGAATGGACCTGGGCCATGTTGGTCTGTCCTGGGTGGGTGTCCAGCGGCCTCAGAAAAGTCTGAAAGCTCTTCCTTTCATCAGAGCTGCCATTTTAAGAGAAACAACTTGAGACAACATTTGATCTTTTCTTATAGACTTTTCAGGGATTATTTTAAATGAAAACCTGCCTGCCCAGGTTAGCTTTATCCCAACAGTCTAAGACTTAGAGAAAGTCAGCTAAGTAGCATGTGAGATAATGTGTCTGAATTAGAAAATAAAAAAAAAAAAAAAAAAAAAGAGAGAGCGAGAGAGAGAGAAGTGAGTGCTTTTCTAGGCTGAGGAGATGGTGAAAGCCTTAACTGTGAAAGCTTCCCTGTGTCCACTCTACTGAGTGACATAAATATAGTTTACAGGGATTTAAAAATGCTTTAAGAATTCTGAAACCTCAAAGTAACTTGAAATGTCTTTTTAGAGTTCAAATATGACAAGAAAAGATATATTATGCTGAGTCCATACTGATGGTCAAGCATTTTTTATATATTTACACTAATCCTCATTTCTATAACCCTATAATGCAGGCACCATTTTTAATCCTTATTTTAAGGGACATGTAAATGACGTTCATAGAGGTCAAATAATTTTCCCAAGGTCAGCTATGAAAGGGCTGAGATGAGATTTGAATCAAGGCACCCAGTTTCCAGACCCTATGCCAAATTTCCTTCCTATGTGAGATTCTTGAAAAAGAAAAATATATACATATATGTTTATATAATCTGATATGGATTATAAAGGCAAATGTCAAATTTTCTCCATTTTAAATATTCATACTATTCATTTCTGCTTTTTATTTCTCTAGATGCTTTGAGACATTTGATATTCCATCACTGGATAAACAAGAATAAATAAAAGGAAATGCAATTGGCCCACATCGTTTCTGCTGTTTGTTTATGGTCTTAATAAATGATCAAGGAAGCTGCCATCATGAGAAAAATCAATCTCAGGGCATTTCTAGGTTCTATTGTATGTTTGTTCCAACTCTTGTCATAGATCATCAAAATAAGCTCTATTTTTCTTTTAAATTGAAGAAAATCTTTGAGAGATAGCTGGTGACCCAAGCAATATATTTCTTGGAGAAAGCCAGGTTTCCAGGGCTGATGAACGTTACCTGTTGGGTCATTTGGGGACAGGCTGCTTCTACTGGAGGAATGATGTAATAAATGGTAATCCGCTGTGAAAAAGTTGGGTTCAATTGGTTCTGGAGATCCCTGAGATAACTGAAAGAGAAAAGGCGAAACCACATCTTATTTCACACTCAGAAGCAAAGGACCCGAGACCTCCGTGTGGGGTTTTCCATTTCCCTATATCTCTGCACAGAAAATTGACTGCGCTGTTGTTTTCATCCCTGTGAATAGCTAAAGATACATCTTCCTTCCCAAAGAACTTACACATCGGAGACAGGCAAAATATAGTGAAAATCAGTTTCGACAATTCCCTGGTCACATGGAAGAAAAAAAACCCAATACTCCACTTTACAGCTTTAGGAGAGCAAAATAAAAATGAATAAAAAAATAATGCAAAGGCCTAGGACATCAAAGTGTTATTTTTATCAGGCATAGGAGGAATAAACTCCAATTACTTAACTGAACAATATGTTTAGCCCAAATCACCATCCTTTCTCATGTATCTTCTATGAACAAAGCCTTTTTGTCTGACCACAAACCAGAGTCTTAACATGGCTTAATAAATTACTATTAATTTTAAATCACTAAACATGAATTCCCAGCACTGAATAACAGGCCAATTGCTGAGGGTCCTTCTGATCAAGCCTAATTAAAAAAATGGAATTTTAGGTTATAACTATTTTTCAGCTTCCTTTCACCTGTAATTCCAACCAGCCCCTGGGCTAGCTGAGTTTTAGTGCTTTTGTTGATATATGATACTTTCAACCTGTAAACCAGATTTTAGCAAACAAAATATGCCTACCCCATGACCCAGCAATCCCGCTCTTAGGTTTAAAAATGAAAGAAAGGAGTAGTTCCATCTATAAAAGACATATACAAAGCTGTTCTCCATGACATCATTCATAATAACCCCAAACTAGAAAAAATACCAACTGTCCAGTCAGAAGGATAGAGTGTGTGCTGCTCGTCCAATGGAATTTTGGGGTTTTTTTTAAGGAAGGTGAGGGCAGGAATGAAAGCGAGCAGAGGCAAGCTGGCAGGAAGAGAGAGGTAGAAGAAGCATTTTTATGCATTCTATTGATTTGTCCATCTTGGTTGCTCCCACCAGCCCCGGGATGCGAACCCAGCACCTTGGGATGTGTGTGACCTGAGCCTAACCCCCTACTCCACCAGGGCGCACCTTCAGTGAAATCCTTGAAACTTGATAAAGAGCAAACTATGAGTGACACAGCGATATGAATGCATGTAGACAAGAAGCCAAAAACAAAAGAACACATCACATATGACTTTACTTACCGGCACTTTCACCATCAGGTAACACTAACCAACAGTGACCAGAATCAGGATGACGGCTCTATTTGGCAGGTAATGGGGTTTGGAATGGAAATGGGCTGGGAATGGAAATGTTTCATGTTTTGATATGAGCCGTGGTCACACAGGTGAAGACATACAAAAAACAATACATCCGCTGCATATGTACTTTACGCATTATGAATTTTATAACTTAAAATACTTTAATCAGTAATAAGTATTTCACAGATGTACTTTGGATACTGGAAACACAATTTATGTGTCTTCCAGTTTCCATGTTGCCAAATACTACACTCTAGAAAGAAAAACAGGGCTCCATCCTTTTTCAGTCTGAAAATTTATTATTCTGAACTCAGTGATAATAAAATTAACTCATCTATAAAAATGACAAGATTATAAGACTGCAATGTACTGAAACGGGAGAAGAGCTGGTATTCACTCACTTAAAAACTTTCATGTCATCGCTGCTGGGTGCCACGGAGGCAGCCCTATTCAATCTGTGCTTCTCTCATCCAAACTAGTAAGTTCCTCTAACCAGGCTTTTTAATGTCTCTTGTCAGGCTGAAAATGATTTTCCGGTATGACTTTTCAAATGATTTCAGATGGGGTTGTTTTCCATGTGGTTTAGAAGAGGGGTAATCTGACTGCCTAAATGCACCACCTGCTAATAAGAGGCTTATTCAAGACAACATCATGATTAAGTATACACCCTGGAATCCTAAAGAAGATGTCAGCATGTGTGACTTGTGACCTGTGAAGGTCAACCTAGCCATTTTAAGATTAAAAACAAGTCCTTTTCACTGATTCCAACCTTAAAGACAAGAGTGTTAGAGGTTTCCAGGGCTTGTGGGTCCTTATCATCTCCCTCCCTTCCCTCCGTTTCTCTCTCTCTTTTTCTCAGGGGGCTCCTAGTAGAAAATGCCCAAATCCTCACCATGGAATCCACGGTCCCACTTAGTCTCCTTCCCCTTGGTCACTCTCACCCTTGCTGTCTGCACCCAGCCACAACTCCCTGCCTAAAGCAGGTTTCCCGCTAGTCTCCTGGGCCTTAAGAACTGTACGTCTTTAGAGGGATGGCCCCGTGGATGAAGCTAAGGGCTAAAATTCACTTGTCTCTGTTTGAATCCCCAGTATGTTTCCTTTTATTCTAGGACCTTCCCAGCACTTCTTTTTGCAGTTCATTTCTTGACATACACAGTCTTTCATTTAACCCCTTACTACGTGTTGAACTGCACGCCTGATGTTTGAGCACATTCTGTGGAACAGAGGCGAACACACTGAGCCCACACACACCGATGGCCTCCAGCGTATCCACAAGACGCTGAGCGCACGGAGGGCTCACCCGGGTTCAGCCTCCGTGGCAAGCGCGACTGACTAGGACGCAGGCTAACGGACACGAAGCAGGCTGAGTCGGTAAGTACTGAGTGAGAAATCGGTAAGTTGTGCGCGTGCTGAGTCCCTGACTTGCAGAGAGAAGGATGTTTCAGGAAGACTAGTGTGGTTTTCAGAGGTTCTGTAGAAGGAACATGGGGCCAGGCCTCAAAGGACAGACTTGGGCAGATCAAAGGAAGTAAATTAGACTTTCAAGGTAAGAGGAACTTGGGGGCAAAGGCTGGGCATTGTCTATAGACGGCAAAGTGATAAAAAATGTATGACACGAGTCCATGTCATGGAGGCATGAGGATTCGGGGGAAGAGAAGAAGACAAGAGCATTCATTGATTCAGTGAGTTTTAAACTATCACTCACCATGTGCCAAGCACAGATCTGGACCATGAAAGCGATCAACAATGGTCAAACACTGCAGTTTTGGAAGGTAAAGCCTAATTAGGAAGAAATATGTCTGTGAGGGATCCACCTGGATACGTGTCAAATCACAACTGTGCCGAATGCCTTGAAGGGCAGGCCTGTGGTTCCAGGAGCTGACAGAGTTCCATTTACCTGAAAACGATGACTTATGATAGGAGCCAAATAATGAGCAAAAAACGAGTGAAGAATGGGATGGAGGCACATCACAGGTGGACGGACAGGCACATGCAGGCCGGTAGGAGACAGCATGGTAGACAGATGAGATATCAGTCAGGCATTGTGGCTGCTGTGCAGATGGCAGGGGTGAATGTGGCTGAGGGGAAGAGACTAAGTGGGACTTGAATGGAGCAGGACTCTGAAATCCATGGGGAGGATGTGGGCATTTTATCCTAAGAGGCCTCTGAAGGTGGTGGGGGCGGTGGGGGGGATCGGACAGGGCAGGGAGGAGGGGAGGAAAGGAAGGAGGAAGATAATCAGATTTCCTTTTCTGAGGTGCCCATGCACACACCTAACACTTTGAGTGGGGCTGGGGGACATCGGGGTGAGGACAGAGTCATTGTGAGGAGCCTCCTGCAAACGACAGAGGCCTAGCAAACAAGGTCTGAGTTTAGAAGGAGGTTAGAAAACTGGAAGCTACGAAGGTTTGAGTACGCTAGAAAACGCAAGTATGGAAGAACTGTTAGTCTGCTAAGAAAGACTGGAGAACAAGGGAACAGCAGTGGCGCTGTGACAAGAACATGAGCGAGGCGAGCTGAGCAGCTGTACTCGGGGAGACGGGAGGCAGGCGCGGATGCGGGAGAACGAACATCCTTATAACGGCAGCGGCTCCTCTGGGCACTGGTTGTACGCCTGCTGCATGCTACACGCATTTGATATTCTATTGAGTTTTTTCGATTACATGCTAAGTGGGTGTTTTCTCCATCTGAGAGATGAGAGCACAGAAATTAAGCAATGTGTTCGCGCAAAACTGGTAAGTGGCAGAACAGGGCTAGAACCCAGGTCTAAAGTCAAAGGTCAAGCAAAACCATGTGCTCCACAGAGACACCGCAGGCATGAACGGACTTACAGGATCCAAGACACAATACGGAGCAGTTAAAAGTGACTACCAAGTGCGTCGCTGTGGTTGAGTGGGCTGAGGCCCCGGTGTGTGGACCATGTCTGGGTGCAAGACCCAGAGCCAAGGTGAAAAACCAAAAATGAACTAACTAAATAAAGATGTTTCTTCTCCCTCTTGCTTCCTTCCTCTCTTAAAAGAAATAAAAATGGTCTCCATGGTGGCTCAGCTGTTAAGCCTAAGCCTGGGGTGCAGACACTATAGCCCAAGGATTCCCGCGCTATGGCCTGGGACAGACAGGGAGGGAGGGGAACGCAACTAAAATGAAAACTAAACTTAAAAGATGCTGCTGCTTCTTCTCCCTCCCATCTGCTGTTTGCCGCCTTCCTTTTGCTTTAAAAAAAAAACAAATAGTGACTGCAAGGTTTAAAGACTGAACAAGGAAAATCGATGCTTCCAGGGACATCACTGTTCCTGGACAGAAGGTGCGGTGTCCCACTCTGGTTGGCAAAGCAAACGGTGACTCGGTGGGTGGGACGATGGGTGACACAAGAGGGCCTTCTCAAAGGGCATCCCCGGCTGGGAAGGCAGAGGGGCTTGAGCTGTGCTCCTCCATGACTGCAGACCTTTGTCCTGATGAGCATCAGCTCTGAGGTGGCCTCCTGTCTTTGCCAGGTGTGTTTAGTTTGGAAGAAAGTGAAAGAAACAACAAAACACGCTCCTCCTAACCTGGCATAAACTGCTCTGAAAAAACACCTACAGTTCTAAAGAGCAAATGAACACTTTTCAACTAGACAAGTAAATAATATTAAAGAGAACAGAATGCCACATTATTACCAGCCGTCTCCCCCCAAAAAACAAGTTGAATTTCGAGCAAATATTGAGCTATTTTGGCACATCACTTATCGGTTGGAAAGACAGAATCTTTTTTGGCAAAAGCTAACAGAAGATAACAATGAACAACTGCAGTTTCAATATTGGTTAAATTCTCCAAATTCTCTTTTCCTTTCCACAGCCTCCATCTCTGGGCTGCTCTGGGGGCTCAGGTGTTAAGTCCACAGCTCCAGCGTAATCCACGTAAAGCCCAAGGACCCAGGCCTGTGACCCAAGACGAACAACTGACAGACTAAACAAACGCTGCTTCCTCCTCTCTCTCTGCTTGCCCGCTGCCAACCTGCCTTCATCCCTACCTGCGTCCTTCCTCTTAAAATAAAGCTATCCCATCCTTATAAAAAACAAAATAAAATAAATGAAAGTTACTTCTAACCTTCCAAGGTTATCCTTGCTGTGGAACTATTCAGATAATTTGGAATCTAAACAACTTAGGTTGGATCCTGAAGGAAATTAAGCCGAACACCAATGAAGTCAGATGTCAGAAGTGAGAAAATGTCCGATGTGTTCTATCACCTTTCCCTGGCCAGCCCTCTGCTGGTACTTCGGCTCCTCTTGGAATTGGGACAAGTTAAGACATAACAGAATGTCCTACTTTTCCTCTTTTCTGACCTACAGCTCCTGTCTATCACTGCGCACTAGACCCGCCAGGACCGGCTCCCCACTGCAGGCCGCGCGACGCAGCCGGGTGGCAGCCTGACTCAGGCTGGAGCGGAGCGTCTGCTCCGTCCAGGATGGGTGGGAGGCACAGCTGGTTTATGACGCCTCCCTGGGGCCCTAATGAGGGCCAGGCAAACACGGGGCGTAACTACTACACGCATAAGGAGACTAAATGAAGTCCAACTTGAGGAACAATCTCCCTGCCTGGAAAAGAGCTGGAAACCTGGGGTGGAAATCAGGAGGCTGCCAACTGAGACAGGGAAACTCGACTGATCGCAATGGAATTACAGATGACAAACCGAAGACGAGTGCCAGGGAGGCCCGTGGCAACAGAAGTTCCGCCTCGTCTACCCCGTAACAGGGCCAAGGTGGTCTGGAGCGTCAGCGCCTCTGGGACGGGAGAGAGAATCCCCCAGAGTGTAACTGTACAGAAATAAATCGTGTGGCCTCCTGGACCACTGGGCCTTTCTTGCAAGGAATCTCTAGTGCTTGGCCGTGGTGACACGGTGGGGACTCTAGCTTTGCTACTCCAGGTGCGTCTGGGGCCACAGCCGCGCCACCTGGGAGCTGGGAGGAAGGTCACAAGCTCTATCTTGCCCCAGACAACTCCATCACAGTCAACGTCAACAAGATCTAACCGCGTGATAAAAGGTAAGAATCACCGGACTGAAATTGCTGGAGGTCTCTGGATCCCAGCCCAGGGGATTCTGACTCCACTGACATGCTGCGTGGCCGGAGTATACGAGGTTTAAAAGCTCCAGGTGATGCTAATGTGCAGCTAAGGTGGAGAACTCCTGGGCAGGGCTGCATGCTCTAACAGCCAACTGTTTCCCCACCGGATCTAAATTCTTTTGTTTGGCTTCCTCCTTGGTCCAAATGACATTTGTAACTCATAATGCAATGATTCTCAGTCCTCGCTATATACTAGAACACTTGGGGTCCGGCGCCCACTGGCCCACACTGTGCCTTTGTGCTAAGTCAAAAGTCACCCCTTCCTCCAGAGGATGAGTCCCCTGCGACCACCCCCCACCCGGGTGCTCTTGGACAGGACATAACCTGTCCACCCTCAGTGGCAGCTTAGTGCTCAGAAATGCTAATACAAAGCATTGGTCTGGAAGGAGCTGGAGACAAATGCTAGAAGAACCAGTATGGAATATATGACCCAGAATGTTTATCCGAACAGAATAGATTTCACATTCGACTGTCATACATTAGTCACCTGCCACAGCAGATACTGTGCCAGACCCCGCAGAATCAAAATGAATATAAGCACTGCCTTTGGGGAAATGCAGGGCAGATTGAAAGTTATTTAAAACACAACAATCTGAGTGAAAAAGTCACTGAAGCATAGAGGTGGGAGATTAATTCTGGACAAGGAAACGTAAAGAGGGTTTCTGTGCAGAGCAGCCTTCTCAGTTCAGCGGTAAAGAATAGGACATGTTTAATCCCAAACGAAAGTTTCTGGAGCACACAGGAGGCCAGGTCAGCCTCGCTGCCCAGGAGTGTCTCCTGGGTGATAGGAACCACCGTTCACGTGATACCGGAGAAGCGGATTTCAGCATTCCCCATAGGAGAATTCACTGATTGATTTTTAAAGGAAAGGTGTAGGCAGGCATGAAAATGAGAAGATAGGCAGGCAGGAGGAGAGAGGAGGAAGAAGCACTTTATTTTATTTAGTTGTACATCTCTGCTGTTCTCCCCGCTCTGGGACATGAACCTCGGTGGTGAACCTGGGTCCCCGGGAAGTAGATGGACTGTGCTTTGGCTGGAGGCAGTGGACCAAACCACTACTCCAGCAGAGTGTGCCCTTAGGAGAATCTCATACGTCTCTTAACCAGGTGGATGGTAATAATGAACCTGCCCCTTGGGCTTCCTTGTCCATGTTCCCTACATGCCCTCTACCACCCCACAAACCCTGCCTTCACCTCCCCAGGCCAAACCCACAGCCTGCTCCCAGGAGGGTCTCCACTACCCAAAGGGAGGCAGACAGGTGTGTGCGGTGGGGTGGGGGCCCGGGGAGCAAGCAAACAAAAGGGAATTTCCTTCTGCTAAGTGGAGAGGAAAGAGAGCCAGCAAGGAAGGCATGCAAAGCACATAGCTTAAGTACAGAAGGAAGAAGTGATCTGCTGTTGGGACAGGGATGGAAAACTACCCAGCTGGGTAAGAGCTGAAGCCACGTCGGGTGGTGTGTTGACGCTTCATCCACTAAAGCTGGGTGTCTTTTAAAATAAATTACCACACAAACAGCGTCCTTCTGAATATCATTTTAAGGACCTAAAAGCCTGGTTAACCTGTAATCTTTCCTGGAGAGATCTGAGGCTCTGTCTTCTAAAACTGGCATTACTGGGTCGTCACGATGTGATAAGTATATATCGGTCAATGCATTTCAGAGCTCCCATCCACTTCTGCTTTGATCACCCCCTACTTTGTTTCTTGGCCTTGTCTGTTAACATAGTCCCTGGAGGAAATCCTGCTCCCTAATCTCTGAGGTCAGGAGTACGTGCTGCCGAGCTGTGTCTTTTCCCCCATTCCGTCTGTGTGTGTGTAGAAGCCACTGATGGAAGGCAGCAAAGGAAAAACATACTGTTCACATTTCATACCAAGGAATCCATCCTATCTCCTGAAAAACGAGCCAATGTACACGCAGACTGACTCCATTAAAGGAAAAGGAGACTGTGCTTGCCACCGAGTTGTGTTAACCACAGATAAATGCTTTTTCTGGTTAATTCAACCCCTGTGTGATTTAGTTTCTTTCGCATGAATAGAAATATTTACCAGAACCTCTAGAATGTCAATGATAGAAAGAACCTTAAAAATAGTTCATCACGATAGGTGATGAAAATCATGGCCTCAAACGGTTAAATACCACCATCCACGGTGGCACAGCTCAATTTAGGGATGTGCTGAATATTCTAATAAAAGATTAGACCTCTCCAAACAAAGGCTAATATAGACATACATATTTAAATTAAAGACATATAATATTACTTCTTAGAAAAACATGCAATAGTAAATAACTTTCTGTTAAATCTTTTGAGAATGATAGTCACAGAAATAAAGGTGAGAAAATTAGAGGCAAAGATAACAGCCTCAGTTTCACATCTTAGGCAGTGCTATGGTCTGAGTGTCTGTGTCTCCCCAAATTCTTACGTTGGAACCCAGCCCCCAAGATGATGGCACCAGGGGCTGGGCTCATGGGGAGGTGGCTGGGCCACGAGGATGGCCCTGATGTAAAAAGTACCCTGATCAGGAGACCCAAGAAAGCTCCCTTACCGCCTTCATCAGCGAGGAGATGTGGGCACCTCTGTAACCCAGAGAAGGGTCTTTACCAGACCAGCCATGCCAGCTGGCACTCTGATCTGCGACTCTCAGCATCCAGAGCTGTGAGTGATACATTAGAAGTCACCCCGCTGATGGTATTTTTGTTACACGTCCAAATGGACTAAGACAAACAATAAAAATATCACAAGAAAGATAGAAAATGTAATTCTTACGGTGCTGTTTGTTAGCCAAAGAAGAATTCCTATATAGAGAACACAGTACCTTTTTAATTTCAGATTTCAAGTTGCAAGGGTTACTCTGCTGGCTGAAGAGGGATTTCTTGAATCTCTCTACAACCCTCCTTTTCAAATTATGGTGCAAAGCTGGAGGAAGCTGCACAAAACGAGAAAACAATCATTAGAAGCAAATTGTTAACACGGCACAGATGGGTCCCCTGAAGCCCTTCCTGAGGGTCAGTGTAAGACTATTCAAGCAACACAATGAAATAAGAATTTCAGTTTTACCCCAAAGAGCATGACTAGATGCTAGTTATTCATTCTGTCCTCCAGAAGGAACATATTACTCTGCTCTCTTCCAAGAGGCTGCTTCCACTTATCTTCTTGTTCTTGCACACTTTGACATGATTTTTCATATAATAAATGACACATTAGCTGCACACCTAAAGTGAATTTTGTAAAGCATGGACTTGCCAGGTGATCATGCCATGTTCACAATGGTGTTGACATCTAAACCCTGGCTAAACCCTCCAGACCAGAAAGCAGACACCTCTATTAGAACCATGGCTGCCTGTGAATGCTGCTCAGTGTGCAGGAGGAGAGAGCTACGATTTAGTAAGTAAGAAGTGGGAAGTCACTGCAGGATCTTAAAAAAATATATGGTGATTGGATAAAAATGGGGATTTCCAAAAATTGATTTTGCAGTCCCTTGCAGTTTGGATTTATGTAAGAAAAGCAAAGGTCCTGCAAAACACAGAGACAAAAAGTGAGGTTTGGAAGAAGGATATGAAATGAAGCAGAGAAATGAAATAAGGTCAGGATGACAAGGACCCTCAGAGTGGGAATAATATTTCATTTCTTGAAAATATGGAGAGGACCTGTGAGGAGAGGAAAAGGAACCGGGATTTTTAAAAAATGGCTAATTGGGAAGGAAAAATGTTATAACAGGAGCTTCTGGGATTGAAAAACAAATAAGTTTAATTCAAAGCTCAGATTCAAAGAAAGAGAAATACAGCAGAGGTGATTATGACCCACTCCATTCAATTTTTCTCTTACAGTTTTTGGTGCCATGTTGTTACAGCTTTTGGGAGAAACCAAGCAAGCACTCCTTGGAAGTATTTTAGGCAGATTTATTACACACGTGGTCTCAGCTGGGATTTCTTCCTCAAAGAGCTGAGCCCCGAGTTCTGGTTAGAACATGCTTATATAGGCTAGAGCAATGCAGGAAGAGAGGGATGTACATTAAGGGAAGGGGTTTCAGCGCAAGTTCTTTGTCTGCTGGCTACATTCCAGCAAGCTCAGGGTACAGGAGGTGTCATGGCTTTTCTTTATAGTTGCTGGAGGTGGTAGGCAGGCCCCTCCACAATGTGACTGGCCAGTGAAAAAGACATGCATCACTCTAAGGTTGAGCCACTATGCTTCCTCTGTGCCTGACCCGCTCCAGGGTCAGGAACGTGGGTGCCGCTGATTTCAGACAGGTAGGAACAAGATCCATCCAACGTCAGTGAGTGAGAAATAAACCTGTGCTGTGCCAAGTTGAGAGATTTCAGAGTGTGTCTCCTACCACACCCGGGCAGACACAAAAGTATTCATTC
The DNA here is from genome assembly GCA_004363575.1 of Solenodon paradoxus. Classification (NCBI taxonomy): domain Eukaryota; kingdom Metazoa; phylum Chordata; class Mammalia; order Eulipotyphla; family Solenodontidae; genus Solenodon; species Solenodon paradoxus. The sequence goes on along the minus strand of RJWH01002389.1, from coordinate 78,768 downwards.
AAGTCTCACACAGCAGGAGGCCGTATAAAAGGTAATCGCAAGGCAATGAGTAGGGTCTTTGGGGGCCCACAATAGCTGATTTTATAGCCGGAGGAAAACTGTTCATCATCTCAAACATAGCAGAGTTCGGAACTCATTATGAAGCATGGTATCGACATGGTATGAAGCACGATATGAAACAGAAAAACAATGCAACTGAAAAGAGCTCTAAAGTGTATACTTCATCCAAGTCAACTGTTTGACTTCGCTGGAATTAAAGCAGGTTTCATTACAGAAGCAGGCTCTTCTGGAGGTTCTGAGGTCCTCCGTACACTCTGAAAGGTTCTGGGGGCTGACGGCACTGGGCCGCCACTGGTCTCTTTCTGTGTCAACAACATAGCTTTCTTCCACCTTGGTCCAGATGTGATTAGTGTCCCCCGAGCCCCAGCGGACAGTCATAACTGTTGTTTTTTACATAGAATGAAAAGGGGAAATCAAGAAATATGGGGAGAAAGAGAAAGGGGGGGATTTCTCAGCACTAATGAGCAAATAGAAGACGGATGAGAAAGACAATGAGTATAAATGATACATCGGAGAGTGAGAGCTTAGCAAAAATGGAATGGGTCATACAGCAACGGGGAAGGGCGTGTGCGTATTCTCCTAGCAGGAGGATGGGTTGGAGTGGACAAGGAATGGTGCCCATGGCGAGAGCGCCTTCTGGATTTAATTTCCTGCTGCTGCCTGAGAAGTCGCCACTTCCTGAGATCAAACACCAGAGGGCGGTGTTGGCCCAGGACCACAGAGCAGGCTGGTCATGCCCCGCAGGATTTTAACCACCAAAGAACATCCTTTCTGACATTCTTAATTGTCTGCTAGAGCAATCTTTAGAAAGTGTGACTCCCCAGTGGGCGCAAAGATCCCTTACCCCAGGACTGGTAGCTCCCTGTATCAGACTATTAATTCAGATACTCTTCAAATCGTTGCTATTCGTTTAAATTGATGAGCCCCTAATCAATCTAGAATTGCTTGGCGAGCTCCTCAAAAACATCGTTGAGTAAGCTAACACTCTGCCCACCTAAGTAAGATTCGCACACAGGTCAGCGGCAGAAATTCTGTCCTACTGGAATAATTATCACTATGGGCAGCAGCCCATCTTTAAAGTTTTTGTGGAATAATTTTAAAAAGCGCACAGAATGATGACTCCTGTATAGTTTAATTGCAGGTGATATAAGTATAAAATATATGCAAAGATTCTAATACTAAGAAGAGAATCTTACTAACTCTGCTTGTATGCACCCGCACTAATACTCCTCTCTGTGCATTATGTCATTTTTTTTCCCTACAGCAAGTTTATAAAATAGGTAGTATTTTATTATAAAAAATTATTTTTCATTGTGGTAACTTTGATTCTATACGTTAAAATAACCTCATATGTGTAGGTTCCCCATATGTGCAGTTTCCCCGTTCCTCAGATAGTTGTCAACACACCCTGCCCTCCACCACATCACCAAGTGTCTTCATCACCGTCCAGTGGGCTCCACCACCACTTGTCCCCGCCCACCCCCCCATTCCCTGTTGGTGACCTCAGTTCTATTGCAAGTGTCCAAGGGTTGGTTTCGTTTCATCTGTTCCTTTGTAAAACAGGTGGTATTTTAGAGGTGAGCAAATCAGAGCTTAAAGACATTGTGTAACACGCGTGAGCATGCAAGGATACTGAGGCAGCAAGTCTTCCAGCACAAACATTATTCAAGAGCAAGCATCAGCCTTACTGTGATACAGCACTTCAGAATTTACAGATAGTTCACATTTTATCATAACAGTCCCATAAGCTACCAGAATTTTACCGATTCTAGAAATAATACTCAACTAATACTAGAAAATACCTAAAAGCTTATTTTCTATTTGTTCTGACTATATCAAAGTAATGAAGAAAAAACAAAATCTGATCTGTGTTTTCTCAAACTTCCAAACGTTTGGGTTCTTTCTAAGGAACGACATTCTCTAGCATCTCTAAGAATACACTGGCAGATGCCCCAACCCCACGGGGCACCATTTGTTAGTGACTTTAGTAATGCTTTTCTGGGGAAAAGTAAGTCATTTTGCATGTTACTGTTTTAAGAAGAGGTTTCCCTAAATGCTCAAGTAAAATGTTCAGAAATTATCAGAACAAATGCACAAAATGTGAAACTTCTCTTGGCATTCACAAAGCCTGAAGATAAAAGCCTACCTGAGAAACCTAGCTCAGCCCAAGGTATTTGATCTGTCCCTCTGGCCACCAGGAACCAGGAGATCCAGATTAGAAGCCATTATGGTTCTAATTTCATCTACCCCAGCTGCTGAGAAACAAAGCTGTGTTTCAGTGCTGACGGTCTCCAGCATAAGTTTCATCTGAGAACAGCACAATGCCGGTACACAATTCTGTGTTCTCTGGGAGACAAGAGTGACCAGGCCATTAAGATGGCAATCTGAAGGCCCTCCAACCTGACTGCCTGTCTGCCCGCAAAGAAAAGATGTTTCATAGCTGCTATATGCTGATTTTCCAAGCATTTCTTGAACAAAGCAATCCATCCCTAAGTATCAAGTTAAATTCAAAGCTTAAGTTGGCTTCATGGGGTCTCACCTGAGCAGTAACACACAGACTCATACTAAAATGCAACAGATGTTCAAAGACCGTGTATGTCCAGAGATGGATTCTGATTTCCAGCAATGGAAATGAGTTACCCATTTCATTCTCAGCGTACTGGTCTAAAGATTACCATCTCCGTTTGGATGAACACAGTTTTCAAATCAGTGAAGTCAGGGTAAAGATTTGAACAACCTGCCTTTAAAAAATAGTTGCTTCTAGAAGATTTCCACTGATCTGCCTCCATGGAAACTGGACAGGAATGGCCATCACTGGCCAAAAGTAAGCTGCTTCCCTGTAAGCTCATCTGTCAGGGTCAGGAGGGGTCTCACCCCTCAACTGAGGGCAGCTGCAACACAGTTTTGAAATAAACCGGTTTGCTTGCTTGCTTGCTTGTTTCGTCAACTCTGTTTTACTTTCAGCAGTTTTGCTCTGCAACCAGCAGGGAGAGAAAATTGATCTCCGTCTTTGTAACAAATACACTTACTCTAATGTTTGACTTGTATTTATCTCCCTGATTGGAAGGCACTGACTTTGCTTAGCTCTGTAACCTTAAAGTTCCCCAGCGGGGAATCGTTCCTTACTATGTGCAATGTCACAAATTTAAAAGCATTCCAGAAATGCATTTTTAAATCCACAATGGTTATATCTGAACTAATGGCAAGGAATGCCATCTTACCCCAAAATAAAAAATCATTCATTATGCTGATGGTATAAGAGCATAAGAAGATTGAATAGTTTCCGTTTTACTTTTTAAAACTCTGAAATTCAACAAAGAAACAGAATATGTTCATTAAAAAGGTTTTTTTTTTAATTATATAACAATTAGTGAGGCAGGCATATGGAAACTATATTTAAATTTCAAAAGATATTTTCTCTCAATTATTTAACTAGTAAAGGAACCAAAAGTTATTTCCATGGCACTCAGTTAAGAATGTTTTTTCTCCTTATTTCTATATCAGTATTTAATGTAAATGCATTCTGAATATAATATGTTGATTCACAGATACAGCAGATTATATTTTGATTTATTGACCAAGTACGCCGCCCTCTATGCCCCTTAACGCTCTTTCATTCAATCACGTAGAAAATGCTGGGATTGCCCGAGAGAAAAACTAACACTAGAAAATGGAGACGTATCAACTTTAGACTCCCGAGTTCCAGAAATCTCAGAATACCAGATCTGGGGGGTTGTGGGGGAGGACTTTGTTAGATAAGCGCCAGTCTAGTCCTGGGCTGGAGGGGAAGTCACAGAAAGCAGTGAGGACTGGAGCTGAGCAGCTCCCAAGGATGCAAAGCGTGGCAGCTATCGCAGCGCTGCCTGTCAGCTCCAACTGCCCCTGCATGCCTGCCAGGGGACTCTTCTCCCTGCCTGCGGGAGGGCGCTGGGGCAGCTGCGCTGGGCTGTCTGGTTCCGGGGACCTTCCTGCCTTGCCTCAGTCCCGCAGCACTGACGGGTCAGCAGCAATGGAGCCCCCAGAGGTGCTCGCTCACCGTGGTCCAACTCAGAGCTCCAGTCCAGTGGGTGGCTTCCCCAGGTGCCACGGGTGGCACCTACTGTGGGCAGCCTCCGTGTCCTCTCAGCACACTGGTCTCACGTGCTGACTTCCAGAAATTTCTACAACTCAGTTCCTCACCATGGTTCAACGCAGGCCTCCAGAGGGAGGATTCCCTGAAGTTCGCTCAGTGGATTTCTCTGACCTTTGCAGTGAGGACTGAACCTTAGCCTGGGGGAGGAGGTCTTCTTCTAAAGTCTCCCTTTTTGATGATCTCTGCCTCAGCCCTATAAGTAAGGACTTGCCTTTCTGCTCTTGCTATATTCTTTATCCCTCTTTCCCTCCTTAATAAAGAATACCTGTCATTGCTAACAAGTCTTTATATTAAAACGTCCCTGTTGAAATTACTCTGTGGTTTCTGTTTCTTGCCCAGAGCATCACAGATCACAGATTTGGTCCCAGGAATGTCCCAGGAGAAGGATCATTACAGATGGATTTAAGAACTAGCTTGGGCATACACTGATGGAGTAGCAGGCATGTCCACAGCCTCCGGCCCAGCGCAGTCCACATGCATCCCAAGGTCCCGAGTTCATATACCAAGGTGGGAACAAGCAATATGAACAATTAAATTAAAAAATAAGTCACATTCCTCCTCCTCTCTCTTCTTCCTGCCCACTCACCTTCATGCCACCATGCACCTTTCCTTAAACAAACAAACAAAAAAATTGGTTTGATCGTGACCTTGGCACGGAGCCCAGCGCCGAGCTCTCCGCCAACAGGACACAGGATGCTAGTCGTCGATGGCATGCGGTGGCACCACGATGACTCCGGTGAGCACCCGAATGAAGAAGCAAACGGAGCGCGTGTCCTGGACGCCTGAGTGGCCACCACACTAGCCACCAGGCAGCGTGACGACCGAAGGGCTGTGTCAGGGGGCGGCTCTTCTGCGTGTGCTGAGCTCACAGAGACGGCAGCACACTCAGGTCCTTCAGTTCTCAGCTCAACTCACAGTCTGTGACCCAGAAAAAGTCCATGGCAGCCCTACAGGAATCTCGATTTCTTGATGCCCAGCACTGACTCGGCCGATAATCAAGCACAACGATTGAGCAGGTCGCTAAATCACGACGTCAGGTGAAGGAAGGTAGTTTTCCAACTGTGTCCTGTGACAGCTATTCGCGGAAAAAGAGGGTCTTTGGGCTTGGATCGGGACGCCGAGCTGACCCGGGTAAGACTGACAACCTTGAAACTCAAGTCCCTGTCCTGCCACTGCCAGAGGCAGTAACTTGTCACCCTGCATCTGGACAGACAAGCCCTCCCCTGCTTGAAAACCCTCCACTACCCTCACCTGGGACAGATGACTTAAAAAGAGATGGTCCTTCTTTTTAAAACCCACAACAACGAGGGGCGAATCCATAGCCAGAGTCGAATTTCTGTCCGATCCAGGGGAAGGGTACACAGGAGGACTCAGACGTCAATAGCTCACACTGGAAAGCATGACAAGACTTTGCTATTAAGTAGCAGCAGCAGTCCCGGGAGGGACACAGGAGCAGTCGGCAGGGGTTGGGCCAGGAAAGGCGAAGTGTGGCTCCTCTACATCAAACACGTACTAGAGTCAGACTTAATGTGCTACTTCACGCAGCTGCGGTGGCAGCTTCATCGGCCAGTTGACTCAAACTTGAACTCAACGGCGGCTCTCGCACCATGTGGGCAAAGTGCCAGCCATTCTCTGTCACGTGGGGGAGGGAAGTCAAAGTTTTGGAGAGACAGGAAGGTCGGGGTGGATTTACCACATGTCACCTGCACTCACTCCCAACTAGGTCCAGCAGGAACCCTCAGAAACTCCTTCCAATGAGGCCTTGAGACTGACGGAGAAGGGGCACCAGTGTCCTGGAAAAGCCCTACAGCTGCTCTCTCCTGCGGGGACCAAGCATGGTGCTGATGGACAAGGTTCCAACAGGGAGCAAGTGATCCCAGGAGAGAAACCACGTGGCAACACTTGACCATCAGAGACAAGTGGGGAGCATCTGCCATGCAGACCAGCAGAATTACACCCTGAATTAGAAGGCCTTGGCCCGCAGAGCCCTTTGCTGGTGGTTCATTGAGACTATCATTCTGAAAATAAGTGTCCCATTTACCATGACATGCTTGCTCTGCATGACAGATAGAAAACTCTAGAGCTAGTAAAACCTGACTTGAGTGAGTGTTGTCAAGGCAGAAAATCACAGCCTCTCAGTTTCCAGAGGAAGATCAATTCAGAGACCCGAAGCCCTTGGTTACTGGGAAAGCTGAGGCCTTTAAACAAGGTCCCTCTTTTAAAAAAAATGAAATAAATAAAACACTTTATTGTATTAAGTTATTCATCTTACTTGTCCCTGCCAGTCATGAACCTGGGACCTTAGGATGCGTGTGGACTGCGCTCAACTCCTACTCCACCAAGCACACCAAGGAAGGGCCTTCTCACACACACTCACACACACACACACACACACACACACACACACACTATAAATTTTCCTTCAAGTCTTCCCCAAAGAGACCTTCAGTCACTTACGGGAGTGACTGTTTACTGGGAGAAGGAAATACACAGGCTGTCAGAGAATGCTGGACACTAATACCTTATAATGTCACAGCAGTATGCCAATCAAATGGTTTTCTGGGTTTTGCTTCTGGGGAGCAAGGGACAGATGATAAAGTGTCGGCACAAGTCTGACTTATAAAGGGCCACATGGTCCGGAGATGCGGTGTATTACTCCCCAGCACCTAAAATGTATGATTGGAATGTCGCAACTAGCAAATGACAGAACCCCCATGTTGTTTCTCCAATTCTTAGGATCTTAGGGTGAGTAAATGTTTATACAGTTCGCCCATCGATACATTCAAGTGCCTAAGGATGGTGGCTGGTCCATAGCTGGCCCCAATTAATTATACATCCAAAGGACAAATGAGTGGATGAATTGCATAAGACATGAAAGCTTCAACTTCAAAAGAATACTTTCTTATCTGAGAGTCTGTACTGCTTTATCTACAAAATTTCTTTTCTATCAGTATGTGCCTCTTTTGCCAATTTCCATTTTTTAAACAAAAGTTCCAAAGTCCCTCTTTTCTTCCCTCCATATAATCTTCAGCTTATCTAAAATTAAATGTGAATATAATCATTGCTTTAACAACAGTTAAGATTTTAAAAAATGATTCTTATATAAATGCTTTCTGAGAAAGTTTGTGTATATCACAAGTTTTTTTTTTTCTTTTCAAAGCATTTAAAGAGAACATTTAGTAAATGAATATTCAAGTTGCTTATCATTAGACAGATTTCTGTAAAGAACAGCTATTTTTAATACCGATTGCTTTCTGGGGTCTAAGAATCACTGAGATTTAGAGAGAGGAAGTTTTAACAATCTTGGGTTTTGTGAATTTATTTCTCTGAGCGGTCCTGGTTTCAGCCCAGCATCCTCAGGGGTGGTGAGTGGGCAGGACTTTCCTCTTCTTTCCTGCAGCGAAGCTGCTTCTAAAGCACAGCTCGGCCTCCTTCTCTCCCCCGTGACAGCCAACGAGCAGGTTAGGAGTCACCGGGAAAACATGACAGATTTTCTTTTTAAACATTTATTATTTTTAATACTCCTCCCTTCCAGCACTGCTGTTCAGGCCAAGCTTGCCCAAAGCTATGCAGCTGGGGAGGGTATGAACAAGCATCCCTCTGACTGAAAGCTCCACAAAGCAGTTCTTCAGCAACATGAAGACCAAACTTGTCTTCGAGACGAAAAGGAAGTAAAAGCTGACCTGTGTGATGTAGATGATTTTGTGCAGCTGAATTAAAATCTGCTGAATAGGATCGCTGATCTGACGTACTTTCCTCTGGGACACGGCGATCCCTGCAGAGGCTGTGGGTGAGAAATTCTGCAGTTAGTCAAGAGCCTAGCTTGCTCTTTCAAAGGTGATCTAAGTGGAAATGGGGCAAAATTCTGCAAAAAGACAAAACAAAGCAAACATTTTTGAAGCAAAGACTCTCAGCCTACCAGTGGACAATATGCAGATACCCTGTAACCCTTCACTTTTTTCTATGAGCTGCACAGTTCCTTCCTTTACTTCTCAGACTCGGAAGTTACATACTGACTTAGTCATAACAGACTAGCTCTTGAATATTTTGCCTGTGATTCCCTAAACTGCCACCAGGAGGCGGTGGTGCTTTAGAAATTGTGGTCACTGAAAGCTGGGCTTCATATGTGTAGTTAAAAAGATATTATAACTTTTAACTTTTAAATTCACTATCCTCTCAATAATATATAATTAATTTTATTAAAACTACAAAATGTAAATGTGCTCTCATGAAGCAAAAAAAAAAATCTTAGCTGGAATTAAGTAAACTCTTGGTTATTACAAATGATAATTTTCACCTGGATTTCTCTTGACATACAAATAGGGCAAATTTATAATTTATCTCTAATTCTCATGCTAGAGCCACACTACTTTCACAGTCTCAGGGGAGGATGCCGTCAAACTGTCTATGAGCTGCTTCCCCAGTATTACATCACAGCTGTAAGTGGTCCACTCAACACTGAAAAATACCAAGCTATTTAAAGGAATGGTCTTGACTCCTAGATTAGCCCCTCAGTCACTTCTGCCACCTCTTACCTTTCGGTTTACACCGAAGAAAACGGAAGAAAGACCTCAGACATGTGGAAGTATGTTATCTTTTTTCCTCGATCCCCCTGACCCACCCCCTACATTTGTACTTTCCTGTCCTTCCTGCAATTACATAGCATACTTCCTTCCATAACACCTCTTCTGTCCATTTCCAGTTTTTAAAGAAAAGTTCCAAAAGTTCCCTATACTCTTCAGCCTATCTAAAATTAAATTTGAATATAAATTTGCTTTACCGACAGTTAAGATTTAAAAAAAAAAAAATGATTCTTATATAAATGCTTTCTGAGAAAAGTTGCATATATCACCATAAGATTATTCTCTTTTCAAAACATTTAAAGAGAAAATTTAATATTATTATTTAAAGGATTCACCTTGTTATAGTATAAGCATATGAAAATTTATGTTTAGGACACAAAAAAAGAAAATGTAACATTCTTAAAGAAATACTATATTCTTTAAGAATAGCTTTATTTGGTTAAGAAATTCCCACAAGAAATATTCTAGTTCTAGTTCATCTGAATTAATACCTTGTTTAAATATTTGAAATTAAAAGGATTTGTCTCCTTCAGGCACGGTATCTAACTCCTTTTAAGTATCAATTACTAAAACATGAACATGAAGTTTAATAAATTATCCTGAGGGTCAAAATGCCAAGGTAAAGCAGAAAGAAATAACAACTCCCTAAAATAGAAAACAGGTATCTTCCTATCTGGTAGAGATGGCTAAATGAACATGTCATATTTTCTACATTGGTACTTCTTACAGAAATAATTCTTAACATATAGCTGTGTTTTTCTCCATCGACTACCAAAAACCAGAGACTATGTAATGTAGACAAGCTGATGTTGCCATGGGGACACTGGCTTGGCATTTTCTGAAATTGGAGAGTTGGTTTTTGATCACTTTTTAAGTGGACTTCTTTGTTTTGTTATGTGAATTTCACATTCACAGGTAACAAGTCAGAATCTCACAGCATTGTTATGTGAATTTCACATTCATAGGTAACAAGTCAGAATCTCACAGCATGGCAGAGGGTTCTGAGATTTGGGGTGACGTGGGGTATCACACGGGTATCACTCTACCTTGCCAAAAGAAAGTGCTCGTCTGTGGCCCTAAATACAAAAACAGAGACAGTTAGCTAGGATGCCCATCCCCTGAACTATTCAACTATGGTTACTGAAAACTCTTCTTTTTCTTAAGATCCTCTGACCACTACTCTCCCAATCCCTGTTAATCCTTGACTTTTGAAAATAGTTTTGATTACTTTCTAAAATGCAAATTTTAAAACATTTAATTACACATGTCCCTTGTAAGATAAGCAAACAGACAAAAAACAACCTAAGTGCTAGAGGCTCCAGGCACCACCACCCATCATGGCCGTCTCCTCAGAGGGAACGTCTGGTAACAGTGAGCTTTGTTGATTTTTGTTGATTTTATTTCCCTTTGTGTTTATCTGAATGCTGGTGAGGTAACTGAACTTCTCTGGAGAATCTCCTGTTGTTTACCGTGCTTCTTTGTTTTATTGATGTGTAAACCATCTTTTAGACAGTCTGAATGCTAACCCATTTGTTGTATCTTACATGTTAAAAATCTTTTCACCTAATCTGTTAAGAGAAATTTAACAAATTTTTCCCATCTCCAGCAGCTGGACTAAAGGGAATGTCTAGTCTCTCAGGACCGGCTGCTGCATCATGGACAGACAGCCCCGTGGCCTGGTCGGCACCCCTGGGGACTCTGGCAAAACTACTGAGATGGGAGTAACCATGTGAATTAGGATTGGGGAGAAAAAGGAACCTTGAGACAGGGACTAATGGGGGGCAGGAGGGAGTCTGGCAAACCCTCTTAATTCCCTGGACAACTTCAGTTAATTCTGGTCTGAGAACTACTGTGTCTTTTCTACCTGTTCAAGTCCTCAAGATAGATAACATCCCCCACTCCCAAAAAGTACATTTATTTCACTGTGAATAATCTTAGGAAAAGAAAATGATAAAAATGTGATATATAACCTATCATTAATTTTACTTTTTATTTAAATATCAGTAACAACCAAGTTCATGGCAAATGTTAGCCATATCACTTTATCTAGTTTTAAAGCAATCCCTGCCAATAAATCATGTTAGCATAAAAATACAATGCTTCCTAACTAGTCAGAGAAATGCAATATATTTACAACAAAATATATTTATAGTGCAATTTTTAGTCTAAGGATATTTTTATTGAAATAATTTTCCCTTAAAATGTCAGCAAAGAGGTTGATCATGTATCACTGTCAGTCATAATATGCCCATGATTCATACCAACGTGGTTCCCACTGCAAAAGACAAATGTATTTGTTCTCATTAAAAATGAAAGAAAATCAAAGTATAAAATTGGAATATGTTGTATTCCTTTTATAATTTTATTAAAATAGTGAACTTAAAGTTCTTCAACTACTGGAAACTACAGAATCCCTTCAGAGAGGCAATTTACTTTAAAATGTCAAAACTAAAATACGTATGCACATATATACCTCTATACACACACAGATACATGTATATTCATATGTAGACATGTGTGTAATACATATGCACATATATGTATGCATAGACGTGTACCTATATTCATGTGTGTGTGTATATATATAAAACCTACTCTGCTGTGACACTAAAGAGCTGTTTTCCCCGCACTGAGTGATGGGTAGGAGGACCTGAAGGAAGACCAGGGCTCTTTAGCAGACTTGGCTTAGATACTGGGAAGGATTTTACATGTTTAGTTGCATTTGACCCTCACAGCCTTTCTGAAAGCAAGTTGTTTTGACCCCCATTTTACAGATAAACAGAGCGAGGCTACGAATATCACCAGCTAAGACCACAGCACAGGTGAGTGCTGGGCTACGAAGCCACCTGAGTGTAAAACACAAGGACTCCATCTCATCAGGGGTTCAGAGGCTCCCAGTTCTCCTCCTCCCTCCTCTCTGGGAAGCCGTGAAATCATGGACATTCCTCTAAATAACACAATAAAACCTCTCTTCTTAAAAGAGACACCCTCTTACCTCTACTTTGGAACATTTAAGAGACTACACGAGTTGACCATCAGACACGCGCGCAAACTGGAAGCGGTCCGAGCAGGTCTGGGCAGGATGGGAACCACGGCTCTATTTCCTTGGCCCAGCACAGTGGTCGTTAGCTGCCCATCCCTGATGCTTTGAGACTTGATTTATGCTTGAGATCCAGTCTACTGAAACTACAATTCACAATATAAGCCCTGAAGCTGTTAACTACTATAAATTGAACGAATGACGGATTATACTACCTTCCCGCAGGTGACCCACCTACTCTTTTTCTCTTTAACTCTCTCTGCCAACAATAAGGAATTCATGAACACAGAGAAGAGATGGGCAGGCCGAAGGTCCTGGAAGAAGTAAAAGTATTTTCCCTTCTTGAATGGGTCCAAGACATACATGGGCTTCCCTAGGTTTGATCCACTACCCTGCTGAAATATAATACCACCTTCAAAAGCGTGGGGAATAGATTTGCCTTTCCTCTTTCTTTTGGTGCAGTGCAATGAAGTGACTGAACTCTTTATGGTTCAAAGGTAACATGTTTCGCAACCCACCACTGTGCCCAGCAGTAAGGAAGGCTCCAGAAGTTAGACTAAAGATGCTGCACTCAGAGAGGGTTCATGAGAGGTTCATGTAGAGAACCTGAGATGGGCGATTAGAGTGTTTGCAGGATGAATCCTGGCGGCCTAGCGGTCTGGTACACCCTGAACGCAGTCCACAAACATTCCTAAGGTCTGTGGTTCGAGACCTGAGGCCAGCGGGGAACACCCAATGTGAACAATTACATAAGAATGCATGGAGTTTCTTCTGCCTCTCTTCCTTCCTGCCTACTTAACTTCATTCCTGCCTTACCTTTCCTTAAAAATAAAAATAATAATAATAATTTAACGACAACAGAAAAGAATTTTTGCAAAGGTCACATCTGAGAAGATCATGAAGAATTAACTGGCCTTCAGTAGACACAGGGCAGGATCAGGTGTCGGGGAAGGCGGAGCCAAGCAGCAGCTCCGGGGTCTGGAGAGCAGCATGGCGCCCAGGTTACCCAGGGCACACGACAGCAGAAAGGCGTGGTTCTGGGGAGAGCTAAGAAGGTGGCCAGGTACCACACAAGGAGCCTCAGGGGAGCTGCCTTTCAGGAAAAGTGATCCCATGAGAAGAAGCCTAGAGCTGCCCTGAGGAGACTGGACTGAATAACGCCTCTGCCAGGGAGCACGTGTGGAGGCAAGTCACACTTGTTCAGCCTCTTCATCAGCCCTGGGAGCAGAGTGGAAAAGGGAGTAAAAGGAAGCAGGCTGAAGTCATGAGCTCTCTGGCTGTGATGACTTTCTGTCTGCGGGGAGCAGGAGCCAAGGGGGCCATCCAGGCCTGGCCCCCAGTCCCTGGGAGAACGATGGTCGGGGGAAGAGAGGGAGTGAGAGAGAAATGATGACTGAGGGGCTTAGGCATGGGACCCTTCCCCGCACTGGCCAATAAGCAGAAGTTGTTAGGAACAGACATTGCCATCTGGGCCTGGTCGCCCCTCCCAAAACCAGCCTCTGGTGGAGCTTCCCACCCATGACAGGAAGCTGCATCAAAGCCTTTTACCCATTCATTTCAACCTTCAGAAAAACTATGTAACAGCCAAAGAAGCCAGGCTGCTTTGAAACCCATTCCTGTTGAATTCCGGCCGAGTCATCCTAATGGTCCTGTGTCTCTCAGGTCCTTCAGACCTCATTTGTGTGAGGGTGAGGCCTGGAACTTCCCTGAATTCCAAAACTGCCATCTCGACAGTTATTTTTTAAATATAAAAAATGACCTCAGGATTTTTAAGGTTAAAGCTCCTAAAAATTATATGTAATAATATGGCAAGATGCTGTGTGCAGAATGACTGCTCTTTTGTTTCCCACACTGACCTCTGACCTCATGAGCTCCCCAGGATTGAGCAGGGCGGGACACCAGCATTGCTCCCCAGATGAGGGAACAGTGTACAATTCATTCCCAGGCTTTCAAAAGCGATAGAAAGATTCAAAAGAGCTGTTTCTGCACAAACTCTTCTCCCTGCCCCTCCTGGATAAGATCAAGCTTCTCTGAGGCAGGAGGACAAAGAGACAAAAAGAAGTCGTCTTAGGAGAGATTCACATGCAGCTCACTTTGGGCAAATTCTGGGAGTTGACAGAGGAGAGGAGAGCTGGGCGATGGAATTCTCTTTAAGCTGAGGGACTGAAAAGTAGAAAGGCGATGGGCTCAGGTCCCCTGGTCCTACAGATGCTGCAGGGATTGAGATCTGGTGGGGAGAGAGGGAGGCGGCCCCGCAGAGCAAGAGGGCTTGCCCTATAGAGGCTTTACCTTCAGGACACGGGGACACAGCCAGAGGACTGGGGACTGGAAATCAGTCCCACTTCTTCGCTCAGTCATCCTCTCAGACACCTGCCTGGCAGTCTCAAAGGCCCTGTGTATGACACTAAGTCCTTAGGACAATAATTCCATCCAGGGAAGAAGAGGAAAGACAGGACACTCTCCAGTTGGATTGACTTTACATTTGATATGACAAAGAAATCAGCAGCACAATGAAATCCACCATTAGGATAATTGATTATGTTTCCTGATACGTGGGGGGGGTGGGGGGCATATTAAATTTAAGTCCACACTTTGGGGGAAAATAAAGATTTCTGCCCCTGCATTTGTAGCCTAAAAGCAGCAGAGACATTTGGATTAGTCCAGACTGTCTGACTTCTCTGATTCAACAGCTTCGCACACGCCACGAGCGCTGACTGTTACGTTGCCTCCTCCTACTCCCGTTGGAAGGAATGTCTTCTCTGAAAGTCATCTCTACTGATGAAGCCCAGAACTGTCAAGAAGAAAAAGACTGCGGTGTAGAAAACACTTGGTTTCGCACTATGGATGCCAAGGCTAACCAGTCAAACTGAAAGGAGCAGGAGAAAAGGTCGGACCGGGCTCTGTCTTTCAACAAGACACCTTCGTCTCAGTCATGGAAATTAGGCAAAATGATCACTGCCTGACTGTCTGATGGCACACTAGGGCATTCTCTAACGCACCTACTTGATCCTAATCTAGTATTCTTGGATAATGGCCCACTGTATTTAACTAACAATCCACACCAAGTAAAGGTGTGGGAATTATACCCTATCATGTTAGCAGTTAACCTGTAGAAAACGACATATTGGTAAGACTTTATAGGTTAATCTAGAAGTTAATCAGAAAATGGCATGGTTTTACTGCACCCATAGAAATTTCCCCAGCCTCATGCTTAATTTAGCAATGTTATTTCGTTTTTTTTTTTAAATTAACTAATTATATAATCCCTGTTCTTCAAATGCTCTTGGAATTAGTTCTTCTGTCTGGTTCCCTCATTAACGGGTTAAAACTAGGCCACTTGTTAAGGAATAAGTAAGAATTGTGTTTTGTTCTCCATTACAATCAAAAGTAGCTATGTAAGTAAAAATAATTTAATTAGCACACTCACTAAACATTATTGCAAATAACCTACGGAATTACTGACACTGAGGAATGTCAGTTAAGAATGGGTGAGGTCTCGGCTGTACTAGGGATCAGGCGGGTGGCCCAGTTGGAAAAAAGAGGCCTCCTGCATCTTTCTCACTAAAACTGGCTTATGTTTTACCTTCCTCCATACTCAAATGCTGTCTGACAACAATTCAAAGGGTGGTTCCAAACACTTTAAAACTATTTTTAAATTTTCATTAAAAATCCTTAATAATGACAATTTGGAATTTGAGAGCCCTTCTACACCTCCCTGTATTCCCACCAGAGGGTGGTATAACTTTCTTCCCCTCCTTCCATTTAACCTTTGCCCCAGGGCGAAAATCCCAGGCAGGGCCCTCAGCAACCATAACAGCAGATTTGCAATTTCCATTTGCACCTAGGTTGAGACCATCATTAACTGTTTCTTTTTAAAGGAAAGGTGCAGGCAGGAATGAGGGTGAGTAGGCAGGCAGCCAGGCAGGTAGCCAGGCCCAAAGAGAGGAGGAAGAAGCATTGTATTTATCTTATTTAGTTGTACCCCTGGCCCCAGTCATGAATCCGAGTCCTTGGGATGTGTGTGGGCAGTGCCAGTGGATTTACCTGCTAAGCCACTAAGGCACATCACCAGTAACTTCTGTGAGATTGAGTTCCTCTCTGGAAAGGTGTTATCCTAAAAAGAAGCATGAAAACAATCTCTATGTCCAGTCAGCACGCTTCTGGGACCTGGTCTGCATTCCCTCAGTGCAGGAGGCCAATCATCATTGGTAAAGAAAACTTGTCTCCCTACTCTTTCCTCAATCTGAAGGCTAAAATATCACTGTTTACTTAGTCTTTATATATTCGTAAGGTTACTTATGCAACTGCCCTCAAAAGTAATGAAAGCCTGGTTGCTCCCAAAAGTTTTCTGTTCCTGATCTCAGAGGAAATATTCAAGATATAAGCAAACTTTACAAAATGCTACAATCCAGTTGAAAATATAACATATGTCTCCAAACTCCAGCAAACGATACAGAAAACCATGTAATTACATGCCCAATGGCCTGGTATACATTAGCATTGAAAGAATTTTGATTAAACTCTCATGAGCATATATTAATATGCAAAAAAGAAAAAAGATGTGCAATACAATATAATGAGAAGGTATAGAGTTAAAATCAGTTTGCTAATTACAAAATTTAGTATCACGAACTCTAAGTCAATAGCTAACTTGCAAGCAAGCTGCTGAAGGCTACTCACAACCAGAGCTAGGCTATTATCTGTGCTCCCTGGAATATGTGGATGAAACACTACTACTTTATTTAGATCTGACCTTTACGAACAAAAGACATATAAAAATAGGTTCTCAGTCATCTAGTAAGAAAACGTAATTAAGAGCCCAGAAATCATGAAGTGACGATTTCTATTCAAAACGCAGAGCAGAAGATAGCTGCTGAAAAATGAAAAATTAAGCAAGGGAGAGGGAAATGTCAGCATTAATCCAGTCAAATTAGGCCATACTCTTAGCTGACATTACTTTTGCACTTTAAATTTTTGGTCTGATTTATACTCCAAAAACTTACATTTGACTCACTTTAATAGCATGCATAACACTAAAACTGTACTTTGTATACTGGACTTAGAATACATTTCTCATAATATATTTTGGTGTGATTTAATTTGCACAAATAAATAATGCCATGTCCCTACTTCAACAGAGAAGGGCTGTTTCTTTTTTCTATACAACAAACCCTATACTTTTTTTACATTCAAAATATCCAGTTGTTTGATCAACTGATTTGACTATAAATGACTGAGACAAAAGGGCTGTTTCCCAGGCATAGTGCACTTAGAGAGCACAATTTTACACTGTAAGTAAATCAGGTCTAGAATAACAGCAGAAAAAGTATTCCTTTTCCAATTTTCTTTTCTTTCTGCTAATTATATCATGAATAACATTTCCATATGGAGCAAGTTTTCCATCACCATTTCAAATACTCGCTAACATTCACTGACAACAAAGAAAACAGACCTCAGGATAGACAGATGACAATCTCAACTTAGAATTTAATGCAATTTTGCTTAGATTTGCATTTACTTTTACCACTGCAGTCTATTTATATAGGTGATACTATACTGGTTTTCCATTAGTAGCAGCAATACACACTCCCCTTAAAACTAACTTAAGAAAGTGAGTCAAGTTAAAAAAATACTTATTAGGAAAATAGTACAGACGGTCCTCAAATATAGCCAGTTTATACCACATATGGCAATGCAAGCGGCTACAGGTAGGGAAATAGAGTTAAAATAACTAACATGCTACAAATGTTTAGTCATTCATTGATTCCATGTTAATTACTATTAATATTGTCATTCACGCAATAGAGGCATTCCTAAAAATCCATTTCTGTTGGTAGTAAGTGCAGCCTTTCATTTAACTTAAAGTTATGCATAAATAAGTTCCTTACACAATCGAGCAGTATGATTCTTCTAGAGAAGTCTGGAGATGCACTAAGATTGGCTGTAACATATGGGTCTAGACATACCCACTTATAACTACCACATCGATATATTCACTTACGATACAGTCACTTGGCTATTGTTCTGCCACAAATGATGTTTATATACCAAATACAGTCCTCAAGACATAGTTGGTTTTTAAGAAAATTCTCCTTTCCCTGACAATTCTTTCCAGAATATTTAGGCAATACAGGGCCGCAGCTGTGGGTCATACATAATTTCTGGCATGCGTTTCTCCTTTCAAGAAAGCTAAGCCACATAGGAAGTAAATGACAGTTTTTAAAAAATCAGTCACTCACGCATTTCAACTCTTTGCCTGTTCTGAGTAACAAATACTGGAGGTGTGACTCACAACTGACCAGACCAAGTGTCTGGTGACACCTTGGTCCAAACTTGCTTCCCTGTTGTTGGAGAGCTGTGTCAGTGCTGCCTTTGAATTCTCTTACCTAGGCTAGAGATACAGAGGTTACACCTAGAATGGAGTTTGATTTGCAGATGAGGTGATCTAAAGTAGATGGGGCTGGTACCAGTTATTTGTGAATTAATAAAACAACAAATCATGTACATTTACCTGTAACACTTTAAAAGTCTGCCTTTTGCATATTCTAATGCAGAAAACTAATTTTGCATTTGGATGGAAAAAAATAGTTTTTACTCAAAAGTAGAAGAATCCAAGGACAATAATCCCAATTTTCTCAACTGCATTAATGTGTCCCACAGTATTAGAAACTAATTGCTCCTTTACATGTGAACTTTAACATTCACTGGTTATACATAAAGTGCTTCTACTAAAACTAACTTATACTAAACACTGAAGTGTTCGAAATTAAAAAAAAAAAAAATGAATCAGTTAAGTTTTACAAATTGGAAGGTACAGCAAACTAGGACTAATAAGGAAGATATACATGTGAATGGGGCAATAATGTAAATAACTTAAAGGGGCAGAGATCTGATCAATTTCCCAACATAAAGTCAAGTCTTAAATGGAACCAACTCAGTATGCTCTCTGAGGAAAGGTGTCCTAACGTGAATCCCAACATGACTGAGAACTGCTTATACATATATATGTGTTCAGGCCTCTTGTCACAAAATCAGTCAACAACAATCATTTGTGTTCCACGATCACATTATAAACTTACCTTGTGCCCAAACAGCAGGAGAAGAGCAAGGTCAACATGACAGCTTGGGTCATCTTAATAAGAAAATCATCTTTTTTTTTTTTTTTTTGGCATCTATGCTGATGGTATAAATGGCCCCAAACGGTCAATAACTCTTCCAAGGCAAATTCAGTAAATGTGAAGACATGAACTAACATTAATGTAAATCAATTCGCATCGCCTATTTTTATTATACATGTTAACACTACGAATGTGAATTTAAGAAGCCAAAGTGAAAAAGCTATCATTCCAAATTAATCAAAGTAGTAAAAGAGAACTTTTAGGTTGCAAAGAGTCACATACTTACATTCAGTAGTAAAACAGAAATGTATACTCAGGAGTAATACACTTACAGACTAAAATCACAATGACTCAGCTTTTCCTCCTGAGTTGTTCAGATTTAATGGATAATTTTACTATTACTATTGTAATTTGGTCTTCTTCAATAGAAATTAGAAATACTAACACTCTTTTTATCCCAGACTATCAATATAAATTTCTATTTTAAGAATTCATAATTTTTAAGTTAGAAAAGCAATGGAATACAACATTGCTTTAATCAAATCCAACTAGAAATAAGTAAAAAGACTGTGTCAGCTTTCACATGTATGGTAAGTGGAGTTAGTACCTTCGGTCAGTAAGTTTGCACTTTGCATTAATAGCTCAATGGGTTAACATTCCCATTAGTGTAAAAATGCAAATTTCAGGAAAACAGCTCATAATAATATTTCAGTCAGACAGGTAAACACAGAACGCATTTTGATTCTGATATTCTTAAATTGCCAAATGAATAATGTTGGACATACAAAGCATAATTCTCCTGCTGTTAAAATTACCTCCCAAGCACCACTGAGACATTTCAGCCCAACTACAATTCTGGGCCCGCCCACTGTGTGCTTGACAGCAGTTTGATCTAACCATACTACCATGGTCTTTGAGACTGCGAAGAATCACAGCGGGGAGGCTTTGGGACGGCCACCCCGTCACTAACTCGGCCTCTAGCTCCTTAACGTGAGCCCTGAGCATGAGGGGTGGCACTTTCAGAAGCAGGTCAAGAGGCAGCAAAGCTGAAGAAATAAAAGGGGGAAAAATATAAAACTGTAACACGAATCACATTGAATTTCAGGGAGGCACATGTGATTATATTGATGCTCACGCCCAATTACCTGGTCTCGGCCGCGATCCCACTCCACCAGCGAAGTCTCTGGAAACAGAATTAGAGGCCATTAAAAGACTGAATCAATGAGGATTTGACTAGCATTTTATTGAAAGCCTATCCTCTCCTCATCAGAGGTTAAAGGTGATCGTCCCTCAAGAGGCTCTCAAGTCTTCAACGAAGAGGAAAGAAAATATTTAAGCCCAAAGCAGAAGTGACATGCTACGGGCAAATGGAAGCGCTCTATCCTGGAACACTTGCCTGTAGACTCTAAAAATGATCAAGCACCTAAGTCTCGGCGCTTTGAATAATTTTGTTATACTTAAAATTACAATACTGATTCTATATTAAAAAGAAATATTCCGAATTTTGCATGTAGTATTTTTCCATGCTTTGTTTGTTCCTGCTGTCTTAAAAAAAGAAGGAACTATAGTTTTATAAAAATAGTTTTTGCATTTAAGAGAATTATATTTTTTCTAAATTTCCATTGTTCTTAACATCGCTTCTTTGCCTACCCTAATATGCTGCATTAGGACATGTAAGCTGCAAGCTGGTCTCAGAGCCTTCCACCCAACAGAGGTGGCCTTAGACTACCAGGGACAGTCACAAGTAATCTTCAACCTTGTTGGGTCCACGGTAATTTAGAACCAACTTCTTAAGAGTTTTTGGGGAATGAAATAAGAAACAAGTTCTATGAACCATACTTCAATTTAATGCAGCCCAACAAAAATACATGGAACATCGGCCATGCATAAGGCACGTGAGAGTTGTTGCTAAGTAGGAGTGAATACTAAGGCTTTAAATACAAATCAACAGGACTGATAATTCTCCTACCCTTTCATTTTATTTTTTACCATTTTTTTTTTTTCTAAGTAAGGGTGCAGGCAGGAATGAAAGCAAGTAGGTAGGCAGGCAGGAAGAGAGAGGAGGAAGAAGCACTTTTTTGCCTTTTTCCGTTTTTCATCTTTGGTTGTTTCCCTAGTCTCAGGTCTTAAACCAGGGACCCTGGGATGTACGTGGATTGTGACTGGTTCAACCTACTAGACCACCATGGTGGGCCAACCCTTTCATTTTGATCATAAAATTTTCCATACATACTTGAAACCTATTGTTATGGAGAATACTCAGCATTCATTCATCCACCAGCCAACTTAAGTACTAGAATATACCAGAATCTTTGATCTGTGGGAGCTCCTTCCCCAGCCTTTTCCACTCTTCCAAGCACTCACCAAGCCAGTCCTCTCTTGATGCCACTGGTTTTCCTTTCCCATCCCTAGCCCAGGTCTCCAGAACCTTGAAAAGTAAGTCAGACTGGATGGCTCAGCACAGTTTATACACTGTCTCCATCCTGGGATAAAGATCGCATTTAAAGAAAGAAAAGAGATGGCCCCTGTCCTCAGAAAGTTTGGAGGGACACGATCTCCTCAGTCAGTGCCCGGATGTGGGCAGGACCCCTCAGGACTGAGTGGAGGACAAGGGTACCTTTCCAGCACCTCATATCCTAGCACACAAACTACACACCAATAGTGGGGCTTTCTGAATAATATTCTTAGCCTTCTGGAGAAATCTCATACTATCCAAAAGAAATATAATGCAAATCCCAACCATAAGTTTCAATTTTCTGGGAGTCATAATTTTTAAAAAGTCAAAAGGAAAATGTGAAATGAATTGTTAATCATGTTTTATTTAACTCAATACATCCAAGAGAGTACCATGTCAACATGTACTAAATATAAAAATTTATAAAATACTGTACATGAAGTTTTACATTTAAATTTAAAACTAAAATAAAATTAGAAATTCAGCTCCTCATTCACACTAGCTATGCGAATGCTGGAGAGTCACACGTGGCTGTTGGTCTCCGTGTATGATAATGCATTCCAGACCCTTCTGCAGAAGGTATTTGCTCATTGCTCAGAATTACTATAACCAGGACTAACCATCACACCCCACAGCTGCTGAACCAGCCGTGACTCATGACCCCACTATCTCAAAAAGGTAAGTACGTACCTTGGAGAAATTTGCATTTCTAAGCTGATGGGTGTTCTTAATACCTATTGACAAGCTGAGTTAACTAGATGACTATTTCAGTTGACTTGAAGAATCCAAAATTTCAAACATTTTTATACAAATTTTAAAAAGTGCTTAGTGGTATATGCTGAGTTGTTATCATGGCACATCCATTCGTTCACCAAATATTTTATGAAGTGCCCTCTTGTGTAGGTACAGCACTAGACACTGGAGATGGGATGTTGAAAGCAAACAGTCCTGCCATCTTTAATTTACAAGATTGCTGAATTAAGCACAGCAGAAAAACTGTTAATTTCTCTAGAAATTGTATTATGATCTAAAGAAAAGTCATACAAAATTTCAAAATAGAATAGATTCATTATAACAAGAAGTGGCTGATTTTAACTAAACAATGGTTGGATCTGCAGATGGGCAAAGGATTGGCATTAATGCAGAGCCTGAGGGAAGTCTGCTTCTAGATTGAACCTGATTTAATATTTGTGTCTAAACAGACATCATAATTGCCCAAGATGGCTTCTCGTGACAATGCAATCTGGGAAAGAGACAGAAATGGTTCAACACCGAGGGAACACTGCAGAAATGTGTTCTAGTGCAAAAGCTCAATGGAATGAAGCTAGTGTCCTCTGAAAGTTTTGAAATGGGCATTGACTAAGAACACTTCAAGCTGATGAAATAGAATTTCAGAGAAATGGAAGGTTTCAAAGCATTGTGAGGGGTCATCACTTCCCACTTACTTCAGATCTGATATGACTTTATTGAGAACTCATTAGACAAAGCAGAAATTGAAGCCCTAAATATGAAAATCAGTATACAACTTCCACCCCAAACTGCTCAACCACAAAGGTGAAGATTGGTAGTATTAACTTTTCATGAATTCATCCAAGGGCAGGTTAAATTATTTGAATAGTTTTGTCAGAGGAATCTTGGCCATATAATTTGGTCACATAATTTAATTCCATTGTTAAAAGCAATCAATACTACCTGATATTAATTTAAAAAAAAACAAATAGTTAATTCTCTCGAATGAGAGGTTTGGTTTAAAATATTAAGATAGTTAACCATATCATCCAAGCTAACTAGCATTATACTGCTTGAAAGTCTCTTGCAGGCAGTGACAATCATAAATGTGTCCTGTGTAAATATGCGACATAATGGAGAGCTGAGTTACTCTGCTCAGTAAGGGCTTTTCATCTACCTACACTGTTAATGAAGTTGGTGTCGCTGGAAGAAATCGATCCAGGGCTCCCACAGCACTCCAGTTCTACTCCAACAATAGCTAGAAACAAGCAACCAATAAGCCAGGAAAGGAATAAAGTGGTCTCACTGTCGAGCTGTGTTTGTGAGACTGACTGTGACGTTAGTAGACAAGCAGATAGGTTGATCAATGTGACTAAGCAGTATTGACTCAATTTAAGTAACACTAGATACGGGTAATGAAAAGGGTATGGGTGTGGAGAAGAGTCACAAGTCAAGAAAGCAAGATTTCTGCTAACAGAAGGCAAGATCAAAGCTCCTAGGTCATACGCGGGTCTTTCCAGTCATATGAATGATGCTGGCTGGTTAGAAACATCCACATTCTTCCTTATATAAAAGGACTCGAGTCGGGAACACAGCCTGGAATACAATTAGGCACACAATGATTTATCAAAGAAGTTGGGAACCACAGGTATCTCTGATAAGCATCCGATGTCTCAAACCAGCCTGCCAACTATACCCTGTTGCCGTGGCAACAGAATGCCAGCAGGCAAGGAGAAATCTTGTTGCCTGAGCAACGGGATCTTTAAAAAAATAAAAGGGAAGAGTGGGGCTTCTTAAGGTATGACTAAGAAAAAAGCTGTAGGTCCAAACCAGAAGGTGAGGATTCGGTCCTCTTACACTGAGAGATACAAAGTGCATGTTAAGGTAACAGTCATTCATCTATTAATTAACAAGTATTCATGGACTGGCATCTACAGGCAGCACATTGTGCCCCGAGGAAAATGAAGATGGACCAGACATAGTCTGGTGTGTGTCAGCATATATTGAAAAATATTAACTGAATGAATGAAGTGTTAAGAAGGTCTGATACAATGAGCAAAGTTTAGGAAGATGAGAATGTACGTGATAATCAAAGAGGTCGAAGTTCCCATTAACATTATCTACCACACAGGATGATTTATTTGTAAGTGAAAATAAAATACGAAGAGTTGCTCAATTGAACTATCAACATATGTACTGACTGAGACTAAAAAACCTGGATAGAAACTGGGGAAAGTTCAGCCTGGTCACAAGTCTTTCCTAGCAAGTAGTAACAGAGACCACACATTTTAGATAACTTATCACTGAAAATGATTGAAGTTAGAAATTGCAAAGAAAGTCCTAATTATTGAATTTTAATTGCTTTTTTCTAGACACAAATTATTCCAGCTTTTAGATGACTCGACATGCACAAAACATCACATAAATATTAACAATAAGGATATTTATTCCTTATGATTATTTCAACATAGGCAATATTTTCCATGATCTTGACTATAAAAAGTGAATTCCATTTTTCTTCTTACTGTTTATGATGTCAGAGATGCAGACACCAAAGTAAAATGGATCCCCGCAAACACTAGCCTTCACTGCCGCCATTCAGTACATGAGGCTCACATCTCTCAAGCTGGGAATGTACAAACGGCGCACCACTCTGGCAGCCTCTCAAATGGTTAAGCCGACACTTATCACATGATCCATCCATTTCACTTCTAGGTATTTAACCAAAGGGACAACAGAGCCTGTGTCCATACAAAGACACAGTGTTTATTGCAGCTTTATTTGTGGGAGCCAAACACTAGAACTCAAATGTCCACCAGCAGATGTGTGGATAAACAGCCTGTGGTAAATCCACAGAAAGGAACGCTACTTAACAATGGAATACTGATATATAGAAATAAACAAACATCGGCAGGTCTTGAAATAATTATGCTGATGGAGAGAAGACAAACGTGTGTACTATATATAATTCCATTTATATAAAATTGCAAATTAACCTGTAATTCAATAAACAGATCAATGATTACCTGGGGAGAAGGGTGGATTTAGTTGCATAAGGTTATCTTAATTGTGGTTTGACAGGGAGATATCTATATCTCTCCAAAACTTATCAAATTGCACTCTTTAAATATATGCAATTTATTTACATGAAATACAACTTACTGAAACTTTTTACAAACAAAATAACTTTTCACATTTCATTCAAGAAGTTATTCAAATAGACCATCACATCTGTGTGCATTCTTTAAAGGCAATCTATAAAAAACAGCATGGCATTAATTTGTCTGCCTTTTGTTACTTACTAAATGGAACCTAAATGCAAATCAAATCTGGTTATCTCAGGGCTCTACATCATCTTCAGTAGAACTATTAGTCCTCAATAGAGCATGGATGAGCTACTTGGTGATCACCTTAGGAGTACCCTAAATGGCACTTTTATTTATGACTCTTCAACTACATGCTAAGAAAAAAAGATATAAAATCAAATCTCTATTCTTCTAAACCAAAACCCTAACAGACAGTAAATTATGCTAAGTGAATATACTTGCAGTGTGAGTGATCTGTTTATGGCTAAGAAAATAGGGATCAGCTGAAAGTTCCCACGGTCTACTTCTATAATATTAAAACATGTTCCATTAACATCTCCTGGTTTTCTGGGGGTCAAGGAGGGCTCAATGACTACTACTTGGGATCACGTTGAGAGATATTTAGTGTCTGGAGATTTGGGAATGGAGACTTGGAAATTCAACTCTGCTTCATGAATGGCCGATTTCCAGAAGCCGGGGAATGGGGTTCTCTCCGCTGATTGGAAATCTCAGCTTTAAGCTGCGTTTCCAGGACTTTTGGCGATTTGGGGGTGGAGGACTGATAGCTGGGGAGGAGTTTGACAAGAAAAGGAGACCAAAGGAATTATTTGCTTGTGTCATGTGACTTCTGCTACAGTTCATAGGAAAGAATATGGACTTCTCAGAGTTGGAGAATAAGTCTCTCTTGGTCTAGCCATTCATTATATTCCTGAAAAAGAGTTTTATCATCTGATGATGCTGTAATCTCCAGGGCATCTTCTGATGGTAATATTGTGTTTCCTTTCACCACCCTTGAGACTTCAATACTTTTCCAAGGAGGCATGAGCTGCCCTTCCTCTAGCTTTAAGAGCTCACCATTGTCCCCATTTGCCTGACCTCTTTGCTCAAGGGAGTCTATCTCAAGTTATTAGAAAGGCACCTTGATTCTTCAGCCGGCATTTAGCTTAAATCTATCGCCCTATATGTGAGCAAACCAAAGTTGAGAATTTATGCCTATGCCTTCTCTGTGTACTATTTAACCAGCACCAAGTCTGAATGCAAACTCTGGAAGCCATGCTCAGATCAAATATGTACTTCTCCGTGGCCTTTTAATTATTGGGACCAATTCTCTTGTTTTAAAGTCAGGAAGAGTCCACCAGGGGCAGAGCTGCCCAAGGGCTCACTCTTAATTGTTCTCTCATTTCTTAAGTTGTACAGACTAACCACACATCTGCACAGACTTTATTTTCCATTGATTTCTATTCTATTATGCAGCCTTGCTTCATTTTTTACAGTCTCAAGTTGCTTACATATTTCGTACCATGGGTTTACATATTATGCTAATAAGCTAAGAGACCCAGGAAAATCCTAAATAAATGAGATGGGAAATAACTTTAGCTATATTTAATGCCTTTTAAAGAATTGTAAATACACTGCAACAGAAGTGAGGTCACCAACGGAATGGGGGAGGGGAGTGGGGGGCACATGGTGGCAGAGTCCACGGGACAATGGGAAGAGAACACTGGGTGACGCAGTAGAGGGCAGGGTATGCTGACATATATCTAAGGAATGAGGAACCTATATATAGAAAGTTATTTCAATGTGTAGAGTAATTGCTACAATAAAAAAATCTTTTTAAAAGAATTGTAAATATATTTTTTGGATTGTTTCCTTTTAATTCAGAGAAGCTCTGGGGGTTACCTGGATGGAAGACAAGTGACTCGTTTTCTCTCCTCTCATTCAGCATGAGTCATAGACTGTCTCTTATCATTTATTTTCTCTCAGGTCTGCCCTTGCTGCTCGCATGACACTGAGTATCTTGAGAGACGAAGGCTTGTCTTAAAAGAAGCTGCCTTCCCCGGTGGCATGTCACAAAGTGCCGCACAGCACAGCTTTTCAAACACGTTAGC
This sequence comes from Solenodon paradoxus, assembly GCA_004363575.1. Taxonomy (NCBI): domain Eukaryota; kingdom Metazoa; phylum Chordata; class Mammalia; order Eulipotyphla; family Solenodontidae; genus Solenodon; species Solenodon paradoxus. Next base: position 51,457 of record RJWH01002389.1, on the reverse strand, counting down.
TCAGGTCCAATTCACCTGCTCACCTGCGCACCTCCTGCTGCATCACTCTCAACATTGGGACCATGTTCAACATCTCACCCGTGGACTCGGTTTTTCACCCCGAGCTACTGCCTACATGGTAACAGCCCTGTTTGAACGAACTTGAGACTGAACGTCTCCTGTCTGCTGATTCTAGTTTACCTAATTTACTATGAAATACTAGGCAACAACAAACTTTAATAAAAAAAATTCAAGCTCTAAAATACATAATACATATTTGTTTTTGAAGGGTTGGATTGCAACAGAATTCTGGCAAGTAGGACAAGGTTCCATGAGTCCTTGCAGAGAAAGTGACTATAATTATATGGCAGTGCTAACTTTCCTAAATTCACATAATTCATATGCCATGTGTATTACATGTCATAGTTTATTTTTGTACTAAAATACTTGTTTTGCATCTTTTCTATATATTTAAGCAACTCTATAGCACTGAATAAAGTATCTAATAGAAAAAAAAAAGACTCTTGATGCTGTTGTGAAAAATATAATCACAAACCTTAAGAGGGAGTAATTAGAACTGAATAAAGTATCCAATAGCAGAAATAAAAGACCCTGATGACATTTTTTAAAAATATAAAGAATCACAGGACTCAACAGGTAGATTCTAAAGGGCACTTGTTAAATGGGGGCAAACACACTGGACAGCAAATACTAATTCTAGGCAGTTGGCAAGGTTTTCAGATTAACTTGCAAAGTCTATTGAACTCATGTTGTAGAAGCTCAGATGCTGGAGTTGAGCAGAAGTCACCCACCCCACAGCCAGCCTACACCTCCCACCCCATCCCTCACTTGCTGGGCCAGGGAGCAAGGGAGCCCATGGTTCTAGGGCCCTGTGACTGGGAGGTGTCAGAAGGTGAGGGCAGGGAGGCACCTGCCAGCCCGGAAGCCCCTGAGCATCTTCCCAGTCAGGTCCCCGAATGGCCACAATCAGCCATCTGGCTGTCTGTAGAGTTACACACTGTTTCTCTTTCCCCTTCTCTCCATACTAAGTTTAATCCCTGCTTCCCTGCACAGTGGTCCACTGAAGAACTCCGTGCTGCCTTCCAGGTGCCCTTCAGGTCCCTTCTGGTAGATTATGATGCACACTGATGGCATTTCCTTGGGTTTTTGTTACCAGCAACATGCAAAAAGCTTGGAAAAGATTAAACTATCAATGATATTTTATCTTTGACATCAAAAAGTGATTTTTCATCTGACCCTTCCTCTGCCACCTGGCTAGTTCCCTCAGGGTTTTGTCAGACAGGTTCTTCATTCTGAGATGCACTTACATTATCCTCTTCCCAGCAACACCCTCCTACCCCAATGAGTGTTTGCGTGCGGGCTGCCCAGCCCCCACACACGCTCCTTGCAACAAGGGCGCCCTGACCTTCGCCTTTCCCAGGACCACTCACCAGCTCCAAGCTGTCCTGTGCCTGTATCAACAACTCTCTTTCTTCAGATCCTCCTCTCCTTTAAGTTTCCTTGTCCCGAACACCCTGGTTCTAGAAGGCCCTTCCCCTCAAACGCACTCTATGAACTATCTCAGCTCACTCCTCACTTGCTTCAACTGTTCCCCTCCCTGACCCTCTAACTTCCAAAACCATCAAAATCAGGCTTCAGCTTCCACCACTCTCACCCCACGTCACTGAAGCTGCTCTCGTGACGGTCGCCAGTGACTTTCAAAAGGCCCAGTCTAATAGTAGTTTCTAACTCAAGACAACTGTCGAAGAAACTGCAAGTTATTCCATAATAGTAATTTCTTCTACCTCTTAAAACAAAATCTCCCAAATATATTCCATCCTCCCTGACAACTAGATGATGCAGTGACTGAATTCTGGGCAGTGGTCTCTGAGTAGAGAACACCACGACATCCAGGCATGTCCTCAAAGGAAGGGGCAGTTTCCACTCTCCCTTTCACTTCCTGCTGGCTGGGATGTGGAGGGGCCTTGACATGGCTCAGATCTGCCCTGAGGATGAGACCTATGCCCTGGGAATGTGAGGGAACAAGATATAAAGGGCTAAGGCTCCTGATGACCACGAAGGCACAAGACTGCTTTACTTTCCTGCTGAGCCCTTGAGCTCAGTGAGGCTGACTGACGAGATCACAGAGCCAGAGAAAGATGGAGATAGTTTAAAGCTCAGATGCAGGCTCAGTACTCTTCCAGTAACAAACTTGGCAAACTATCATCCTCCTGGGAAGGTGGACTCTAACAGCCTGTTTTATCACCTGCCCATGGTGGCCGCCGGCTTTCCGGCTTCGATCCAGCCACCAATAACTCAGTTCTACAGAGTCTAGTGGCTTAATGTGGACATACCTTGTTTGGGATTGTCGGTCTCCTCCCGAAGCACTGAAACTTCTCTTTAAGATGCCTGAAACAAGAAAAAACTAACTGTACATTTTTCTGCTGTCAATGCTATTTGCTTTGTTAAATGCTACATTCTATCATCTAAATTATTCAAAATTGTACTTATGCTAAAAACTATGACATCATCAGCTAAAATATAATATTGAAAATTACTATTTACTTGACCTATTTGTTAAAGGTGTTTTTCCAAAGACACTGTTATTAACAGCTAACAAAGTACAATAAAATATCTATGTGATAATCATCTAAAGCCCTTGCCAACAGAGCTACAAGTCACCACGTGCCACTGTCAGGGTCCGATTTTTCCTTTCCTCTTCCCCGCTAATCCTCCCTGTCATTATCACTAGGGCTATACAACACTGACTTCACCTCAAAATAGTAATCAACTACTTTTAAATTTTGCTGCACATGTTAATATGCACGAGTATTCTTTCCTGTGTAATATTCCTGTTTTCCGAATCACAAATCAAGACATGCTATCTAGCAAGCAGAAGCTGACAGGGAAAACAGAGCAGAGTTGTTAGAAAATGGGACTATCTCCAAAAATCTTGAACGTCTAAGTCACCATTTTGATGGTGCAATTAAATTTGGAAAGGGACAAAGAATACAGAGAAATCCTCAGGGTTCTACTTTGATCCTTAAAGAGGCTATTTTAAACCCTTTTTCATGAGGTTTTCATAACAGAGTCATTGGTGAGAGGGAATTATTTACACTTAATTTATTTCAGAATATTTCTAGGTGTCCTACTTAATATCCCATCAACTTGAAAGAGTTATTCTTTCCTCTCCATTTCCTATTTTAACATATCTTTTTTCTGTTTCAGACGTACTGAGTGAACTGAATCCTATCTTTCCTTGTATTCTTTACATAAGCATGTTTTTTCTTCTTGCTCCTGCATCCCGTGATTATTTTCCATGGTGTTTCAAACGAAGAGTCAAGATTAACATAGGGACTGAATGTATATATCATCCTTTTTCATAGTTCTAAATAATTAAAATCTTTTAGTGCTTTAAATATAAGACGCTCCTGTACATTAATACAAATAAAACTGCACAAAACTTAGTCTGCACAAAGACTCATTTCTCGGCCAGGTTTCTAAACCTTAATTAGCAGACATCTAAAAGGTCACTTCCTTTTAGAAGGCTGATATTTAGTCTGTCTCCAAATTAATTGTCTCCACTCCCCAGTCAGAAAGTGCATTTGCTGAGAGAAATAATGAAACCATTCATTTGACAGCTGAGGCAATGGAAAAGCCACCATGCTGGCTGGCTTTTGGGCTCTGTCAGAGCGACAGACACACTTGTCCTAGCTAACATTGCACCTGGGACACAGACAACCGGGTTTTGTGCATGATGACATTTACTTGACTCAAGCACGGTTCCCAAACCACGGCACCTTCCAGAATCCCAGAACCTGGTAAAGAAAACTTACTGAATGTCGATTCCTTCAAAGGGCTTGAACTGGAACTGCTGCAGTTATCGGAAATGTCTAAATCATCATCTAGCTCTGAATATATATCTGCATAATCAGAAAGAAAAAAAAAAGCCACAATAAAAAACCAAAAGTGAATCTCGAACCAGAGAGGAGTCACGGATGCATTCATGCTGACACCCTTTCGCTAGAAGTACCTTTCTCAATATTTTCCAAGTTGAAGTTCTCATGGGACAGCAGTTCCTCGCAGGCCCTGTCTTCGTCCTTGCCACAGGGGGCCTGCAAGCCCTCGGCGGGCAGCTCTGCGCTTTCTGAAAGTTCACTTTTCAGGCTGGCTGCCCCGCTGCTGCTGCTACTTAAGCTGGCCTTCTCGAAGTTTTCCTGGAAGGAGAAACCCCATTTTCAGCAATCTCCTCTTTCCTTCCTTCCGCACGGCCCCAAGCTCACGAGGACATGTATCAGAAGGCAGACGTGTCACTACCAACCGGTTGTACTGAAATGGTGTCAGATGTCCCACTAATAACAGAATTCTCAGGCCCACTAATAACAGAATTCTCAGGCCTAAGTAACCACTGGACAGAAAAGAGATTGGATGTAGGGATGTACTCAGTCACCAGTTCTGTGCACTCAGGTAACAGAAACTCCCGCACCAAGGGAAAAACTTGAATCAATTAGACAAAAATTTCCTTTAAGCTATTTTTCAATATTTACTATCGAATCTTCTCAGCATCACAGTGGTTAACACTTTTGTTTCTTCCAAGTTTTCTTTTCTTTTTTTCAAGAAAGCGATCAGGGAAGAATGACAGATGACTCAACAGAGAAGTCCCCCTCCCCTTATTTCTTTAGTCAAATAATTTTCAGCACCCAAGACAGTGCGGGACGTGTGCAGCAGGTGAGAAAGAGGCAAGAAAGCGTCTTAGGGTGTGTGGCCCAATCAAGTTGAGAAATCCAAGGTGCAGACTTGAGAGACAAAAAGACGAAGGAAGGAAAATGGTGGAAAAGGAAAGGATAATTGTTGGAGAGTGTGAGAAGAAAAGACTACGTTAACTGAAAGGGAAGAAGTCCACTCAGAAACTGTGTCACACAGAGTTAGTCACAAGTCAACGACTCTTCTTGACTAAACATCTCCACTGACGAATGAGGCCCACGAGGAAGACGGGTCCCTGTCTGTTTATTTTTTGATAAATTTTTGCTACAAGTGAAGTAACGCTCACAGCTTCGAGAGGCAAGTTCATTAAAAACTCCATGGTGGTAGAATTTGCAGATAAAGAAATCGTAAGACCTTATGAGTGACTGGAGCTAGAAGAAACCTCAGGAAACTTTTGTGTGATTTATGTTCAAGAAACAAGGCAAAATTCAAACAATATCAATGACACTATAGGCAGTGAGAAATGTCCAGCTTTTTATTTATTCTCTTTTCTTCCTGAGAATTTGGTCAGCAGGCCTCAGTTTCACCAAGATGCCTGGAGCTATTTTTCTATTGCAGGAACATTTTCATTTTCTTTGGCTAAATCCTCCATCCCAAGTTCAAAATCTTTCTGCGTTTGTGACTCAGAATTGTTCATTCCTTGCTTTTTGGGTCCCCCCTGGACTGCTGACTTAGAACCAGAAATGGGAAATGTTTTGTGTATCCTTTGGCAGAGCGGAACATGTACTTCTTCAAAATGTTTTCAATACCCAAGTCTAATACGAGACTTAGGATGCAGCCTCAGTTCTGCCCATAACTGCTCTTGAGCCCAAACTCAGAAACTCATTCTAAAGTCAAAACTTCACTGCAAAATCTACTCACGCTCTTCCATGCCCTCCTTCTCCGTCCCAACTCACAGATCCTTCTTCCTCCAATTATCCTCAACTAAAGTCATTAAAAACCTCCATAAATATACACATTCAAGACTTTCTTCTTTACAATCCTATGGAAATCAGAAATAAATCTCCTGCCCTATTCCAAAGGCCACAATTGGCATTTAGAACCTGGAAGGAAACTCATACAAGATGGTGTTAACACCATCAATGTTGAAAAAAAAAGATGAGAGATCATTTTTAAGTTAAGAAAACTTTGTATTGTGTTGATGCAATTGGGTACCAGAATCCTCTGGTCCCTAAAACAAGCAAAACGTCCAGAGGCTTTGTATTTCTGAAGAACAGGCAAGGATATGACATCAGAGAAAGACTTTTTTTTAGGAAAGGTGAAGGCAGAAATGAAGGTGAGTAGGCAGGAAGGTAGGAAGAGAGGAAGAAGCAGCACTTAACTTTCACATTGATTGTTCCTCCAGCTCTGGGTCTTGAGCCCAGGACCTTGGGATGCGTGCGGGACTGTTCCCAGGGTGTGCGAGGCCACCAGGCCGCCAGGGTGTGCCCAGAGACATCTCTCTTTGAACAAATGCAGAGTAGGGAGAAACTGTGAGTCCCAGCACAGGCGATTCTGGACTCAGGGGGTTTGACTTGCCACCAAGGCACGAGAACCGGGTGGGCTGCCAATCAGCAGTTCTTCGCAGTTGCTGAAACTACATCCCTATGTAACTGGGTGTTTGTGTAAATCCTGATAAAGGTGGTTCACATTCTAAGAGATGCTTTTTTCAACTCTTTAAACATGGAAAAATGATAAAGTAATGTAGAATGTGTAGCTTGTTCTGGTTTAAAACCTCTATTGCTGACAAATACAGGATGATTTCACTCATAGGTGGGCTAGGAAGAAAGCAAGAAAGCACGACCTGATAACTCGCACATGCGCGCTGGTGATTCAGCGGTTAAGTCTGAGGCTCCAGAAGGCAGAGGCCGCCTAAAGCCTAAGGACCCCGGCTCTTAGCACAGCAGCAGGGCGACGACCAACATGAACAGCTAAATGGACAAATGGACGCTTCTTCCTCCTCTCTTGTCCTGACTGCCTGCCTTCTTCCTCTAAATAAGTAATTTCACAAAACCAAAAACCTAATAACTCTGACATCAGAACTGAGGTTACCAGAAGAGGATGGGGTGAGGGCTGGGAGTTAAGGGGGGTCTCGCAGACAGCAGTGGAGGACTATCTGAAATTTGGTGGTGGGTTGTTAGGGCACATTTGAAGATGCGTGAACCTGCACTCATAAAACCTACATAGTATTAAAAGACAATGTTACCCTAATACACTATTATCAATATATTTTAAAGGAAATAAAAGTAAAACCTCTATTTCTATCATCTTAGAGCTGCTTTTGCTTCGAGAAGTCTATATCATTTTTTAACGTGCCAGAAAGTATATGCATGTGATTTCCAGAGTTATTCCTCGTGTAATACTTGATTTGAGCACCCAATTCATTATTCAACTCACTCCTTGAAGAACTGGGGCTATTTTGGTCCCTTTCACATCCCTTAGCTCCCCCCATGATGCCTAGTACATAGCAAATGCTGGAGAAGTCGTTGCTGTGTTAAAGGCAAAGGGAGAGAAGGGCTAGGAAAGCAGATAAATTCTCTTACAGGATGAGTGGTTTGTAACATCTGTGATTTTCACCTTGCCTCTTAATCCAGGAGACGGTATTGTGAAGTTTCTCTAAGACCTGAAGGGGTGGTTTGGTGATACACCTGCGACTATTACTGAATTCCTCCCCTCCTCTTGCACATAGAGAAATTCTAAAGCTCATCTGCCTTAGAGGTGACCACCAATGACCTGCAGGCATGGTCAAAGGCAGAAGATTATTAGATGCATCTAATAGAAGTTCAGAAGTTGCCTCCAGCAAGCACACATGCCTACTAAAAGGATTTGAGGGAGGGAGGAGATATGGAATAAAATTTGGCTGCTACCATCTTCTTTACCTTCCAATTAGGCAATATTTTTCTAGGAGAATGAGAAGGCGCTAAGCAGATTTGGGGGCAGGGGGGCAGGGGGAATCTTTATCTCTTAGGGATGATTGGATACCTTCTTATATCAATATGGCAGCAATGAGAAGACCATGCAAATCAGACAATAAAATTATCACTGATGTGGAAATCATCACCATTATAGAAGACGCTTCCCATCATAGTGCTGGCATAGGCACAATTTTGTTTAGCTCAGTATTGCTCATTATAATGCAATTTTTTTAATGTGCACAGTAAATCATAATACGTTTTCAGTTGAACAGCAATTCTAACAGTAACAGACTGACATTGCTCGAATTAACTGCAACAGCAGGGAAAGAATTAAGAGAGCCTATTTTATTAAAAATAGTGCAATTTTTCAAAATTGCTCAGAATGTTAGTTTTAGAAGGGAAGAGCGAGAAAAGAAAGAAATAAATATAAAGCAATAACACCAGCAGTAGTTGTAGATGCATCACTGTAGAGCCATAAAAAGACACTATTTCTTTTTTGTTCTGAAATATTCATATTTTCGTTGAGCTGGATCTTTACCCAGCTTCATTAGCTATAACTGTGACATTAAATAGATCAATTTTGGGGCTACCTGGTACTTAACAGAAATTAATCCGACTGAGATCTCTCCTTTTAGTGGTAAGCCATGTTTTCATAGATGAGAGCACAAAGAAAACTCGAAATAGGAGGCAGCTCACTGATTACGCACTGTTGTACAGGAACTTAGGCCCTCAATTTCAAAGTTAAAAAAAGCCACCGTCAGCGTGGTTAGATGGGTGACACGGGCATGTAAGACCCAGCCCATAGCCAGTGGACCGTGGAAATCCATGGAGGCAGCCAAAGATTCCTTTCCAGGACCTCACACTGGGACACTTGGCTTCGCCAACAGAGAGGGGTAGACTGATGGAGCAAGTCTGACGGAGCCTGACCCCTTCCCCTGAAAAACGGAAATCTTTTATCTCCAACACTGTTTGGGTAATACCACTGTCTTACTTAAGCAATCCTGAGTCGTTTCCCTTCTCCCTTGTTCTGCACATCAAGTACTAGAGCGAGATCTTCAAATTAAACCAGAAAAACTGGTGCCTGATTTACAAAAATAGCTAGGTTTATAAATATTATATAAAAAGGAAAATTTTCTCTTGAAGTTTGGATAGGAATTATGGTTTTATTTTGAACTGCTTAAAAATATTCATACCAGTTAAATATTTTGCTTTCATATAATTATAAATGCATATAATTATGACCCCACTCTTATCATGACACTCACTTAATTAGAGCTCTTTAAAAGCACAAGAACATATTACTAAAGTGTCACTAACATAAATTAGAGAATGAATTGCTTATTACAATTAACTCTGAAATTCTCATATCAAATCTACCCTGTTTGACAATGTTTAACTGCCACCCATAACTAACCTAGTATTTTCAATGAGTATTGTATTATTCCTAATTTAAAGACAGGTTTTTCTAGAAATAATACTAATAAAGATAAGGAGAATAACTGCTATAATCTGAAAGTTTAACTTGCTAAAAATACATAAGATATGGTCTGTAGAGACATTTACTAGGCACCATTTTGTCCCAAGACTGCACACTAGCAGATGAACAGAACTAAAGGTATATATTAATACTTCCGAAAGCATTTCAAATGAGTCCAGAGTCTGGTAATCATTTACTATATGAAAGAAACAATGCAGAGAATCAAGTAGTCATTTTAAGACATTCCAATCTGGAGTGCAGAAAAACAAATGCAACTGAAATGTAGCAACATTAAAGCATTAAACCACCATACAGAATTAGACATGGATGGTACCACAGAGATAAAACCCACCAATTAGAACCCCATTTACTTTTCCATGTTTAACACAGAATTACATAAGGAAAGATCTCCTTGTTCCTAAACTGTGCACTTCGCACATGATGTCAAAATACCAAACTGATTTAAGTGTCAACAGACAAAGAACTAAAAATTAAGCAAAAGAGCCGCCATCACTTCTGCTGGTTCACTGCAGTCCCCTCTTAACCAATCTTCCTGTTTCCACTTAAAACATCATGTTACCTTCCTGCTGCAAACTCACATCACTCAAGTCTACACCACGGACATGAGGTTCTTCAGCTCCTGCTCCAACCCGGCTTCACGGCAGGCCTCTGCTCTCTCCTTGCATTTGGCAGGCACATTCCCGCCCCAAACTCTGTGGATTTATCTTGCCTCCGTCATCAATGCCAAGTCTCCAAATACTTGCATGGTTCATCCCTTTACTGTCTTCAGGTCTCCTGCTTACACGTCACATAGGGAAGCTTTTCCCGACATCTCTATTAAAAACGGTCTGTCCCCTACGTATCTATTCTCTATTACCTTCCTTATTATATTTTGTCCATGGTACTACGTTTGTTTGTTTCTTTCTATCTATCTATCTATCTATCTATCTATTACTCTGCTTCCCTATTATGAAAATAAGTCTTAAACTGTTCGGTCCATTCTTAAGAGCACAAGATTAGAGCAACCCCCCAAAAGAGTAGATTCTCAATAAATTTGATTGAAACAATGAAAAGATTTATTTTACAAAGTGTTCTAGAGATCTTCTCCACGTTAAAACAAAGGGTAGAAATCAAAACTGCAGCATGATTTTTTTTTTAAGAAATGGACAAACTGACTCTAAGGTTAATAAGAAAATAGAACTGACCCGTAATATTCAAATCAAAATTTTAAGAATAAAAATGGAGAATTTATAGTACCTTATTTCAAGTCTTATTAAAAGCTAAAATAACCAAGACATGGTGGTATTGGCCTAAGAATAGACATGTAGATCAGTGGAACTGAATAGAGTTCAGAAACAGATCCACATATATATTGTCAAATGAGTCATATATATTGTCAAAAATGTCTAGAAAGTGAATGGGTGGAAAGATTAGGTATCATAAGAAATGATGCTGGGAAAACTGGAAATAAACATGAATAAATACAATGAAATCCAACCTCTTCATCATTTTATGTAAAAAATAAAATCAAATGAACCAAGACATAAAAATAAAATTTAGGACCCTAAAACATTTACATGAGAGAGTCTATTTACCATTCTGAGCATAGATAACAATTTCTTTAACAGCATGCAAACATCACTAACAACAAAAAAACTAAGTGAATAAATTGGATTTCAACAAAATTGAAGTGTCCTACTAATATAAGCAAATGCCACTTAATAAAATAGCCAAGTTATAGAATGGGAAAATATTTGTGAAATATATATTTGACAACAGATTTATATCTGGAGTATTAAAGAACTATAAAACTGAAAAAACAGAAAATAATTCAATAAAATTTGGCAAACGATTTAAACAGACACTTCATACACTCCTACAAAGAGATGTATAAACAGCCAAGAAGCACACATAAAATGTTCAAATATCATTGGCTATCAAGAAAATGCAAAAATCACAAAAAGATACCATTTTGCACCCACTACAGAGATAAAGTCAGAGACATTAATTTGACCAAATATTGACAAGAGTATAAAATGACTGAAACTCTCATATACTACTCCTAAAATTGTTAGTATAATTTTGGAGGGCTATTTGGTGGTTTCTTTCAAAGTTAAACACACAACTAGTTTAAGACCCTGAAATTTTATTCCTAGGTATTCATCTATGAGAAATCATAATATAGCCACAAGAAGACACACATAAGAAAATTCAGAGCATCTTACTTATAAATCCCCAATCTGGAAGCAATATAAATAATCATTAACAGGAGAGATCTAGCAATGTAAACAAAGGACTGCTCTAGGCAGCAGTATGGAAGACTGTCACAGACATGTCATGTGAAAGAAGCAGACACCAAGGAGAACACAACACAGTTTGATTTACATGAAGTCATACAGACAAAAATAATCCACAGTGCCAGAAAGCATAGTGCCTTTGCCCATGGACTGGGAATCGCAAAGGAAAGGACACTTTCTGAGGAAACAGAATGTTCTAAATTTGGGAGTCATCGATGTCAAAGTTAATGAACTAAGCGTTGAAGATTTGCACATTCTACTGTATGGGTATTATATCTCAATTTAAAAAGGGAGGGTTGTGGGGAAGAGATAAGAACTGTGGATGTATGGGAATCTGAAACACACTGCTTCATTTTGTTAAAACATGATGGGGTAGGAACACTTCCAAGCCAGTCATGATCTTTCCTTATCCTCCATCAACGCAACATTATTTGTTGCATCTTCACAATCAACAGTTAACCAGACAATAAATGCAAAGATGTTCACAAAAATATTGTCCTTTTAAAACACATAATTTTCTACATGACTTCATTTAATCTCTTAGCCGAGGATTGCAAACGACATGCCTTTAGCAGCATGCCCAGTCATTGTGAATGATATATGATATAATAAAAATAAAGCAAATCTGACAAATAGCACAACATTTTAAAAACCCTGAACCAAGAAAATGAGAATTGGGAGTTTGCATGTCTACTCCATTCTTAAACGGTCTACTCTAAGGGTATCTGAGAATTGAAGAAAAATATCAATGACATGTCAATAGCTTGCTAAAAACACATATAGGTCATACTAGAAAATTACAAGAATGACTTCACAAAAGAAATTATGAAGGGTTTGTGAATTTAGAAAATAATCTCTGCTGATAGGCACTCTACTGGCCATCTTGTCCCTAAAGTAGGTAGAATTGAAGATGGTAATTTTGTATGCCATATTTTAATAGTCTGACAACATCAGATGATCATAGAAACAACAAGTGCTGGTGAAGATGGAGAGAAAACAAGACTCTTGTGCGCTGTTGGTGGGAATGTAAATTGGTGCAGCCACTATGGAAAACAGGATGGAGATTCCTAAAAAAATCAACATTAGAACTACCATATAATCTAGAAGTTTTAATTCTGGGTATCCAGCCAAAAAAAAAAAAAAAAAAACCAAACCACATGAAACATCAAAAACAGTAGCTAAGAGACATCTGCCCCACCATGAGTGTGACAGCATTATTTACAATAGCTAACACATGAAAACAACCTAGGTGTCCACTGATGGAGAAATGGGTAGAGTAAATGTGATATCATACATACACACAATAGACTATCTAGCCATAAAAAAGATGGAAATCCTACCACTTGTGACAACATGGAGGAAGCGTGAGGATGTTAAACTAAGTGAAACAAGTCAGAGAAAGACAAATGCTGTATTATCTCACTTACATGTGGAATATATAAATACCAGACTCAGAAACAGAAAACAGGTTGGCGGTTGTCTGAGAAGGGGTGAAGAGCGAGGGAAATGGGTCAAAAGTTACAAACTTCCACCTATGGGTTCTAGAGATACAATGCACAGCATGGTGACCATATTTAATAATACCATTTTGTATATTTTAAAGTTGTTAAGATGGCAGAACTTAAAAATTCTCATCACAAGAAAATAAATTCAACTCTGTGTAGTGATAGATGTTATTAGGTGATCATTTCATACTACAGACATATTAAATCATTGATGTAGACCTTAAACTAATACATTATTATATGCCAATCACATATTGGGTGGGGAAATGAAAAAAAAAAGTTGAAAAAAGATATATGTAGGCATGCCCTTGTGGGCCAGGTGCTAACCCCTGGCTGAGGAGCAGTCCACATACAGACCAAGGACCCGGGTTCATGGCCCAGGACCGGGGGAAACAACTAAAACAATTAAATAAATAAAAATGCTTCTTCCTTCCTGCCTGTAGCTTGTCTGCCTTCATTCCTGCTTGCCTTCTATGTGTGTGTGTGTGTGTGTGTGTGTGTATGCACTTAGGTGTATACATACATACATACATATATATATATATATATTATGAATCAGAAGACCCAAATTTCAGACTTACATCTGTCACTGACTAGTTCAGTGACCTTGGCTGAGTCTCTTAACTTCTCTTGGTTTCTCTTCTCTCACCTATTAAATTATAGCATAAAACAATGGCATTTCTAAACAAGATTCTTAGCCCTAAGTGAGTTAAGTTGGTAGATCTGGAGTTTCTAAATTTTTTCTATTCTCCACCCAGGACTGAGTTTCTTATCTAGAATTCAAGGTCCAATCTACCTGTTTGCCCTGGCCACTTCTCTGAGCTATCATATCACTCGCATGTCTTATTTGACATTTACCCTACTACATCCATGTCTGGCTTTCCAAGGACACTGAGTTAGTTCATGACTGAGACCACTGTTGACAGGTTTTCATAACCTTCACAACACAAGAACAATGCCGAAACATTCAGCAGACATCCAACAAATCCTTGTTCCTCCACTATTAATTATAGACAGCAAGTGCTTTCAAATTTTCTCTCCTTCTTGTTCCCTAATAGGCTTACAGATATGAGAGCAGTTCTCTAAAGTGAAAGGAGCTTACTAAAGAAGAAAAAAAGAAATCATCACTAAGCTTTAAAACAGGGGTGATCCCAGTCAAGTTCTCCTCAAACATCACAGAAGAGAAGTTATATGTGCAAATCTCATACTAGGAACATGATTCTCTCATGATTTGTCTTCAGTACCCCTGGAACTTTCAACTAGGCTCCATTTGGATACACAGAAAAAAACTTTATATGTCATTGTTATTATTAGTCTAAAGTAGGAATCACAAAATCCCAATCATCTGAAACTGAAGTGTTTCATGGATGATCCAGCTATTTCCATGCTGGATCTTTTTTTTTTTTTTAACCCTGACTCCTATATTTGTTGATGAGAATCTAAATAAATAGCACACTCCTAATAAACGTCTGTAGCCCATTTTTCTGTCTGAAATATAAGATGATACCCAGAAGGCACTTGTCTGTCTCTGCCGCATTGTGCGCAGTGCCAAGACAGCACGTGTGCTCCTGTGACGACAACACCATGCCCTCCACACCGCGCCTTTTTGCCGCACACAGGTTAAAAATTGCACCTCATTTTCTCAGCTTCTTATCATTCTTGATTCTGTTCCCCTTATGATCTCTTCTCTTGAATTATGAAATCAGAAAGCTCAACTTTCTTCAAAAGGAAAATCTGGCTTCACTTCCACAGAGGGTAAAGTCACACCCAGGTGTAAGCTTTAGCGGTGATGGCTGGTTTTCTGCTCTTTTGAAATATTTATCAATACTAGTCTTCACTAGCCTCTGATGAAAATCACCCTAATTAAGAATAAGTTGAGGGACTTCACCAAACTAAGGAGCCTCTTCACAGCAAAAGAAAACATCACCAAAACTAAAAGGAAACCTACTAAGTGGGAGAAGATATTTGCATTCGGTATTTCCAAGAAAGGCTTAATATCTAAAATATACAAAGAACTCATAAAACCCAACAACAGAAGAACAGGCAATCCAATCAAAAATTGGGAGGAAGAATTAGAGAGACCCTTTTCTGAAGAGGATATACAGATGGCCAACAGGCACATGAAATTATGTTCCTACTCCCTGGCTCTCAAGGAAATGCAAATTAAAACAACAATGAGATATGAAAGACTTAAAAGTCCAGAAACAACAAATACTGGTGAGGGTGTGGAGAAAAGGGAACACACTTTCACTGTGGGTGTGCAAACTGATGCAACCCCTGTGGACAACAGTTTACAGATTCCTCAAAAAACAAAAGATGGAAATCCCATATGATCCCGTCACTCCACTTCTAGACATCTACACAAAATATACAAAAGCACCATCCACAGAGATATATGCATCCCCATGTTTATTGCAGCCCTATTCACAGTAGCTAAGAACTGGAAACTACCTAAGTACCCAACCTCAGATGAAAGGATAAAGAAGATGCGGTAGATACACACAATGGAATACTACGCGATCCTTAGAAGAGATGAAACCCTGTCATTTAAATCAACATGGATGGAACTAGAGGGGATGATGCTAAGTGAAACAAGTCAAAAGAAGATAGATAGATGCCATGACCTCACTCATAGGTGGAACGTGAGCAGACAAAAGAAAAGAACAGATGAAACAAAACTGACCCTGAAACATTTGCAACAGAACTGAGGTGACCAAAAAGGAATGGGATGGGCGGGAGGCACATGGTGGAGGAGCCCACAGGATACTGGGGAAGAACACTTGGTGGTTTGGTGGATGGTATGTTGCGTTGTAATATATCTAAGAAATGGGGGACCTGTACACAGGAAATTATTTTAATATGTAGAATAATTACTACAATAAAAAAGTGACATGCACACAAAAGAATAAGTTGAAAGGTGAAAGTAAATAGCATATTCCCCATGAGATCAAAGTCTTTAATGTTTCTTATCACTTGCTTGCTTACCTACAAATTTGCAAACTTTTAGTATTTCACATTGGAGCTCCTTATCAATGCTGGGAATTCATAATGTTCTACTCAACTCACTGTTTCCTCTTTCCTCTGACGGTCACCTCTCATTGGATTGTGTGATTGCATTATTGATAGTAACTGCTCTGCAGAGCATCCTCTATATTTAAAATGAGACAATCATAGTACCATAATACTGCTTCAAAAAAAAAAAAAGACACAGCATTTTAAACCTTTGATTTTTATGCCCACGATGGTATAAATATCAATTCTAAAAAATAATAATTTGTGCCCAGTAAGGACAATGCCAATTAACTTCATGCTCTATTTTTATGAAATGTAATCATATTTTTTTAGTTCTTTAACAAAGTTGCATTTATTTCCCTTTTGGTTGACATTTAACTATGAGATGAAAATTTTTCAGTATACCTAAAAAAGGACAAGAAGAGAAGGTATTTTCTGGCTCCTTAAAGTCGTAAATAAAGCTGGCTTTGGTCCACACTAAGCTGAATGCTCCATGAGAACACTAAGGCTGATCGGTAGCAGATGCTCAATAAATATTTATTAGCTGCTAGAATAACATACACAGATATTAATGGACTAGTTATTACAGTCTTCTAACATAAGCATTGCTCATTTTACACAATTGTTGCTACCTGAATGAAATCTTATGCCACTTTTTAACTTGCCCAGTATATTCAAACACATGAACACTTTTAACCCTAGCGCCCTCTGCACCAGGATTTAGGATGAGTACAGAATCTGTAGACTCTCTGGCTCCCTCCTTTGACTGTTCTACCCAGTCCCGGCCTGAGCACGAGATTCCTACACTTTAAATGGCCCTCCAAACACACGTTGAAATATGATGGATTGAAATTATATGATGATGGATGAAATTATATGGTGGCTTGACTTTGTCTCAAAATAACATGAGGATGTCGGGGAGGGGGTCTTGGACGGTAGAGGGAAGTACAGAGATGATGCAAGATCAGTCCCCAGGTGCAAGCTGGTGAAGCTGAGGGAGGGGTACAGGAAGCACTCTCTTCAAGTCTGCAAGTGTCGGCCATTTTCCACAATAATGAGGGGGTTTTTTAAACCTGAGAGAAGAAAATTAATTTAAGTAATTAATTTAATTCATTTCTTATCCCTTCTCTAAAGAGAAGAGGATTTCTGTGTTTAGATGTTTAAACTAACTCCACCCATTCCCACATCAGTTACAGGAATCTTATATAAACCACTTCTTTTTTTTTTTTTTTCAAGGGAAAGGTACAGGCAGGAATGAAGGTAAGTACGCAGGAAGGCAGGAAGAGAGAGGAGGGAGAAACACTTTTATTTTAATTTTAAACCAGTTGTTTACACTGGTTGTTTCCCCCGGACCCGGAACTGGAACCCAGGAGTATGTGGCCTGTGCCTTCAGAGGAGACTGACTTAACCGCTGCTCCACCAGGGTGCTCCTAAACCACTTTTCATACACAATTGGAAACTGGCTAAGTAGCCACCTCTGCCATGTAGAATTTAATAAAGGACTCAAACTTAAGACAGAAAAATAATTTGTATTTTAGTCTACTTGGAGTAACAGACTCCCGACGCAACGTGACATCCATAGAATGATGTGTTTCACTGATGCCCGTCGGTTTTTACAAAGTCAGGTAGTAAAATAACAAGCAAAGTGAGTTCTACCTTCCTGTGTTTAATTGCCTTCAGCAAGAGCTGTAACTCCAAGTTATGTGCTCTAAACAGGAACCCAAGCTCTGGGATCATCACCACTGCGGATTGTTCTGTGAAATCAGAGTGGGGCATTCAAGGCAATGAAATGAGAGTCTCTCTCAAAAGAAAACTATATGGAACCTTCACCTTCTCGTATTCCAGGGCATCAAGACAAACCCATCAAAAAAATTAGTGTTATCCTTCCAAAAAGAAAGGAAGTCTCTAGAAATAGTGCTACGCCAGAAATCAGAAGTGCTGTTCTTTGAGATTACCTTCTTATGTAATTTCTCCAGCTGAGGCAGCGCGAGCAGGAATTTACTGAGCAGGTGCCCTGACCGAGAGTGGGTGCTATGACCCTACGGCCTCTAGTTCACCCCAGATCCAGAGCGTGAGTGGAGGCTGGATCATGGGTCCCAACAACAGCGGCACAGAGGAAGGGAAACACGAGGCGGCAACACGAGGGTCACAGCATGGCACCTGCACACGGAGAAGCATGCAGAGCTGTGGCACCTGCTTTCAAGCTCTGCTCAGAAATCAAGACCAAAATCGTGGAAAGGCTGCCGGCAAGAAAACTAAAAGCCCATCTTCCAAGTTGAAGCTTAGCAATAGGATGACCGCCATAAACAGCAATGAAAGCAACTGTCCAGAATAATAAGAGGAAAAAAAATGTAAGGCAAACATTGCTCCTTGAATTAGCACACAATGCCTTCGCCCACATTGCCCAAAGGTGCAATCCGACAGAAGAATTAAATACAAGCGTTCACCACTAGTTTTTCAAAGACCACAACATAAACTGAAAGAATTTCAAAGAGATCTTTTTGATACCTCTGGTTTTATACAATAAATTATGGGTCAATTCTTTGGAAAAATCAGTCATATTGACATGTTAAGACGTTAACATGGATATACTCGTGGAACTACAGGAGGTAACAAGCAAGGACAACTTCACACAGCTTCAGGAGAAGACTGAAGATGTGCACGCACCTGAGAGAGCAGAGCCAGCTCATGATGACATGTGACAGCGTTCCTGTTGGCCTCCATGAAATACCTCTGTGTGCGCCTCCGTTCCCGTTCCAGCTTTCTCTCCAATGTCAGCTGGGATGTAGATAAATTGTCTAAATACTTCATCATGACATCTGATATCATGGAGCTGACTTCTACAATATCTGGCCGGGCTTCTGCATCAGGAGTAAGGCACCTAAGACGTTAATGACAGCATTATGGTCAATGTCAGGAGTAGGTCATGGGGTGTGGAGGGTCAAGAGTCAATCCACTAAATAGGTCCAGGATGGCATCTGTCCCCATGAGGACTTGGGGAAAGACAGACATCAAGCATAGTTTCGAGTGCAAGACTTCCAGGAGGCAGCTGAAAAGCAGCTGGAAAGGAGACAGGGCAGTACTGGGAAGCCGCATCTTGGGTTTCGGGATGAGGCACGGAGACAGCCTCTCATGAGAGTTGGTCATCTTCTAAAATCACTGCCAACTCACAGGGGTTCCAATAACATAGGCCCTGGCGGTACCAACAGAAGAGGGAGGATTCCATTTTACTGGGCTTTTCCAGCTGTACAGTAGCAGATAAAGCTAACTTGATCAGTGAGAGTGAGTCTTAGAAAATCCAAAGCCACGAAAAGAAAACACAATCCAGCTACTTAGATGTCTGATATGCTTACAGTACTTTTAAGTAGCTAATTTGACACATCGCATGCTAATAAGATCCAGCAGTCTGTTTACTAAAGGGAGTACTGGTTGCATCACAGCTGAACGAGAAGGCGATTCACAGCGATTCACAGCGCCCACAGGAGCCAAAGATGATTGATTAACACTCTCTGAATATTTCTGGAATTCACTATAATTTTTGTGGTTTTTTTTTTTTTTTATTTAAATTACCCATCTCCACTGAAGTCAAGCTTGCTTCTCAATAAACTTCAATTTGTCTGGACTTTGAGAAGAAGGCCCAATTTTCACATCCTGTATTTGATTTGGTAGCTGTGAAGGCCACTTTCACCTATACTGGTATCTCCAGGCAAGGAGTAAGAGCTATTATTACACACAATTATCTTTCAAGACTAGAGTCAAAATAGGGCTAATTTGCTAACTGTTCTGCCTTACTGATTTATTAACCATGAGTAATACAGATGTGAGAAGTCTTCATCTGTTTTGAGACACTACTCTGACATTTTGTGCTTTATCCTTAACAAAGCTTCCTCTTAAGTTCAGCAGGGGCCTTGCCTATGGCTGCGATCACAGGCTGACATCGACTGAACTCACATTGAACGAAGTTCGGTCTATGCGCTGATCATATACAAAACAAGGCAGGAGACTGGGAACAGGGCCAGCTGCATAATTTGCAGGGTAACCACAAAAGACGAAAACCTGGGGCTCCCTGGGGGAGTGGGGAAGTCGACCTCCCCTCCCTACAGTCCAGCATCCCAACTGACAGGAGAGGGGAGAATCCCAAGACTGGCAAACGCTGGGACTCTCTTGGTACCCACGTTAGAGTGGGCGCCATCAAACAGCACGGTGCTGCCAGTTGGGGAGGGAGCGCCTCCCCCAAGGCCTCCAGCTGGCCCCCCAGCAGGCCCCCAGTTCCATCCTAGCCTCCTCCTCCTCCTCCTCGTCTGCACCCACACCCCATCGTGGAGCACAGTGAAAGGAGAAGCGAGTGTGCCCAGCTGATGCACCAACCCCCACACCAGGGAAGGGACAGGGAGCTGAAGGTCAGGCAGGCCCAGGAGGCCGGGAACCGATGGCTGAGAACCTGAGCCAGGAGAACTGGCGGGGAGCTGAAGGGACCCCACATGAGCTGAGACTCTAAGCACGCCACCCCCCACCCACCACCCTGCCCCGCCCCTTATCCCATCAGCTTTCACTTCCAGAGCACAAACACAAATACACAATTATTCAGTACCCCATCACCCTAAATACAGAGCTCTAAATCCCAAGCACAGGTGGGGGACCCTGAGCATTGGTCAAAGGCAATAACATTTGTATTCAAGCTCCTTTAGTTAATAATCACAAAAGAAGCTAAGTTGTTGAGTTTCACCTGCTAGTTCAATCGGGTTCCTTCTCCATCCTCACCATTAGCAAGAGGAGTTCATTTCGATACAGATGCTGACTGGCCTAGTGTGGGCAATAGTCACATGTGAGTAAAAGGCCTCAATCCATGGCTTTCGTTAGAGCAGAGCTGCTGAATTGCTAGCCTGTGGGCCCTCAACTAATTCAAGGTAGTATTGGCACTTGAATCATCAGCTGTTTTTCTTTTTAATGAAAAAGTCCATGTAAACTAGCTTTACAAATTGTGTCTAGTTATAAGTTATATTTATATATTACATATCATGGCAAATGGGAACCAGAATGACCTCCATTCTAGCACTTACTCATCTCTCTCCCGAAGTTATTCCCTGTCCTGACACAATTTCCTACCATAAATATGCCTGCAGGCTCTGGGTCAGCTGATCTTGGGCAAGATTTAGCTTCTAAGTGTCAGATAGCCCATCTGTAACGTGGGATAATCACGGTATCTATCTCATTACTCTGGTCTGGGGATTAAAGGAAGTCATTTCTGCAAAGTGCTGACACTGAAAAAGCTCATGAAGTTGAAAATAAAATCCACACTTTCATTTTCCCCCCACCTCACACACACAAATTTAACCAACAGCAAGTCCTGTGGCTTCTACCTCCTAAATATTTCTAGAATCCACAGCCTTTGCTTCTGCTCCTGTGGCTTTTCGTCATCGCTAGCTTGGAATACTGAGTCTCAATTTTTTCATTTCATTTTTATGTAGTTGTTTAGACTGGTTTTTTCCCCCAGACCTGGGACTAGAACCCATGGGTATGGGGCCTGTGCTCCTTAGGAGGCAATTGACCCAACCGCTGCTCCACCAGGGTGCGCCAGATTAGAGTCTCTTAAACGAGATGCTCATCTCTTTCCACCCTGATCCATATTGTAAACTACTACCAGAATGACATTCCTACAAGTGATTATATCACTCCTCTGCTCAGAATTCTTCAAGAGCCCTCATAGCTAAGAAGGCAAAGTTAAAGTTCCTAGTACGCCATCCATACAAGGCCTTCTTGACTGGCCGCACCTCCCTTCGGAGCACCACCCCCCCTTTTATCTCACCCCCAGCAACACACTGAATGCGCCCCTGTGCTTTTGTAAACAGTTAAGGGCTCACGTAGTCCCTCACTCTTTGAGCATTTTATTCCCTTGGTTTGAATTTGGTTTTTTCAGTTTTTTGTTTGCTTTTTTCTTTTTGGCTGATGCCTTTTCTCAGGCTCCATCTACCTGCTTGCCAAAACCCCACTCTTTTCCAAGTCTCCATTAGGAAATGTTTTGTATCACCCTCAGACAGACTTACCACCCTCTTCTAGATTTCTCATTGCCATGTCCACTAGAAGCTGGAAACTTCTTAAGAGAAGCCCCCTTCGCCATGTTCTTCCCAGCACAGGGAGTGGAATGTGGGTGCAGGGAGGTGGTCAGCAAATGAATGAGTGAATGAATGAATGAATGGACACACGCATGGATGAACTTAGCCTAACATCTAAGCATTTCCTTGCTCAGAACCTAGAATATTTGACAGACTTTTAGACTCCGAGACACATCTATGAGAAGTTTTAGTTTAGCCTCTACTCTGAAATGCCTCCCTGCTGAAACAATTCAGAGAAACTCTTAGAAGCAAGCAGAAAACATAACATATGCTGACGGCTGGAGGAAAACCTTCAGCATGGATTCTACTTCAGTCATTCTCTAATCAAACAAACATGAAATTAGGACGTGGGGAAAAACCAGCTGTTCTACTCGCTGCTCACCCCTGCCCCGCTCTGCTCTCCAGGGCCAAATGGAGAGAATTAGAGGGACACGGTGTTCCACTGTATTTGTTCCAGGTTTTAAGAAACAAAGAGTCGAAGGTGAGATGAAAGATGCAACGATCTCTCCTTAGGAGGAACAGAAAGCGCTAACTCTGTGAGCCGCCCTGCAGCGGGCCGGCTGCTTATGCAACAGGCGGAGAGCAGGGAAGAAAGCAATCAGAGCATTTTGTGCATAAAAGGAAATGTTCTTCCTTTTTGAAAAGTAAATAGACAATATTTCCTCCACAGTGGACTGTTAGGTAAAAATAGTAATGCTGGTTCTGGGCAGAGCAACCAGATCTTTATTTTTAACATCTTTTTAAGATCTTTATTTTCTGCCCCAAACGCTTGAGTGTTGTTAAATTATTCTCCCTATTTAAAATCCTGCGAGCGACAGAGCGCACTGTGTGTGCTGAACGTAGCGTAGGTTAGACAGAGGTCGACGTGCAGTGATGCGCACCTGAAACCTATGCAATGTCGCTTCAGCAAATTTTAAACAATAAACAAATAAAAACACATGTTCCGTTTGTTTGGAAAAATAAAAGCTCCATAACCAAATGTGCTTGCACATCACATGAACACACAGGGGAAAGGAAAGACGTGGTACGTTAGAAGTGCCAGCTGTTTGAACTCCACCGGACCGGGTATAAAGTTAAAATGAGACAAGAGTAAGACAGAAGAAAGAAAATAGATGTGATTGGAAACAGTATCTCCTTTACAATAAAGAAGGGGGACTGGTAACCCTTCCCATTGTCTGATCTTCCCAAGACTCTACAGTATTACTAGTGATTGGTCCTGCATCTGACTTGCTGAGTCATAAATGATCATTAAGAATATTTTTGCCTTTATGTGTCCCTGGCTTCAATTTCCTGAAGAAAATAGGAAACTCAGATAGAAGAGCAATGTGAA
Source organism: Solenodon paradoxus (assembly GCA_004363575.1). Classification (NCBI taxonomy): domain Eukaryota; kingdom Metazoa; phylum Chordata; class Mammalia; order Eulipotyphla; family Solenodontidae; genus Solenodon; species Solenodon paradoxus. The sequence goes on along the minus strand of RJWH01002389.1, from coordinate 28,086 downwards.
TGCTCCCTCTTTTGAACTTCATTTTTAACTACTAAAAATCCAAAGCAGAGTAAAGATGCAACTGTATGAAACTCAGTGCCAGGACCCCACAAGAGGAAACCTTAGGCCAGAGATCAAAGTTCGTGTATCAGGACAGTGAATTGTCCCTGGCGCCACCCGGCCGAGCAAAGAAATGCAATCATCAGATCGATAAGGAAAGCCCATGAATGAGTCTGACATGAGGGACGTGTCCCACATGTAGTAATGACCAGGATGGACCCTCTGCACAAAGGAACAAAGGAAGGCACTGGTTGAAGAAGCCCACCCATAACTTCAAAGGACAATGTCTCCTTGTCCAATCAGGAACCGAAACCTGGCCTGGCGACACTCTCTCCATCCTCCTTCCTCACCATGTGGGTTTTTTCATTAAAGACCCAGGTCACCAGCACGGCCGACTGGGGCTCGACCTCTCTTGGTCAGTTCCATTCCTTTATCCTCTAATTAAATCTCTAATTAAATCTTGCTCACTCGCCTAACTGTCGTGGGTTCTTTCAGTGACCTGGACCCCACGCTCAGAAATGATTTTGGTTTTATGTCTCATTTTCTAAAGAGAAAACTATTTGTGATGTGAACCCAGATAATGAGTCTTAAATAACGTGAAATGAAAACAACATCTGTTACGGAATGTATGCTGCCATCTTAATTTATAGTCAGTTATAAAATCAAATTGTCACTTCTTACTTATTTCAGCATCTGAGTATTTTGATTTAGTGAGGCCTCAAAACATTTAACCTAGAGTCCCTAATAGTGATCACTCATCTTCTGGAACATTCTGGTGAAGGGGGACTCACAACCAACCCAACAGCCACTCAATTGTGACAGCTCGAATCCTGGGCCAATGGCAAGTTGACCAGGGCCTCCTTGAACTACCCACTCCAAGATCGTGGCTCCATTTTCCACAGCCCCAGAGAATAAATCCAATTTTTTTCCTCTTCCTATGTCATGCCATCTTCTCAGCTGACTGATATGTTTTTGAATCCTTTTTATGATTATACTCCCACACCTGACTCGACTTCCCACTCACAGTGGAAACAACCCCACTTCTCTTTGTCTCCACCACCAACACGGTCCCAGTGGACAGCTGGGCCTGCTTCTTCCTCTCATTTTCATGCCTCTCTATAGTCTGTTCCCCATAGAGAAACCACTGTGGTCTTGGCTAAGGAAGAGATGGTCACTGTGTCCCAGGCTGCTAATAACCCTTCAGTGCCCTTCTCAGCACTTGACATAAAAATTCAGAAACCTCAACTTGGCCCATGGAGAAGGAGGCCAACGCCTCATGTCATGAAACAGTTAAAGAAATATTAACGCACACTCGTTCCTGCAGACACGGCTTGGTACAAGTTTATCTCTGCTACAGGCAGAACCACCAAAGGGAAGCAAGAAAAGGAGGATGAACAACTTAATGACGTGGGCCTTTGCATTCCCTCCATATCCCTGCATACAAGTCCCTGCTCCTTCCCCTTAAAAAGCCCAGACTTTGTCCAGGGTTTTGAAATGCTCTTTGGAATGGGAGTCTGCTATTCTCCTTGATGGCCGACTTCTGAATAAAAGGACAGTTCCTTCTTGCACCACCCCCTAGACCCCTCTTCACTGTCCATGGTTCGGCTTACAGACAGCAAGCTGCTGGGCCTTGTTACAGTAACAATAGGACCTAGGGATTTGTCCCCTCTCGGCCTGAGGGCTTTAATCATTCCCTAATGGTCTCTCCTTCACTTACTAGGCTATATCTCCAATCCTTTCAGCTCTTCAAACAAGTTTTTCCCTTGCGAAAGCCTCCATGAATGCTGGTCTATGAAATGCTTGCTCCGCTGTGTTTACTATTTGAGAATTATCTACTGTTTGGGTCTCCAATTACATATCTTTTCTTCATGGCAACTTTGCTCAAATCCCCAGCCCAAGCCAAGCCAACTGTCATCTCTTAGTGTCCCCTTTACCACCCTTCATTGCATTCCTCATAATTTGTTCTATATGCTTAGTTTCATAAGTAAAAACATTATTATAATCGATATCATTACTTAATTTTATTGCTGGTTTGCTTTGTCTGGGTTGGGAGCTGAATATGAGTAGCATTGTCTCATTTAAGCTTCAGAACAAGACCCTAAGTCACAAATGAGAATATCAGGACATAAGAAGGCAACGAATAGTAGCTGGAATACAGTCAATTCCAGAACTCACAGATGCTCTAACCCTTCCCACAACAGTGTCGACACGTGACTCCTCCACTAGCCTGTCAGATGGCAGAGGCACAGATGCCAGCAGCCTGGGAGCCTGTTAGAAGCAGATCACAGTACTTTTTTGCCACCAAGTCAGACACTGTCTATACTATTTCTCTGTGCTATCCTTCCCTTTTTTGTGTGTGGCCCTCAAATATCTAAGAAACAGAAATTTAATGAGCAATCTGATATTCTTGCCTTAACATCTCTGGAGACTTCTTGAATCTTTAAGGCTCTTTCCAGAAAACAAACAGCAGAGAAGAGGAGCAGATCACACAGGGAAGTAGCTTAAAGACCCTGCATGGATTCGTCAACAACAGGGCACAAGCTAGTATTCGTGGAATCCAGATGGTTTAAAAGGGTTTTCAGCCCTTGTTCCATAATATTAACCATGGTAACTGGCAACAGGGCTCAAGGATTTGCCATCTGCAAAGTCTTCTGCTGAGTGGACTGCACAGCTGCTTAGCACCAGCTGAGCTTGGTGCTATCACAGTGATGCCCATTCTACTGGATGAGGACACAGGGATGCAGGAAGACGTCTCCAACTGTCCAGAGACTATAGTCAGTGACACTCAGCCCCGCCGGGCCTGGGGCTCTAGTCCAGAAGGACAACATGTTGCTGAACAAAAGTCAAGATAAAACCCCACAACCTGTGAGGAGTATGCGTTAGTGCAAAACAACAGGCTGCGGGGGAACCAAAGAGAGGGGGACGAAGCCACAGCCACAGCGACGTGTTTACTGCACCCCATCCAAGACAGGGCCAAGAGCTAGGAAAGGAACTACCCCCCATGTTTTAAGGGAGTTGGGCGGGGGGCGGGGTGAATAAAGATTCTGTTGGGGGGATGCTAAGGTTTCTTTTACAATAACGAGGATTTGACTCAGCTCAAAGGAGCAGAGAAGTCAAGTCAGGTGAACTGAAGTACAGCAGATGGTTCAGATATGGCCATCAGCCAGATCAATGAGAGCTCGTATTCACACAACCAGCATTTGTCGCAGGTCTACTTCGCACAAGGCATTGCTCTGGACATGCAACAGGAGCTAGACTGGTGCAGTTCTCACTGTGATGGGAAGAGGGAGACCATAAAGGAACAATCTGTGTGGACATGTATGACATGCCCAAGGAGTGGGTGCTGCAAGCGTCATAAAGTGGTCAGCGGGGCGAGAGTGAGGAGAGGCCATGGGGCAGTAGGGCAGGCTTCGTGGTGAGGGGACACTTCATCAGAGATCCCAGAGAAGTGACAGCCTGTGCCCTGCGTGTCTCAGACGGAGGAAGATTCCAGGAACAAAGGGTCTGGGTAGGGGTGGGGCGGGCGGTGGGGACATCCAGGACAGAGAGGGCTCCACGTGGCTGGAGACCAGGGGCAGAAGGACACTAAGGGACAGGGTGGGAGGGACAGGGTGAGAGGACAAGCCCTGTGGGCTCTGAATTCCATCACTATATCAGGAAAAGGACTTCCATTAAATTACCATAATGAAAGCTGGAGCACTTTTTTCTTACTCTCATTGAAAAGTTACTATAAAACATAACATTAATTTTAAAATGGAAATCAAAAGAATGCCTGCAATTTTTCATCTAAGCGTGGCCTTTTTTCAGTGTCATAACTTCTTACCCAGTCTTTTTCCATCTTCATGCTATTTTTATGCTTTTTGTCATCGTTACAAACAGCTTACATCCTGTTTGTTTTTACTTAATTTCATAACATCAACATTTTCCAAGACGATACAAAGCCTTCCAAATAATCCCTCTGGAGGCAGCATAATATTGCCGGTGAATGAACTGCTTCCTCTCCGACACCTGCGTGTACTCCAAATGGCCACAGTCGCTGATGCTGGGCAGATATTTTTCCAGGTTTGGATTATTCGGGAACCCTTCCTCTTCACGAGTGTTTACATGATGTTTGAGAAATGTCAGGTGTTTCTTGAGAATCCCTGTATATCCTGAAGCTGTGAGACTGCTCACCTGCTGATGGTCTCTGTCACCTTGTCAGAGTAGATGGCTTCTGGCACTGGTTCGTACACCGCCTCCACTATCTGCAAAGCACACAAGACAGGGTGAGGGACAGAAGGGGACCCTCGAGGTCTCTGCACGTAACACTTGGAACAACATGAGCGCTACTCAGAAAGCACTCTAACTGCATTCATACATTTTCATCAGAAACAAAAATATCCAACGAAAGAAAACATTATCATCAATCAAGCCGTTCTTCAACGTGGATCATGTACTTCAGGCTGAGTTCAAGCTGACCTCCAGGGCGGTACAGGATAATACAACACGCCGGAATGTGGGAAGTGCAAAGGACAATTAAAAATAAAAATAATAATAATAACAATTTGACGTGCTAATTTTTATAATCATCTACAATGAATGAAGACAATTATAGGGAAAATATGCCACTGCACATAGTGTGTATTTAGAAGGGGCAAAAATAGCCTGGATCGTGCAGTTAATAAAGCCATGCCTGCTGCTCATGGACAGTTTTATTAAAATCACAGATTCAACTCATGTGTTTTAGCAACAGCAGAGACTTGTCTCCCAAATTTGCTCACTTTTGTAGCCAGGGAGAGCATGTTGGTGCTGTAGAAGGGAGGGTTCAATGTCGCCATCTGATAAAGGATGCAGCCGGCTGCCCAGACATCTGCCTTCTCTCCATAAGGCTCACTCTTCAGGACCTCAGGGCTGGACAAAACAAGGAGGGAAGAGATGGTCAGAGAGGGAGAAGTCAGCGCAGAAAACAGACTGCATTTTCAAGCTATAGTCAGAGATGTTATAGATATGTATATATGTATATATATGTGTGTGTGTATATATATACATACATATAAGAATGAAACTCTTGATCGCTATTCCTAGTAAACATGCTATCATACTATTCTGGAGATACTGCACCTCTGCTTTACCATGGCCCTTTGTCAGACAGTGTTCATTACCACTCCTGCTTTTAGTTCTGATTATGTGGTCTTGCTTGATCGGTGGGATGTGGAAGTGACACTACACCAGATCACAACAGATAGTGCTTCTGTTTGTCTCTCTAGAAGCTTCTGTCCACAACCAAGAGAAGAACCCATCCCTGGCAGCTGCTGCTCCTCCTCCAGCCCAGGTCCAGACAAGACACACAGAGCAGATCTGCCCCCAGACACCAGCTGCCTGCACCTGAACCAGCCCAGAAGACCGACAGACCTGAGTTGACCACACATCCTCCTTGTTCAGGACCACTGAGATTCTGCAGTGATTTGTTATGCAGCAGCAGTATGAGAATACCTGACTGACACAGCCTCCTCCCCCTTTGCCATGTGACTCTAGCTTATAAAGTAGAAGGATGATCATATTTAAATATGGTGCAGGAAATGACAACATCCATCATATTCACCTCTTGTGAAACTATATTTCCTAGCTGAACAACCTATCAGCATTTATACGAAATCAAACCGAGATTTATAAGTTTCCCTTTTTTTTTTTTAACATGGAGGTAAAAAGAGTTCCCGTAGGTTTTCTGGGCCACCAGAAGTTTCCTCTACCACATTTGTAGAAAGAAACTCATCATAGTGTATAACATGCTTCAAGTTAAGTAGAGGTTAATAATTCAGTTCTAGATGTAAGTTTAGGACTGTGTTTGCCCCCTGAATGAATGTTGTGGGGACTCATGGTCAGCTTTGGCAGTGGATAAAGGTATAAAGAAACTCATAAATTGGTATTAGAACAATCATAATAGATATAAATCAAAATCGATTGTTAAGAAAAAGCAAGGAGTTGCCATTCTTGTGAGAATAAGGAGAATTTGGGGTTTCATATTTACATTACAGATTTGTAGAGGAAAGTGAGATGTCTACATTTCTCAGTCAAGCATTTTCATGTTTAGTGTTTTTTAATTCAACACTACGGCAACAGAGGAATTTGGGTAAATTTGGGTACACATTCCCAGGAACCCACTGGTTCTTAGCATGTAAAAGTAGCCCGTGTTGTCACTTGATCTACTGCTCACATTTTTAAAAAGTGAATATAGATTGTGAATGAAAGAAACAAATGCTGCCATTTAAAAAGCCTTAGTAAGAAATAATATTCTCAACAGAAAGAAATGTCCTGGGTTATGCAGACAAGGATTTGTTTCCCATTTCTAGAAGCTCTCGCAATGCTGTGATGCTCCGCCCTCAGGACCCAGACCCCTTCTCACTGTCTCCAGGGCCCTTTAACTCTCATCGGTCAGTGTCTAGACTTCTTCGGAGGACAACCTTCATTTCTGTCCCAAAAGACAACTACTCAATGTGCATGAAAACACTTGTAGGAACAGAATGTACTTAGCTCATTTTTCTCATCCTTACACCTCCTGTCTCTTCTCACTAGGCACCACAAGGCCCTCAGGTGTGTCTCCGTATGTGGCTTTGCTGCTCCTCCTGCCAACAGATGTGGGGGCTACCTCTCCACCCTTTAAATCAGGGCTGGACTGTAAAACTTGCTTTGGCTACAGAGACATTGGCAAAGGTGATGTAGGACAGACTCACTCACTCTTTGGGGCTTGCTCTCTCCTCCTCTGCTTGAAAGGCCTACAAACACAGCCAGCTGTCCTGCACCAAACCTAATTACATCCCCAAAGTCCATCTCCAAGTGTAACCGCATTGGGAGTGAGGGCTTTCACAAATGAACTTGGGGGAGCGGGCACGTAATTCAGTTCATAGTGTCATTAGACTGAAACCCAGAATATAAGTAAGAAAAATAATACAATAGAATAGAACAGAATAGAGTAATAGAACAGAATAAATAATAATTGTGAGTACAAACTGATAGTAATAAATTACTGAAGAAATAAATAAGTGGGGGCAGGGCAATAGACAAATGTCTTCTGCTAAAGAATGCCAAATAATTTATGTGGGTATTTGACCATAAGGAGATGAAGCATAACTTCCCATTCCTTAAGTCTGGAGGGCTTTCTTCCAAGTGTGCACTACAGAAAAGCAGAAAACGAAAACGATAGTTTTACAGTGGAGAGACCTGACACCGTCTCAAGTCAGATGATCAAGATCAACATCAAAGGTGATGTCATATTGATAGTATGTACCCTTGATAAGATGTAATAAGAATGGCACATTACACCTGTGCTCTTCCTCTCAAATGTCTTTAGGATTGATTGAGCACATGGCACTCACTGGTGGTCTCGGCAAGAGTATGCTTAGCAGTGAGTTATAGAAGACAAGGAGGCTTCACCTATGTATGACAACATCGAATTTTACCTGAGCCCCATGGTCCTTGAAAAACCCAGCATATTTGAGAAAACCCCTCATCCACGCACACTTTTGTGTTCCTGGAAATGGCTTAGTGATCCTCAGTTACACTTGCCCTTTCAAAGCTAGTACTTTCCACAAACAATAAAGCTAGAATACTTGACAGCTGGGAATTCACAAGAATGAGCCTATATACACCACTAATGAACAGAAAGAAATAGCAGGACGAAGCAGATTCATTTGTTGAGTGGTACGTGAAATTGGAGAAGAAATTAAAACTGAGAGAAATCGAAAAACCATGATTTGAAAAGCATCTCACTAGCAATATGTCGCCTCTTGGAAGTGGCATTTGGAGACATCATAAAAGAAAAATTTCCCTTAATGAGTATTAGAAAATTCTAATAAAAGAATCCTGAGGAGTTTGGGACAGAATGAAGGCCATAATGCTTGGAGATAAGTTTCTTTTATTGAAATAATTCACCCACTAATATTTGCTTCACTGGGTAAAGATAGGAAAGGGAGTTTTGCATCCCACTGCAATATATTAACTCTGAGTCCATTAAAAAGTACATTTAGTTCTCAGGTTCTGACTATCGAACTTCCCTCTCTCTAGGCTGCCTTTTACAAAGGGAGAAAGAGAACTGACTCATCGTTGTTAAACGACAAAGAAAAAGACATAAATTTTTTAATAATATAAACAACCTGACAACAGAAGATCCACTATTTGCTCAATCAAGGAGGCAAAAGTCCATATGGATTCATGAGGATAAAAATCTGACTTGAAGTGACATAATTAAATCTATATTCCAACAGCTACCATTTATTTAGACTGAAAATCAAATTATGCTGTATATCTCAGGATCATTCGGCAGAGAGCATTTAGCAATACATAAGGGATAAAACACACAGGGGTGTGTGCGCGCGTTTATTTATGCATGTTTACAGTTGCTGCACATGGCTGAAATGCGACTGAGAAATGGCTTCTTAAAAACAATCACTATGGTGGGATGGGAGTGAGGGAGAATGAATGGGATAAGGGTAGGTGGAATAAGTGGTTTGGTGCATTTTCTGATGTGAGCAATAGGATATTCAGGTATTCATCGAGATGAGCAAAAGCTTAGCAAAAAAGGACTCAGAAGGATGAGTGCAGCTGCAAGATTCATTCACATCCTGGCCTTTAAAGGAGCGCTACTTACTAGAAGTACTTGAAGTCACTGATTCAATACGGGCTGGCCTCACAAGAGCCACAGACACTAATGGGCACTCTGGTGAGCCCTGCGGGGGCTTCCACTACAGAGATGTGAAGGGAGGTTGCTGGAGGAGAGACAGAAAGGCCTCCACTTATGCAGCAGGCACAGAAATGGGGAGAAGAGGAAACCCACAGGACTGACTGGATGTGGGGAGGAGAATAGGAGACAGGAAAGACTCCTTCATCCTCCAGGCTCCCAAGCATCAGTATCGTGAACATAAATGCAGGGAAAGCAGAAGTGGGGGGAGAAGCTAGATTGATCTGGAATATACTATGTGCCTGTAAGATCCACAAATGAAGTTATCCAGTGGGTGACATCATTCTGGATGTAAACAGTCCCGTAAAGCTGCATCCGCAGAGGCTCTGCAGCCTGGCATCACAGAAATTGTCTTGGCTCCCAGAGATGCCTGACAGTTTTGAGCAAATGGCTTAAAAGATTTGATATCTAAACGGCTCTAAGATTGTAACAAACAACTTACAGAGAGAAAGAGAATGTGATGACGTATGTGAGAACCAAGAGACAACATACTACGCCACAGAAAGAAATGGGTTGTAACTTTAACCCAGATTATAAAGCCCAACTGTCCCTAGGTTGCAACGAGGGATGACAGACTTAATTAATAAAAATACAAGACACCAGTTAAATCTGAATTACTAAAAAATACAACAGTTGGGACATATCTATACAAAAAAATACAACATTTGGGATGTAAATTGAAATACTCGCTGCTGCTAAACTGAAATTCTCTCACTGGGCACCCTGCGTTCTAGCTGGTAATCTGAGCTGCAGTGTTATTTGTGTGATCTCCTTTATCAGTGCTCAAGTCATCTTTCCTATATAAAGACATGCAAAAGCTACTTAAACATTCAATACGGTTCTCTGCACTTTAGCAAAATGATAGCAGTGTGTTTATATGTAGCACTTGGGACATTTTTCTAAAAGCATCACATTTCTCTCAAGTTACATGAAGATATATGTATGTTTCTTACCACCAATGAAATCAATGATTACAAAATGCCTTTAAATATAAGCATCATCTTAAGTTACGAAACATCCATGAATATAAGAATAAATATTGAACATAAGAATGTTAAAAATATAAGAAATATAGCTATAAGAATGAATATAAGAATATATATAAGAATACAAGAAATATTAAGTCCAGATCCAATTTTTACAGCAATAAGCATATCTTATCTGCAAATGTTTTAGCTAAATAATAAATAAATGAGACTATGATCCAGCAGGATAGTCGCATCAGTTCCATGAGTCAAACTGGCCATGACTGGTTGCTGGATGACAAATCTCCCCATTCCGTCACCTACTTCCTGTGGATTGGGTTTAGGTAGATGTTTATTCAGGCCCCTAAGTAACATTTTATGAATTAGAGTAGTAAGACATTCTATTTGGAAGAGTTTTCAATACACTTTCCATGAATTAGTGACAGATGACTCTTAAAATTAAAACTGACCAATTATTTAACCTAGGGAAGCATCACATAAGATATGAACAGAAACCATAAAAGTAAAAAGCATAGACTGACACACTCTCATGCAAACCAGGACTTGTGATTGTCAGTGTGGTTGTCTAATGTGCTCTTAATTGATTTGTTGTTTTAACTGGAGAATGAAGAATCAAGTTAGACTCGATTTTCATTTCCCCATTAGGACCAGTGATCATTTCTCACATGGCACAATTTATTTCAGATCATTTTATATGACACTGCCATTTATTTAGAATCTGTTCATTAGATAATCATATGTGCAGTGCCATGAAAAATACTAAGTGCAATGCGAGTGCAAAGCGGCATTTTTATTATTCTAGAGAGAATCTGGCACTTTTCATGGGGATTGAGACAATAAGTGGGTTAAAAGAAAACCAGGCAGCATAATAAACAAAGCAATGATGATGTAGATGTTAAGAGTCCTGGATCCTGACAAAGCTGCAGTGAACAACAAAAAACATATCTGATCTTTGGCCAATTTAAGTCAAAGTCTAATAGTCCAGAACTTTACCGACTCTTGGTCAAAAAAAAAAAAAAAAATGGCGGTGCTAAGAGGGTGTCTAGCTGACTTTTTCTGCAGATCCACTCTGAGAAAAGTAAGTGTGATCTTGAAACTCAGAAGCCTACTCTCACTCTGTCCCACTCGTCAACTTTCCTCCTCACCTTTGCTCCTAGTTCAGGGGAACGCTTATCTAGATGCTAATGCCCTGCAATCCCCCAAAATAATATCCTTTAACACAGAGATCGAGTTCTACTTATTGGATGAACCCTCCTCTTACTAGGCCAGAAAATGCAGATGATCTAAGACCAAAGTCTAAATCATCACAGCCTGTTTTGATGCACTTTTATTTACTCAACAAATAAATATGTATTGAGCACCTACTAAGTGCTGGGCACTGTCACAGGTGTTGGGGAAACAGCCGTGAACAAAATTACAGGCATAAAATGTGGAATTCTCATTCCAGTAAGGGAGGCAAACAATATATTAATAAATATAATGTATTGAGTGCTATGAAGAAAGTAGGTCAAGATTTGTAAGTTCTGTTCTGAAATGCAATTAAGGTTTAGAAACATTTTCATGACAGATACATATGCCCAGTTTTAAAACAAAGATTAAATTTTTCAGTATGACCTAAACATCGAGGAGAGAGTCATTATGTTGAACTAGATGACTTTCTACTCAAAAACAAATTTGTGGGCATATGAGCCATTTTTGATGATATACTTCTTTGGTACACTTTGGTACGCCTATTTTTTTGCTTGACTGGCATTCTGAGAGACAGCTAGTACATATTTCAAAGTCACTTTTAAGAATTCATTATTTTCAATTGTAGATGTCTGAGAGCAAATCCCCACTGCATTTCCTCATAAAATGCTGGCTAAATAAATCCTAAATCTATAATCTTAGGCCACTGAAGAAGGAAAGGGGCACATTTTTCTTTCATCTTTTCAACAGAAGTTCCATTACTCCTAATAGATGAAAAATCTTTGGCTGTGGTCTTTGGCAGCGGCCTTTGGCAGCCTTCTTGTGATTAATTTCACTGTCTCCAAACTCCCGATAAGTGAACCATTTACTAAATCCCAACAAAGAAAGCTATCAATAATAATAATAAAGCCCTTACAGATTAAGCATGATTTGAGGAGTTTAGAGAAACTTCCTTCACCGAACACACCTTCTTGAGGTCAATGACTGCATCTCACAATTTGCAATCTTTCCTTTTGTGTTAAACACTGTAGATATTTTTGGGAAGTCAATGAAAATGGGGAAGAAGCCTTAAAAAGGAATCTATGACCAGAATCTGTTTGGTAAACCGCCTAGCTGATGATGAGCTAAAGGACAATAGCCCAATAGAATATCAAGTCCAAGGCCACAAGATAAAATACGGAATTAGAAAAGATTAGAAGGAATAGAGAGATTTAAGAGAACAAGGAAGGAGGAATCTCTCTCTCTCTCTCTCTCTCTCTCTCTCTCTCTCTCTCTCTCTCTC